>PVLA01000724.1:0-170758 GCA_004027455.1 Hydrochoerus hydrochaeris
GAAATAGTTGTTCAAGTTACAAAATTAAAGCATACAAAATAGACATTCAAACAGTGAGACTGCAAACAGTTCTGCTCAACGACCTAACAAAAACTTAGTAATATGGCATGGACTTTTTAAAAAAAATTATATAAATATAAATTTGAAAGAAAGGAACTGCATTGGGACTGCCAGTCTCTGGGCGTGGCCCCTAAAGATTTATGGTAGTTTGATTTTCTTTCATATGTGGAACTCCCAAGATCTGTATTTCTCCCCCCACCCCGCCATATATCTGTCAACGCGTCTGTCTTTTTCTAGTTTTTGCACAAGTTACTGTAGTGCCTCTAGTTTTCTTCTTGTTGACTAATGTTTGGCTCAGGTGCAGAATGTTTGGATTACGTTGGGGGTGGCCTGAAGGAAATGTAGCATTCAGGGATCAGGAGTGACTTTGGCTCCCAGATTGAAAACAGTGCTCTTCATGCTAAGTTTGAGAAGTATGTCATTAAGAAGGGTATCCCAGGTGGGGGTGGTGTTGAAAAGTTGTTCAGAAAGTTTAAAGCATAGAATCATCTGAAATATATAATATCTTTTTGGAAATGCATTTAAAACTGGTTTTAGGTGAGAAGTCCATTGAAAAGTTAGTCTTAGGTTTAAGGCCTGTTATATAACATTTCAAGATGACAGTGAAAGGTAGATTTCCAGATTGTTTTGCTTTGATTTTTTTTTTTTTTTTGTAATCAAGGAGAAAGTTTTTAATTCTAGAGTTAGAAGAGACCTGGTCAACAGGAAGACATGTGGGGAGAAGGTGTGAATCCTTAGGTAATGGAGTGGAAGTTCAGTGCTGAGTACAGATTTACCAACGCAAGGATCTTGAAAGCATCCTTGGTCATCCTGACAGATTAAAAAACTGGAGAGGTACTAAGATATGAAAGTTAATTTTCCAATAGAACTAATAGACTAATTCATAAATTACTTATTTGTCTATGTAACTGCAAACTTTGGCAGTATTTCAAAGCTGACTATAAAACTCAGTGAACACTTAAAAAAGTAGCAGTGATTAATAGATAACTTGGCTTTCAGAATCCAAGAACAAATCATGACATACTAAACTTAGCATCTGTTTTAAACAGTGACTGGTTTGGGAATGCAGGAAATTTTATGCATTTTATGTATGTACCAAGTTTGGATTGTTTTTGCAGAATTTCTTATGCTAATCTTCTCAAGTAGAAAAACATGGAGTTGATAGAAATGGTTAGTGTAGTTCTTAGCTGTGAAATTGACCTTTCTCCTGTATTCCTTGGAAGAGGTTTCTACGGATAGGTTGCAAGGTTCTGTCCTTAGGCTTGGCTTGTTTAGAACTGTATCAGTGACGTGGGTAAAGGTAGAGGGCGTACTTATCAGTCCTGTGGATATCTGAAGAAGAGAGATGGCTAAGAAAGTGGAGCAAGGCAGGGAATGGTTCAGAGTCATGCAGACTCAGTAAAATGCTGATTCCATGCAAAGTATTCTAACATATTTGGGTTTTTATTTTATCTTCCAAATAGAAATTTGTGATACTACAAACTAGTAGGTGGCAAAAGATGTTAAGTGATTTAGCTCTTAGTTGAAAGAATAAGTATTTCAAGCAATTCAAAAGATAGTCTATAATTAATAGGATGACGTTTATTATGTAAAAGAGTAAAGCTAAATATGCCTATTAAAATCACTTAAAATATAATTGTGATTGAAATCAACCACTTATAAATGAAATCAATTATTTAATATATAATTGTGCATGAGAGAGAATCCGAGGTCTTCGCTGACTGATTTTCAGGTAACAGTGTGACACTGCTGCCAAAACGGGCTCTATTCCAGGATGCATTAATAGAAATATGGCTTAAACATAAAATACCATGTTGAATTTGAGTGTTGTATTTGCAAAGGAACATAGACCAAATAAAAGGTGAAATTAGTATAGGATTCTACTAGCATACCCACTGAAAACGTTTAAAGGAATGATACACATTTAATTTGAAAAAAAAAAAGGATTCTCTTGAAATCCATGTTGGAGTGCATAAGATTGAAAGATCAGAGATGGTTTGCATGGCTTATGATATATGACAAAGTGTAGCTGGTACTGTTTATAAGAATTAATATTAGAGTTTCCTTGTAATTTAAGATAACACAGATTATGAATCCTGTCCCATTGAAGGTTGAGTTCATCACTGCTGAGATCCATGCTAACCAGGTATCATTCCTACCTGGACATGGGAGATTTCCTCTCAGAATGGTATTGTTTTGACAAATTAAACAAGGATTCCAGAAAATCTAGAGATTACTAATGGGGAGCATAGACTCTAGCAAGATTTTCTTATACAGGATGTAAAGATTTGGGAAAGTCTGGTGGTAGCAAAATCAGTATTTGGAGTGAAGTTTGGTGGTTGGGAATAGCACATAGCATGTTGTATGCATGTATAGAAATGTTACACTGTACTCTGAAGATATGTAAAATTACTTTGTGTCAATTAAAAATAATGTACTTGAAAAGAATAGAAAAAAGATTAACTGCAAGTAACTAACCATTTAAACATGACAAGGAATATAAACCATTCCCTTTTGGAGAGTGTTTAATTGAGAAGGAACAAATTCCTAAATCTATGGCATTTCTCCCTTTACACAGTGAAAGACTGATTAGCCAATTTCTCAACCCAGTGCATTGAGTAATACCAAAATGCCTCCAAAATATGCAGAATATTGAACAATTGCTATTAAAAGTTTCTTTCCTCTTTCTTACTCACCAGATGTCTATAATATTAAATTGTGAATTTAAGTTTCACACTTGAAAGAATTTCAGTTTTGGTGTATAAAAACGTTATCTCAGAATCTGTTGGAAGCTTAGAATCTGTCATGAGGTTTTTGGATGAACAAAAGTACTTTATGTTTGACAGTCATATTTTTCCAATTACATTTTTAAAAGATTAGTTTTTTAGAAAACAAGTCCAGGGAGGTACACTCTTAGACATTTTAGATAATTCTGTTGAGGTGAATGATCATGTGACCATAGACCTGATTATTACATTATCAAATCTGTTTAGTACTGGTGAGATTCGGAGAAACAGCCATTAAATCAAAGCCGTAGTAAGGTGGTTCTCACACCTGTGAGAATGCTATTCCTAAGATTCAACAAATCTAAGCAAGTGTCACCCTGTAATATCCTGGTGATTTATTTGCTCCTTGCATACTTATTCCAGTATGTATTAGTTATAGTTTTTGATGAGAAAATTATAAGAGAAAACCAAACATAATTCTTACAGCCAAATTGCAGCTATCATGAACAGATAATTTACTGAGATTTCATGGAAAAAAAGCCCTGCTCCAAGTGCATTAAAAAGAATAGATGCCCTTTTCTTATTTCTTTCCTTTTCTTTTTTGTCTTTCTCTTGATCCTAACAGTGTTTGTATTATGAAATGTAACACTGGGAAAGACTATACAGCTGAAAATATTACTTAATGCAATGCTAGGAATTAGATATAAAATGTCCCCTCCAAGTCCTATATGTTTGGATGGTGATCAGACCCTAGGTTGCTATATTTGTCAGTGGCTTCATCCTCTGATGTGTTCAGTAGCTGAATGTTTTGTTAGGAAGTTGGGCCTGGCTGGAGGTGAGTACCTGGGGGCATGACTTGGAAGTGTGTATTCTTTCCCTCAGTGCTTCTTCTCTCTCTTTCTCTGCTTCCTGGCTGCCATGGTGTTAGCACCACTGTTTTTCTCCTGGGCGCTTTCTGCCTTGGAGCCAGTTGACTGTGGACTGATTGTTTAAAAGAACTATGAACCAAAATAAACCTCTGTTCTTTCAGATTTTGAGTGCCAGGTATTTTGTCTCTGTGACAGGAAAGTGACTAAAACATATAGTATTCTAAAACCCAAGACCTTGTATCTACCAAGAAGGTCAAGAAGATCATTGCTAATGTTCTATACTTCCTTCCCTTTCCAATTCGACCATGACTTGCCACTCCAAAATTTCTTCTGTTCTTTAAAGTTTTACTAACTGTGTGTGCATACCTAAACTATGTTGTTTAGGCTTGCTTGTTTTTGGGTTGTATGTAAGTTGAATTCTGTTCTAGATATGTTAATGACTTGCTTTTCTTTCATTTACTATCATGAATTCTTAATGTTTGTAGTTCAGTTTTTTTATATTCACTGTTAAATAGTATTCTATTGTGTTCCTGTACTACAATCTCTTTACATCTATTCTCTGTTGGTGAACGTTTGATTTGTTTCTAGTTTGGGCTGTGTGAAGAACAGTACTGCTATGAGCATCTGTGATATTTCTGTTGTTGGATTAGTAAATGATCCATGAAGTAGTTTTGACTAAGTGATATTATGCTTAAAGGGAAAGAGAATTACTGATTCTCAGTTCCTAACAGCATGTGCTATTTTCAGGCTTCAATATAGAGCAATCAAGTGGAAGTGTAGCATCATTAATTGTGGTTTTGTTTTGAATTTCTCTCATTATTAATGAGCACCAATACCTATATTTGTTTGATGTTTGCCTTTCTTCTTTTCTGAAATGTCTATGGAAATCTTATGTAGGTATGCCTATCTTCTGACTACTAGACTTTTTGTTACCTGTGTTCATATTGTTCCCAGCTGGGGGCTTGTTTTTTTGTTTTTTTTTAACCCCAATTTTATGGGGTTTTTGGATGAACAGAAGTACTTTATTTGAATAAAGTCACATTAGTTGAGTTCTGGAATGAAGACAGTACCCTGCAGGGAGAATCTATATTTGCTTTTGTTAGGTGTGCAGAAACACCCTGAGTCATTACTGAACTAAATTCAAGATTTGAATGTCTTTAGGGGATTATGGAAATGCAATTCTTTCATTCTGTTGCATTTGTACCTTGAATTTAAGGTGAAAATCCAAGAATCAAGTATTTCTTCTACTGGGGCAATATCTTGCTAGATCTACCACATTTCCCAGTGTGGTAATTTTTTATTTTAAACACACTCTACTAGTGAAGCCATTGAGTCAAAAGTTCAAATCCACAGGAATTTTGATCTTTGCCAGAATTGGCAAATGCAGTTGATATGGTTGAATGTTTTTCTCCTGTCCAAAATACATGTTGAAACTTAATCCCAATGTGATTTTATAAAAAATGTGACCTTTAGGAAGTTATTGAGTCATTATTAAGTATAAAAGGAATTGACAGAAGTAATTCACCTCTTTGACTCATCTGTTGTTGTTACTATGGGAGGAAGAAATAACACAAGGTCATTTTGGAAGCAGACAGTAACCTTCACCCAAAACCAGACCTGTTGGTTCCTTGGACCCTCAGGCGGTGACAACTACTCAGTCTTGAGTATTCTGTTAACACACACATACCTCTGAAAGGTGTTTTTCATGATGGATAATCAGTCTGGGTCTCCATTGTTCTTTCAGTTTTGACCTAATAATGTCTTATCTGTCAGTTCTCTGATGCTTTTAAGGAGACTTAAAAAAACTTTCCAGCATTTAAAAATGTTTTTCCAATAGAGGAACATTGGTTTGAAAACATAGTCGATTATTACTGGAAACTGTCAGTTCTTTATCATTTTTTTTCCCAAGCATGTATATCAGAAATAGGGATTCCTTACCCTTCAAGAAACAGAGATATTTGGGTTTCCCTGCAGGAATTGTGATTCATTATATCTGTTGGATAAGAGGAATCAATTTAAAAAATTCTATAGAGGTGATTCTTTCTATAGAATGATTTAAGTATCATTGTTATGTATACACTTATATATGTATATATAGTACATACTATACAATATAGCACATAGATCCATGAATACCTATAAATTATACATATGTACATAGAAATATACATATTTATGTATACATATGAACACATAAGAAATAATTTGCAAATTTAGAGCAGTTTTTTATGAATAAGTAAGCACAATAGAAAGAACGGGTAACTGAGGCTACCTAGAATGCATTTAGATCCAGGATGAGCCAAAGCTGCACAGACAGTATATCCTAACTAGAATAGGAGATGCTGCTACCAATTCTCCGCTCTGGGCAGTAAGAAGGTGGTGGGAAAGGAGGAGGCGAGCACAGTAAGAAATAAGAAAGCAGCAAAAAAAAAAAAAAAAAGTTATAGATGCTCAGTTCCTCATCCTGTGCCTTCGTAGGTGGCTCCCTGGCTATAGGGAGCTACATTTCTGCCTACTACTAAAGCTACTTTTGTCTTTTATCTTCTGTCCTTCATCTACCACTAGCACAACGTTAACAATAATAGCAAACTCTGTATTTTCTTATTTTACTGATTCTTTATTTACTTATACAATGCATCAGAACAGGCCGTAATGTGCATGTACACATGTATACTCTGTCTGGGGGTGCTCAGTTGTGTAAGCAGAACTGTTGGGGGGGGTCTGTGCTCACCAAGAAGAATTCTAGTGCTTATCACTGTCCTGAGAGACACCATCTCAGATGCTGAATTTCCTAAAATCCCTGCGGTTAGAAGAGCCCTCACATGGAAAAATCCCTGAAGATTAAAATCTCAGTTTAGAAATACTCAAAGGCGAAATTCCCCCAAATTGTAATTCTCCTAGGAAAGAAGTCTACGTGAGATGAGTAGAGAGCCAATTCTGGGGAATATACTAGTGTGTTTTCAGTGTTCCAGATAGTTACATCAGGTAAGATAGAATATGATTTAAAAACCTCCTCAAATGTTATTAGAGGGTTCTCTAGAGGAATAGAATCAATGTAAAATATACATGTAATTACACGAAGGGATGTACTAATAGGCTTACAGGATCAGAAGTGGAGAAAGCCAGTGAGCACCTGTGCTTCGAAAAGCTGGAGGAGCTCATGGCAGAGAAAGTTGAGGGTGTGAGTCTGCATTGGAAAGCTGAAGAGTCTGCACCGGAAGGCTGAAGAAACTGCACACTCAGGTCCCACAGCGATGGCGAGTACTGGCGCTCTTTACAAAGAGGGAGACACTTCCTTCTTTCCTGTTTTATTCTGTGCAAGCTGCATGCCTATTGTTTGGTGTCACTCACAGCCAGGGTGGGTCTTCCCTCCTGTTTTAGTCACAATACATGACAACCAAAACTTAAAAGAGGAGAGGTTTATTTTGGCTCATGTTTTTAGTCGTGGTTGGCTGGTTCCAATGCTGGGTGGCATTGCGGATGGAGATAGGGGAGGAAAAGCTACTCATGATGGGCTTTAGGAAGCAGCGAGAGATGGGAGGACCTGGGAGGGGGATACATGCTTCAAGGGCCTGGCCCCAGTGAGCCAATTCCAACAAAGCCCCACCTTCTAGCAGCCATTCACGTATAGAACCCTGTCATCTCTCAGAAACCTCAACTAGGAGTGCAAGAGACTCTTGGAGAGATGTCCAGATATTAACCATAACATCTACTCACATTGTGGCCTACATGTCAGTTGCTCACAGATGCACTCAGCATTCACTAGCCTGTTAGGTAGTTATTACTCAAGTCAAGTGGACTAACATCACGGGTGTTCCGAGGGGAGATTAATGTATGAGCCTTACCTGACCGAGTGGGAAGATCTGCTTGAGAATTGGTCAGGGGCCTGAGGAAAGGTTTCTCTCTGTGAACTGAAATGGTTTCCTTTTGCTTCTTTGAACACCAGAACTTCAGGTTCCTTGTCCTAAATGTGTGTGCCAGGCTGCACATGCTGTAGTGACTTGTGGTTTGGATCAATGTTGTCAAATTCTTAAATTGTCTCTTAAGCTATTTTACATGATTGTGATTGTAAAATTTGAGTGCACAAAGTCATCAATCATAGTGATATGTGTTAATATATTTTGGATTTTTTTTTTACCATTTTTATGACTATGACTCCTGTCATATTGGTGAAACTGTCACTAGTGTAACTGATTGGTTCTATTTGTAAACATATATATGTTATTATTACCTTTTTCATTGTATAAAGTGGTCTGTGAAATGCTATGTTGTATTTTATGTATTAAATCTCCTTTCCAAAAATGTAAGTAAAGGTCTCTAAAATAAATTCTATTGTTCCAAATTACATTTTCAGGATTGTTACTTTTCAGAATTTTCAACGTTTGAGATTATGACATTTAAGGTTGTGTTTTTGATAACCTGAACTTCAAACGTGAACACTTAAAATAGTGCCATAGAGACTATGGAATTCATTAATTAGTGAAACGTGGGTTAGAACAATTCCTCAATATTCTGACAAGCGTGGTTTATACAAAGATCTCTATCCTTTGCATGAGAGGCATATAAGAACCTTGCAGGTTAGGATATCGAAAACCTTCAGCCCCTAAATTAAGAATTGTATGCATCCACTCCAAGGAGCATTCTGCCTTCCTATTTGACTCAGTTAGTTGACTGACTCCTGTAAGGGTGGTCACAGGAGTGCCTAAATAGAAGTCAAGAGTATACAGAGACAGGTAGCGTGGTGGTATTTATGTCCATTTTCTAATGAATGTTTGAACTTGTGGTCAAGTTTAATTGTCAGGTTCTATTTCATATGGACACATTCTGCTTATTTTCTGAGGCCTCCATATTTATCCTAACATATGGCCAGGTGTGGTCAGACTAAGTAAGTTTGTAGCATTTCTTTTTTGTATGCATTTAAAAATCCTTTGTTGTGATTGTTGTTGGTTAGGGAAATCCAGTTCTGTAGTTACAGGAGAAAAGGGGAAGCTCTGCTTTACACAGGAAGGATCTTTTCTTTGAAACTGTGTCTTGTGTTTCCATTTTTACTCATTGGGCCTCCCTCAAAGTGGCCTCATGCTATCCATAATAGCTTCAGCTCAGAGCGTGGGAAAACAGACAGTAATAAAACTAGGCATGAGAGCCCTCAAGGTACAATGGTTTGGAGCTGGCATAGATCAAAAGTGGGAGTCTGATTTGTGTCACCACCTTCTGAAAACAGTTTAGCAATGTGTATGAGTGACATGGATTTGTGCTGTTTGAATTTGTGCTAAATCATCCCGACAGTCCTAGGAGAAGTGTGCTCTTATTCCCATTTTGTGGGTAAGCAGTCTAAGGCTCACAGTTCAGAGTAACATGATGGATTTGGGCATCAAGCCCAGGCCTTCAAAATGCTTGGACTTTTGATGCTCCACTGTGGAATTTCTAGTTGATTACTAGTGTTCACTCTGATGAGTTCAAGCCAATGTTCAAGTTTTAAATTATGTTTTATAGATCCACTGAAGGAAGCATATTTCCTATGTCAGAAAGATTTTAATACTTGATATTAATATTTATGTTAAATACATGTTTCTTAAAATAGTAATGTAAAAGATTGTAAAATTTAGCTTATAAAGATATATACCAATGACCACAAATTTTATATTTTAAAGCTTTTTCAATGTAATGGTGTAGATACAAGCTACCAAAACATAAACAGGTAAGAAAAACAAAGTAGGACAATTCATATTATAAGAGTTGGGAGAATGGTACTAGTAGGTACTATTCTATAAATAATACAACAGTATGTAGTTTTTGTTTTGTTTTGGTTTTTTTTTTCTTTCTTTTTTTTTTCTTCTTTTGTACCTGGGATCGAACTCAGGACTGCGTGCTTGCAAGGCAGGCACTTATGCCACTGAGCTAAATCCCTGGCCCTACCAGTATGTATTTTGACTGACATGTTTAAGGAGGTAAGAGAATTCCAGATGGTGAGATGTAACTTTCACCGTAAAGTGAATTTGATTCTAACGAATCACTGGGCTAGAACCGTGTGTGGTCCCTCAGTGACTATGCAAGCTAGAATACAGGGGAATTTCTATGATATGAGCAAAGGGGGAGTTTGGGGTTGGCTGAATGGAATGCTGCTTGTTAAAAAGGAAAACAAGAGAGCAATTGAAACTGGCATTATCCAAAAATAGTAAACAATGAATCTTGCCCACTAGATGCACACAATGGCTTCTTGTTCAGTCATATTGGTGAGGCCTGTATTTCTAAAGCCTTCTGTGTGTTTACAGTCAAATATTGGTTGATCAGACCATTTTAACTTTGGACCACAAACCTCTTAATATGAAAAAGTTGACTTTAATTGTATAAAGATAAAGTGCTTTTTTATGCAGTTGCCCTGTTTCCATTAGTCAGAAGGAAAACATGTACAGTGTTATGTATGAGTGCTCCCTTTAAGAGTTTTCACTTGCTGAGTTTTGTAACAATGGGCCATCTGTTCAGTGTTGTGATATTGGTGCCTGTGTCACATGATGCTTATTGCAGCCACGCTGTGTGTGCACTTGTATTTCTTATGTGCTTGGAGGGCTGTCTTGTACGTACATCCAATTGTAGTGTTGTACATTTTAATAGTTGCCTTCCCATTGTGCCGAAATCGCCCCCAAACTTATTTTGAGCATTCTTGAATTCTGTACCTCCAAGTTGCTGCCCAAATGTAGAGGGCAAGTTATGTGGTTGCTAGCCAGGCTATAGTGGTTTCTTGGAATGTTTAGATTTTTGTATTGGTGTTTTGACTGTGTTTCAATTTATCTTGATTAATACTTAACACATTTATTGATTTGACTTATTTAATGACTGAACTTATTTTAATAATGATAGATTTTTTTTTTCCTTTTTGATGCTGGGATACAAACTAGGACCACATATAGCTAGGCAAGCACTTTACCACTGAGCTACATTGCCAGTTCAGAAAAATTGATGTTTTTAAATTAATTAAAAATTTGGTCTGAAATTCATGGTCCTCTTCTTCATACATAATAGTTGATTGATATGTTTTTTCAAGTGAATTCTGTGTGTATTTAGAGTATTCCCAATTACTGTCTTTCTTTTTTATGTCTTCTTTGTTTGCATCTTAATGGAGTGCCTCTTCTTGTACTTCTCATACTCAGTGGGTTTGCACTTAATCTCAGTATCATGTCTCTTATGATTGCACAACCTTGCAAAATCCAGGACAGCTTCAACATTCTGCCTAAATGGGGAATTCTGGGATAGTTAAGATAATAACACCCACATAAGACACACAACATGCTGTGACGTTATTACTCCGGAGTCTGACTTTATTCCTATATGTGAAAGTTTATAAATTGGGTGTGCATAAGCATAGGAGTTGTATTTAAAATGTTTTTCTATTTGAAATGAATGTGTGTATCCAATAAATATAATTATAGTATAGACAACCATTGATGTGAGATTTTTTAAAAAGTGATAAATTGAAGCTTCAAAAGTCACACTTATTTTACCGTAATGAACATCTGGGGCTGAATATTAATGAAGAAAAGAGATTCTCTAACTCATAGTTTTAGAGGCTGCAACCACACAGTGGGCCCTAACTGGGTCCCTCGACTGCTTCGCTGCATGGTGGATCATACTGCAGTATTGGGAGTGTGTGAGAAAGATTACAAATATGATGGGAAGCCAGGTGAGGAGAGAGGCCAGGTTTGGTCTTTTTATTTAAACAAAAACAACAATACTAACAACACCTTGCTGTGAGGCACTTGCCAGTCCTAGGAGTCCCTTAATAACTAGTAGCGCATTCTGAGGTATTAAGCCCGACAGCTGCCCCAAAGACCCAAGGATCTCTCACTAGGTTCCCTTTCTTATAGGTTTGATTAGCTTCTAACATCCCCACACTGAAGACCAAGTACCCAGCATGTGTATATCCAACTAAAAGCATTCTCAGTTTGAAAAGGGAGGCTTCCTTGGTCCAACTTTGGATGTCATGGGGGGAAGGGGACCTTTTGTAATCAGATTTTCTAATTGTTGAAGAGGTATCAGAAATTCTGTGAAATCTCCCAACTTAAAAATATGAGTTGAAAGAGAAGTATGAACCTAACACTGAACACCTTTGTGAAGTTTTCTTTGTAAAGTTTATTCTAAAGCTCAATTGAAGAAATGACTATATATATATATATATATATATATATATATATATATATATGATAGAGATAAATGTTTATATTTTACTTAAACAGCTCTAGGTATATTATTTGCTAACTCATCATTTGGGCAAAAAGAAGTAAAACATGTCCTGCTCTACCTTTTCTTCTTGACTCCCTGAGGGTGAGAAAGGGACTTACAAACAAGAAGTACCTGAAGTCTGCTGCTGAGTGTTGCACATGTCTTGAAGTTTCATTGTTAGGGTTTTTTTGGGTCACAAAAAGGGTTTGAAAACTCTTGCTGTAGCCACTTTAAGGTTAAGTCTGTATAACCTGCTAAGAGCGGGTCACTCTTGCTACTGCTAAGTGTTCTTACCCACTTCCTGTAACTATAACTTTCATCTTTTTTTCCACTCATTGAGGTAGTTTCTTTTCTTTTTCTTTCCCTACTTTGAATCCCCTCTCTTGCTAGGAAGATTTATTTACCCCATAGGAAACTATAATTTTGGCAGAAAATTACTAGCCTCTCAGCAGTGCAATCTGAAAGGGAGACACACCCAGGGAACAGACATCCTGGTATTTCATCGCTTCTTACATGTATAGGAGAAAAGATAACCTCTTTAACAAAGCATGCTGGAAAAACTGGTTGTCCACATGCAGAAGAATAAATGTAAACTTCTCACTCAACACTAAAATCAAATCAAAATGGATCAAAGACGCACAGTTTTACAAAAATAAAACAGTGAGTCTACTAGAAGATAAAATATGTAAAACTTAGACATAGGCCTAAGTAAATACTTTCTGAACAGAGTCTCAGCTGCACAAAATAATAACATCAATAATTGACAAACAAGGATATATCAAATTATAAAGCTTTTTCACATCACAGGAATCAATAGAGTGAAAAGAGAACCTACAAAATGGAAGAGATTTTTTTTGTCATGTCCTCCATAGACAGAATACTGGATACCCAGAATACATAAAGTACTGAAAAATAGACCATCCGAAATAAAAGACCCAATCAAATCAAAGATGGCAATTGAAATTGAATAGACACTTTTCCAGCGAAGAAGTACAATTACGTGAAAAAGTGTTTGGCATTTTTGATCAATAGAGAAATTCAAATAAAAACACCAAGATTTCTTCTTATTGCAGAAAGAATGGCTACCATTCAAGAACTCAAAAAAAACCAAATGCTGACAAGGGTATGGTGAAGAGGAAATCTTTCTAGCTTGTCAGTGGGAATGCAAATTGGTGAATCCAGTCTTGGAAATTATTGTGGAGATTCTTCAAAAGACTGAAAACAGACATTCCTTTTGGCCTAGCTGTATTTCTTTACCTAGGTATCATCCTGATATTTCATCATATTAAAATGATACATACCTGCCTGTGTTTATAGCAGCAAAACTGACAGTACCTAAATCTTAGAAGCAACCTGTATGCTCATCAAGAGATGAATGGGTAAAGAATATGTACTACTCAGGCATAAAGAAGGATAAATTGGAGTATTTTGTAGGAAAATGGATGTACCACTGGACATCTGTGACTCCAAATGCTAAGTGAATAAGTCATGGCTAGATGATTAAATATCATGTTTTGTCTCATATGAGAAACTCAGAGTATAAATAATTAAAGAGCAAAATAAAAGATGATTAAAAAAAGAGAGATAGACTTTTCTGTGACGGGAGTCGGGGTAGAAGGAGACAGGAGGTAGGGAAGAGAAAGAGGAAGTAAAAAAGGATTAAGATACCATATGTATAGTTCAAGTTCCCTATGTCAAATGCATTTCTTTATCATAAACCTGTACATGCTAATAAGGGCAGAGCAGGACCTCATCTTTATTTCCTGACACTGTTCTTCTTCTTGTCCCGCTTATAGAAAATCTCTGTAACAAGCTGTCTTGTGAGATAGCTATATTTAAGGATTGTCCTGCCTCTGCTGTTTACTTGTGCATACTAAACTCTGCTTATCACATCTCCCTCAAACCTTAGCCTTTAAGACCCTAAGCACTTCTTATTTGAGAATATTGCCAATCAGATTGGTCTCCAGTCTCTTTCCTTTAAGCCTGTCTTTTTAAAATATCATGCATGGTCAGGCTAGGTTTGTATTTAGAAAGTCAATGGATAATTTCTGTGTCTCCAAATAGAACAAAAATTGCTTGTTGTAGCAATTAAGAACTATTCCTACCACTTCTGCCATTTTTATAAAATATGATTCATTCCAGTTATCCTTAACCATTATTCATTTCCTGGAGTGCCATGTATTTCTGCAGGCTCCTTCTCTTTACCTAGCCACACCTCATGCTTCAGGACTCAGGTTGGAAAACACTCTCTCCAGACACCCTTCAGGTAGTGCTAGTGCTCCCTCACCTCTGACCTTAGGCAGCCTGCAGTTAGCTGTATCGCTGTGCAGGTACTGCGTGATTCTTCAGCTATCTCCCTTCCCTGTGAGCTTCTTGAAGTTAAGAAATATGTTTTATCCCAGAATCCCTAGATTTAGCTTAATCTTTCGAACTCATGACCTCACGCTTGTAAGATAGGTGCTTATGCTGCTGAGCTAAATCCCTGGCCTTAGTTTAGTCTTTTTTTTTTTTTCTCTTAGTTTACTCTTAATACTCATCTATATCCAGCTATTGTGCTACTCTACAAAATGTGAAAATAGCTAGCAGATTTCACTTACTCATTTCTTCAGAGCATAGGACTGTTTACTGGAAATGTGACATTTTAAGTCTATAAACTTTGTTAAGACCTTTACATATACAACTGACTCATTTATGCCACATACTAAAATTATTTTAATTTTATGAGGTATGCTCAAAAACTAGGGTGAATGAATGTTCAGAGTTTTAAAATTACACTAAAGACACACTAGCATTAATCATCCTCAGAATACCTGTTTCTTTTAACTCATTTATCCCATCTTTCCTGCCACTTTCTGAAGCAGTTCTGAAAGTCTTCTTTCATGAGTGTCCTTAGTTGCACTGTGTGGCTGCCTTAAAATTCTGAATCATTTCAAAATTTTTTTTTTATATTTTATGGTCATTTGGAGCCAGAAGTTGCATGATGGCTGATCCAGTGAGAAAGGGAGATGAGGACAGACTGCAGTGTCTTTATTTGGCATATGTCATAAACTTTTTCGAATGGACTCAGGACATTGAAGCAGCAACACACACACACACACACACACACACACACACACACACACACTTCTCATAAAGGAGGACTTCCAGAACTGCTTCAGAAAGTGGCAAAAGAGATGGAATAAGTGAGGATTAATGGCAGTGTTTCTTTTAATGTAATAGATGATTTATCCACTGTATTTTATGATCACACTTCATATACATGATCTATAATTTTGAGTAATAATTATATGATGTCTAGTCTCTTAACCACACATACAAATTTATATAGAATTAAAATATGGAGTTTATCTGCTATAAATGGGTTTTAAGACAAATAATCTGTTCTACCAAGGAACGTTCAAGTTATGAGACATGAAAATGGGTCCCTAGCTATTCTGCCTTTCTCATAAAATTTATGAATTGGCAACTCTAGGAGAGTACTGAGTCTTTCAAATAATTTTCAAAATGCTATGTTCCTCATATCCAGCACTATCCCTGTGGTTTTGCTACTATTCAGGGTTACACGTTTAATGAGGTGTCAAGCTTTCTGATTATGTGGTAAAGACCCTGGCCTGTACGGAAACAGGAAAATACACAATCCGGACAGCACAAGCACCCAATATCCACAGTGGCCCTATGTCCATCGGGAGGACTGAAGGACAGACAGGAGGGCAGTTTTGGGTGGAAATCTTGCCTTACCTTTTACTTTAATATTCTGAAGACTTGTCTATTCTATTAAGTGCTTTTTGTTAAAAGTAGTTTTTATTCTACAAAAAGTATACAGATGAATAGCTTCATATATTTTAAAATCCCCTGCACACAGGCAAAAGTTTCAAAATCTTAAATATATGTTCATCACTTAGTAAATTTTGATTTTAAAACACGGAGTCTTTATACATAGTACTGAGAAAGAGCACCAAACAGACTTTGGCAGCATGTGTCATTGTTTCTAAATGTAAAGTTTTTAAACATAGCTTGGTACAACAGTTTGTTACAGTTAGAATTCAGTTTGTGTCACTTTCAGAAATCTAAACATTGTTTCTCTGTCATATGTCTTTGAAATGATATCATATGTTCTGGGAACTCAATGGGGTATTGAGAGTGCCAGAACTTACTAGAAGAAAAATGCATATGTATAACTATTATAGATATAGACATGACTATATATAAACATGTTATATATATATTTTTTACCATTCTTCTTCATTAGTTTTATAAAATAGCAATGCCATAATTAGGGACAAACTATAAACATTTAGGACAGGCTTATAGTAATAGTAAATCTCTGTTTTTTCTGCAAATCGGTAACTGTGGCCAAGGCAGCATGAACCATGTTGATTGGCTGAAATACTAAAGAGAAAGCTCATTGTTCATAGGGTTCCAAGAAAGTCAAGTCTGGAAGGAAGTAAGATCAAAGCCACTTCTCAGTTTGCTGCATCTTAGCACACGTGAGAGCAGACATGGGCTGAGTAGCTGCAGAATGGGCAGTTTCCATCATGCTAGGAAAGGGCATCACTTTACTAGTCAGCTTCAGTGATCCACAAAGAACCAAGGAGGATCCAAGTTTCTAGGTAGCTGTACCATATTTTTAGGAATCCTAATCCTGTGACTACAAATGATAGAAATCAGTGTGAAATTGTTTCTTGAAGGACTCTTGTAGTACACAACACTGATTCACCTGGTGGTAAATTTGTGGTTTTCCAGGACTGTGTCACCAAGGTTCATCTGTTTGCTTTATTGTCTCGATATTTGGCTCAAAGTTCCAGTGCCTGTTTGTGAAAAATATATTTTTAGAAAAAAAGGATTAAGATGGTATGTTACTAAATTGAGGAGTGTGATGTGTTAAAAAACTTAAGAAGTTGTATTTCACTGGGCAATTTAGTACATATTTTTCAAGACTTGGAACAGGAAAAAGGCAATAACAAAAGGGCATCAATTTTAAAAATGAAAATAAATGAAAGAATTGCAATGAGAGAGCTAGAGCACTTATTTTAAGAAGCACACATAGTTGGGTATGGTATGCATGCCAGTAATCCCAGCCCTCGAGAGGCTGAGGCAGAAGGATTGCCGCGAGTTCTCGGCCACCCTGGACTATGTAGTGAGACATGGTCTTAAGAACATAAAAAATAAACAAAAAGAAACATATACAGAATTCCTAGACACACTTTTAAAACTATGAAAAGAGTGTAGCAAAATCCTGGATGCAAGATTAAGTTTCACCTTTCACAAATCAAGATTTCTAATAATAATAATCATTGTCAACACTAGCACAAAATATAAAGTATTAGGCAATTAATATAATTGAGTTTATGCTAGATGTCTCTGGGAAATAATAAAAATTTGATAAGCAGAAAATATGTTTAAGAAAAGATAGTGCATTTTGTTGGAATGATGAAGTTTTATTTTACAAAGATAATAAATCTCTTTAATAAATCTTGATCTCAATTTCAGTTGGAGAAAATATATTAAAATTATTGTCAAATTTTTATGTAAGAATTAAATTCACAAACAGCAAACCAAAACTTAAAAAAACATTATCAAGTCATGTAAATTAAAAAATATATATTTTATTTGTACAAGAACAGACAAATAGCTTAATGAGATTGAATCAAGAGTTAAGAAATAAACAGATGCAGGAATATTGTATCAGAGTTGATAAGGAGTTGTACAAATAATCAATGGGGAACCAGTAGATTGTTTGATGGATGATATTACAAAAAGTACTATAAATTGTGAAATACATATTTCTAAATGAATGAAAATGGAGGTTTTGTTAATACAGTATAGAAAGTTGTACTCTTGAGTAGAAACATGACAGCTAAAATTACAAATGTATTTGAAGAAAATTTTAGGAGACTATGTAACGGAGGTAAGAAGTCATCTTTTCATTATTTTAATTTTGTTGCTTTGTTGGGTTTGAGGGCAGTGCCTTGAACATGTTAGGCAAACCTCTATGATGGAGTCACATTCCTTTTCTAGAGAAACCATCTTAAAATCTTGAAAGTGAAACCACAAAATTAAAACTTGATGAATTTGATAACATTACTTTAAGGATGTCGGATCATCAAAAACACACGACTGGCATCATTGATAAATGCATGATGAAATGAGTGAAGGTATTTGTTATACCAACAAAGAACTTAGAGATAGAGATGCAAGATGTTTGAAGAAATCAACAAGTGCAGGAGAGGAATGCCAACAGAAAAATAGGCAAATCTTGTAAACAGCTGGTTTATAGAAGAATAAGCTATTAATGCTCAAAAACTCCATTTATTTTGTAAGTAGGTAAACACAGATTAATGCAGTTATTATGTGTCATCTCTCAGCAATCAAGCAGAAAAAAATTGAAACTGTGATGATGCCCACTGTTGTGAAGGTCCTAGGTACTTCGTGGGGAGGGTGTAGCCTATTTCAATCGTCCTGGAGAACACTGTTTAGTCAGATTCAAATATACAAATCTTGTACCTTAGCATTTTAGGAGACATGAATCAGCCCAAAATCTCTGCCACAGGATATTTATGACAGTATTTTTTGTTTGGAAGCAAGTTGGCAAAGACTTGAGTGAATGTCCCTGGAAAAGTGGCTAAGCGTAATACAGTAAACACCAAGGAATATTATGCAACAAGCAGAAGCTTGTTGGATTTGATATACACATAGCAAGATGGATAAATGTGGGAAACAAAGCCAAAGTGATAGTTACATAATCCCATTTAAGTAAAAAATATAGGCTTGTCCATATATATACAAGCACTAATAAAATCTTATGCTTTTCTAGTCCTTAATACAAATTATATATGTGTGTGTATATATATATAGACACACACACCATAGCATGGTGGCTTGCTCTTGGGTGTGGAGGACAAAGAATGTGAACTGTAAAAATAAATCAAATGAAGGACAAAGCACATGCCAAGGAATGTAAGAAGTGTAGATAGCATTTCCAAAGAAGCCAGAACGGGTTCTGTCTGCCCTGGGATGCAAGTGTGTACTGTCTCAGTACTGTTCAGGAAGCCAGAACATCCCAAGTAGACTCTAATAGGCAGAGTATGTGAAAATACCAAGTGAAATATGGCCTGGAATATGATGTTGACTTTATATTTATGGTCGATTTTAGAGCCACATAGGCAAAAAATCCAAAAATATGAAGACAATGACTGCTCCTTTTAGTTTACAGGGCATTTGCAGAAAGTGGATGCTGAAATCTTATCATGTATACTTCAATAGAAACTCTAATCATGGTATGAAGAGAAGCCCCAGTAAAATTTATTTCATTGTCATTGTCTTTTTTTTTTTTCTGTTCTTGGTTTTCTGCTGTGTAATTTTTTTTTCCTTTTTCTTTTTGGGTATCGGGGATCGAACTCACAACCACACACCTGCAAGGCAGGCACTTATGCCCCTGAGCTAAATCCCTGGCCTGCTGCATAATTTTTGTGTACCATGATTGAAATTTGTCTGTTCTGTCCTTTCCCAATTTCTCATCACATGGATACCCAGCCCACACTCTTAGTGCTGGCTCTCATTCCATTAGCTGGTCATAGTGCAGGGAATTGAGCCCACAGCTTTCACACTGAGCTTTGTCTCTAGCCCTTTTAATTTATTTGTTAATTTATTTTTTATTTTGAGACAGGGTCTTGCTACATTGCCCAGTCAGAACTGAAAGTTGAGATCCTTTTGCCTCAGCCTCCCAGAATCTTTGTATATAAATTAAAAAAAAAATTGTTATTTTCTGTATTTTCCTAGTTTCTAATAGTTCTTCAACCTTTGCCTCATTCCTTTGTGCAAGAGATTTTGTTCAGCCCACACGTCCAACATGCACACATCCCACACTTTGTTTTAAATATGTCTTCAGAAACAAAATGGTAGGAGTGAATAAACTAAGTTCCTTGGCAATTTTTTCATGCAAATATTTTAACTATAGAGAGTAAAGGTTATGAGAAAACCAGGGGGAAAGTTCATTTCTAAATATATTTCTTTCACTTTTCTTAGTACTTCAGGTTGTTCTTTGGTGATTTTACACAAATGAAAGAATTAAACTCAAGCTCTATGTCAACTGGCATGGTTATTTGGACTTCAGCCTAATAATGTTAAGTTAGTGATGCCCTCATGAATTATCAATATGAGGCTCGAGAGGAAAGTATTACCTGATTTCTGACTTTAATTGGTACAAGCATTTCAGAAAGCTGAATACAATAAAAAAAAAATTGGGTTATTTATTTGTGATGTGGAATGTAAAAAAAAAAAGTTAATTTTGAATGGATTTCCTTACTCTACCTTCAGCCATCATTTTAGTTTCTCTGAAGTTTTATAAGGGAAGTTACAACCTATTTTCACTAATTACATAATCTTTTATCTATAGAGTCGAGAATTCTCTCAGGGGAAAGTAATTTGGTATTACTTTTTCATGATTGAAAACTGGAGTTTGCGATGTAATCCCAGAAGACAGAATCCTTTGTGGTGTCATCTTGAATACTGGAATTCTGAAAGATCAAAATCTCTAAAATCTAAAATCCCCTAAAATCATAATTGTGACTATTGAAATTCAGAACGCCAAGAACTCAAAAACCACAATTTCCATTGTTCAAAGGCCATATAGAAAGGATAGACAGACAAATTCTGGAGCAGGGATACAAGTGCTTTTGGTTGTATCCAGAATAGTTGCCAAACTGTTGAACCCTGTAGTATGGCACCTTCACATCGTCAGCGTGCACTCACTCGACTGAAAACTTGATGAAAATAATCCTGGAAATCAAACAGCAATACGGTTGCATGTTGTCATAGTATGCATATAATTATTTTCAACCCTTTCAGTAACTTTCTGCCTTCTTCAGGCAAATGGGATTTTTAATCATCAGAAGTCCCAGGAATTCAGCACTCAAGAGGCTGAGGCAGAGGGATTGCTGTGAGTTTGAGGCAAGCCTGGGCTACAGAGTGAGCTTGAACTGTGTGGTGAGACCCTGTCTCAAAAACGAAAAAAAAAAAAAAGAGAGAGAGAAAATAAAAAACGTCCCTGGAGTTTTATCAGCAGGAAAAATGCCAATGCAGACAGTGGATGCATTGTTAAACTGGAGTTTCCATCATTGCCTTATCACATGGCTGATCTACTTATTCAGAGTTTCCACCTAAGGTCTTGAGCGATTGACACACACACACACACACACACACACACACACACACATGCACACACAAACTATATTGATAGCACCTTAAAATTGACTTGTAGAAGTTGTGGTCACACCTAACTCCAATTTGTCATGAAATGAGGATTCAGCTGAAATCTGCTTTATTCTATGAAATGTATCAAGGCTTCAAACAAGCACTAATAAAATCTTATGCTTTTCTAGTCATTAATACATAAATGAGCAGATCAATTCTAAAACTTTCAGATCCAACAGGAGCACAAATTCTATATATTTGATTTAAAAAAATGAAATCATTTGGAAAGTGCCATCCATTAGCCAGTGTGTGACATGAGTTGATCTGTCTGTGTCAGATACAGTGGAGAATAGAAGTTCGTGAACTTAAAACAACCAACTTTAAGCCCGTATGATTCATCACTTAGTGTAGCACAGAAGAAAATTCTGTTTTTAGAGTTTGTGTTTTTTTACAGCAAATGTTTTTGGTTCAGAAGCTTGTTGGTCTTACTGAATTCTTGTTCTTGTTGTTTGAAGGACATTTTTGGGAGGCAAGAATGGTATTGTATGTAAAGGGGTAGAATTATAGATTGGATAATCTTACAACTATATTGCTTACAATCTAGAATTCTTATGTAGCAGTTTTCCCAACAGAAGTTCTGGTTTTCAAGATACTGTCTTTCAGGAGTCAAGGTTTGAATTTTAATCTTTTGGGATTATGTTTTTTGAGATTTTGATCTTTGAGAATAAACTATGAATTTTAATCTTTCCAGATTTCAACTTTTGGAGTTGTGGGATCTTGGATTATGCCTTTAGGGATTATGATCAACCAAAGGAGGAAGGGAAGAACCACTCTTCTGAGTCAGCATTAGTCCTTAGAGGATGCACTGCAGGCACTCAGTAGTGTGCTGATGAATGTTTAACAAATGCATAGAGCTTTTTACACATGTTAATGATGTAATGGGTTTATAAAATGTAACTTCCAAGCATTAACAAAATGTGAAACACCTTTTACTGTACATTCCAATTAACAAGTCATATTTCAGAGAATAATTGTGTCTGTTTTTTTCTAAATTTACATTGGCAGACAGGCTATGTTGTATATGATGAATGAATTCAGATGTGACTATTGGCTGATAATTTTATGTTAACAGATAAAATAAAAAAGAACTATCGAAGATGTATACCTAAACTTAAGGTGCTCATCAACGACATGACTGAATTCTTTGTTAGATTGTTTTGAATACTGGAAGAAAAATTTCTTAGTGTGTGTGACTGTGTGTGTGTGTGTATGTGTGTGTGTGCTGTTTACATGGTAGTGGCAGGTTTCAAGGTCAGCATGAGAGACAAATCCTAATTCAATGGCCTTTTCAAGCCTCTGTTTGTTTGTTTCCATCCTAGTGACCAAAGCAAGTCACACAGTTAACCTTAGTGTCAGAGTGGGAGAACACTTAAAATTACAGGGAAAGGAGACCAATTTGCACAAAGAAAGGAAGTAATTGCTGGTGGTAGATATATTCAGTTTATCACAGATGCCTTCACCACATCACCAAAACACTCACACAGCAATGTTAAGACTATTCTTATATGTAACATGTAAACATATTTTATATTTTAAAAACATGTGGTTTATAGTATGAGATCCTCCTGAGTCTCTTCTTCAGTTTCCCAATCTCTGATTGTAAGGGTGTTGTCTCTCTGATTCTCTTGGCTTTATCATCTTGGTAGATAACTAGAGATCATGTTCTTATAAAATTCTGAACAAAAGGCAGAGGCAAATGAAAGATTAGGGCAGTGATAGGTTTAATTTGGAACCCTTATCTTTTATCAGGAAATAAAAAGATTTCCCAGAAGCTACCAGCAGTCTGCTTCTGGTGCTTTATTGTTCAGACTAGGTCACATGGTCTCTTCTACTTATGGAAACTAGAATAGGAATTTTTAGCCTTTTTCAAAGAATGATAGAAATAGCTGATATTTGAGTACCAGATTCTAAGAAGGGCTAAAAAGTATCCTAGTATCCTGTAGTTGATAAAAAGTCAAGCCACTGTCCTCTCCTATTTTCCTTGTATTGCTTAGGTCAGAGACAAGAGGTACAGCAGAGCGTAGTTTACATAATTTGTGTCAAAGTGTTACCATTTTACTCTAGGAAGACAAAGTTCCCTGTTTTATACATTTAGTGGATTAAGGATAGGATGATAATTTTCTTCACCAAAATGTGAAATGTTTTTTTTCCAGAACAGAAAGAGAAACAGGTATCTGATGGTGACAACAGATGTTCACTTCATGGGGGACATATCTTTTAAAAGGAAAGATAAGTTACTCTAATTTTTTTCTGTGCTCACCTGTATACTATCCGGGCACAAATGTGTTTGATATGGAGTTATGGTAAAAAGTGAGCTTGAAAATCTATAGATGATTCTTTGTAAATTTGCTTTAGTAGAATGAATGGATCATTCCCTTATCCCATGTTTGTTTGTGTGTTGACCACCCCTGAGGGATGATCCTTTAATAAACTACAATACAGTGTTACACATGGTGCAAATAGGAGGAAACCATTCCTTTGACAATTCAGCAGACTCTGGTATTCCTCTTACTGTAATTTGAAACACATTTCGTAGTGTTTTTCTCAGTACAGTTTGTGTGGTATATATCATCCCCAAATAATTCTTCCAGTGAGGTATATTTTTTCTATAGTAGCTTTGTACATGGGAGGAAAAAAAAACATAAACATAGGATCATACTTAAATAAAGATTTAGAGTTATAGAGTTTCACCAGTCAGTTGGTAATTTTGGGTCATCACTTTGTCTTGTTTAACAGTAACTATGATAATGTTACTGAATCTTACTGTATGATGGGCCCCGTACTAATGACCTTACGGTAATCCACTTTTTATGCGCATGTGTACAGGACACAACATCCAGCACGGGTCAGTAGGGACCTATTCTGTACGTAGTTGAGCTAGATGAGCTGTACTGATGGCTGTGGCTGGGTGCTTTTCATGTTTGCATCTTGGAGCTGCTGATTGCTGTGGAAGCAAGCACTGCAGAGATATCAGTAGGTAAAAGAATCGTTGGAGGAGTGATCCCTCTATAGGGTTCTCAACATAGACACACACAGGGACACATATGGCATATATTTCAACTTGAACAGGCAATACAAATTCTCTTCTGCAAGACAGAACACAAGCCATAGCCTGGTTCTTGTCCATCTCTATAACTGTTTATACTCCAGTTTTCTCTGCTTCCATCGTGTTTGCTTGAAGAATGGGGTTGCAGCCTGTACATGCTGTGCCTTGGAGTGGTCAGTTAGTGAGCGGAGAGGAGAATGCATAGAATTTCTAAGCAAAGAGAACTAAGTCCTGTGGTATGGTAGCTTTTCCTGCCTATGATTACAAAGAGGTAATATACATGTAGTAGAGAAGTTGAAAATACAGAAAAACATATAAGACAATGCCATTTTTCATAATCCAATCCCTAGACATATTCACAATTAGATTCTCTTATTTCTGTCTGAACCCTTTTTTATGGATGCTTTTTTTAAAAAATAAAATACAGGCTCCATGTCTATACTATTTTATAGTGCTCTTTTTCACTCATTGGAACAGCATGGCCTATGTATAACTACTTTAAGGAATTTATTTCTCATCATTCATTTAGAACATATTTATTGGAATCTTACTATGTGATAGTCACTGGATATTAAATATGGTATAGTGCAGTATATTAAAATGATTGATTTTATTTCTTTTTCTATTTTTTGCTGTAACTCATTCAGTTGACAATTATTTTTTAAGGCCCTCTTACATGCCCGGCATGTTCTAGGTGCTGAGGATACAGTAAGGGGTGGTGCAGGTGTGAGCCTTGCTTTCTGCAAGCTCACACTGAGGGAGGTGGTGGCCAGAGTCCCCAGGGCTCACAGTACTGGCCAGGGCCTATGTGAGATCCATTTCCATCCGATTCCAGTCTGCATGATTGTTGTTCAGTTTTGGTCCTTGTTTTCTTCCTTCTGTGTTAAGGAGTAAAATGTATTAAGTTCCCTTTGTACTTTTATTTTGTTTCAGTAGGATTTATGAAGATGAAATGTTCATGTTTATGTTTTATCTGCCACCTGGACCAGAAGTCTTCTTAGCTTATGTAAGAGGATTTTTTCCAATCAGATAAATATAATCATATTTCTTTCTGTCTTATGTATTAATGATATATATTTAATTCACATAGTATGGACTTTGACTAAGAGATACAAGTTTATTTTTCCTGAAATACTTTGAAATCCAAACTTAAAATATTACTGTATTCATATATTTAAAATGTGTAACTATGACTAATGACTACTAAAGTCAGAATATTTATTATTAATATTATTTATTGAGAAAATACTGTAATAATTCTGTTAGTAAGATAGCACCCATAGACATATTGTACAAGTGTATGAAGTGCATTTTGCATATGTCTTGAAAAGAACTGCATTTTGGAAAAATGTAATTTTTGACGTTATGAACATTAAAGGGACATTATAGAATGCTTATTTTATTTTTTATTTTAAATGGAATAAAACAAAAGAAACAACTAAGCAAATCAGAATAAAACAATGCAAGCAACACAGCACTTCACAAGACAACAGGACATCAACAGTGGCTACCATAATGTCTCTTGTGTTCTTCAAAACAGTTGACCATACCTTCACACACAACAATAGAAAACATTACAAATAGTATAAAACCATTTAAAAAAATGAAAGCATTACAGGACAGTAGAGTAAAATTTGGAAATTATTCCAAAGGAGCAGTGAAATAAAATTATACAGCATTTGCCTAAAACATATCAAACCATAAATTAATGAAATATATTAATATTAGATATGATATTTGCTTATATTATAAAATGTCCATATCAATAAAATGAATCATTTTGTAGCCAGGAAAGGAAATTATATTCTTTGTGAGTATCAAAATACCCTTAATAGGCTTTGAAGGTAATGAAAATTCGTTCTCTGAATAATGAGATAAATTACAAAGGAATGATCACAAATATGCTGGCAATCTTTTGGACATTTATGTGATTCTCTTTGATGCCTGTTCTGAGCCCCACCTTTCTTGGGTGCTAGGAGTGCATCAATGAACCAGGTGTACAGCTTTCCACAGTGGCAGTGTCATAGCCAATAGCGTTTATGCGAGGCACAATTATTGACAGATGAACCAAATGTGCACAGTCCTGGCTTAGATGAGTTCACATTTTGGTAAGTAGAGAAATTATGCACGTATACACAGTAAGATCCATACTAAAATGATAGTTGTGTAGAGGTCTGAGCCAGGTACCAGTGTATTCCAGGGGCCAGTTGGGGGAAGACCGTTCAGGCAGAGGAATAGTAAAAATGACAGCCCTGCCACAGCTGTGCCTAGGAGGTTGATAGTTCTTGAGAAGAGAGACAGAGAGAAGGGGTGGAGTGTGGGGTGGGAGCAGTAAAGACTGCAGTTGCTGAGTTAAGAGAGGTGAACTGACCTGGAGCATGTGCTTATCTACTGATTTTACAAATAAGTGTATTCAGTTTTTCATGGTTAACCGGAGTTTTCTAGACATAATACAGTCCAGATATCCTGATAAAGCAATAGAAGGCCTCCTAAAATCGGAGGGACCGTGTTGGGAAGCAGTTCTCCAGCATCAGTGTAAACACGGAGTGTTTAGATGTGTCTGGGCTGTAACCTCTGCAGGGATAGGAAATCCTGAATTCTAAAAATAAAAGATTGCTTTTATTTTGAGTCAAAGGAGAACAGACCGTCCCAGTAAATAGAGGTCACTGAAGTGTTTCAATCATGGAATTTGTATGTGAAGAGATGCTATCTTTCTAAACTCATAGGAAAAAAAAAAAAAAAAGCAAAAAACAGTTTTCTTCCAATGTTAGCAAGTAGAGAGGTTCTAGAATGCTACTTAGAAATCTTAATTTTTTTCCCCCCAGTATTACTTAGGTTAGTAATGTTGAAAAAATTCCTTAACTAATTCCTCCAAAACTTTTATGACTTGTGTGCTCCCTTATTTGATATTATAGGGTGGCTACATACTACGTGGCAGGCACTGCTTTAGGCTCTTGAGCAACATGATGAACACAAGGAAAAAGTCCTTGCTTATCCTCCGGATGTGAGAATATAATATATATAATGGTTTAAAAGTGATGGGTGCATTGTAGGACTTCAGAAAGTTATGACTTCTCTGAAGTAAAAGGAAACAAGGCAAAATAATGGTGTAGAGGAACCATTATTTTCTTTGTGGATGCTCCTGGAAAGGCTCTCAGGGGGTGACACTGAGAAGCATTAGCAACGCGTACATCAAGAGAAAGCATGTTGCAAATTTGACAGTACAATAACCTCGAGGCACAAATGTTTATGATTTATTTGAGAACCAGGAATGAAGCCAGAGTGGAGGAAGAATGATAGAAGATCAGAGCAGAGAGGTGATAATGGAGTAATGGCTTTTTGGACCCTTGTTATGATTTGGGGTTGATTATTGGCTGAAAGAAAGCCATTAGAGATCTCATTCTGACGTGGATTTAAAAAGGTGGCTCCAAAAACACTGAAGAAATAAATAAAAGGATGAATCTAGCTAGGCATTATAGTACATACCTGTAATCCTAGGAACAGGAGAATCTTTAAAGCCAGTTGAAGCAAAAATTAAAAAGGGCTGAGCATATAGTGTGAAAGTGCTGGGTTCAATCCCTAATACTCCCCACCCGCTCCCCCATTCTTGTGTGTAGAAAAGATTGTGGGGTCAAGAATATGAGCAGGTTGCTTGTGAAGTTATGATTTTATTAAGAAATGGAGAAAAGGCAATGTGGGTGGGAGAGAGCAGTAGAGATAATAATAGAATTTCAGTTTGAAATATACTTTTCGTGTAGATACGACAGGATTTGTTGATGGATTACACAAATAGTGTGAAAAGAAGAAAATTTATAGATGACTCCATTGTGTTCAACCTGAACAACTAGCTGTTGGTGCTGTTTCTTGAGATAGGAAATAGTGTGGAGAAGCAGTGAGGGGCAGGTGTGTAGAGTTTTGGTGTGAAGATGCTGAGGTGCACACTTCATGGGTGTATCTAAGCAGACACACTGAGTCCCAGAATGGTAAGTAAGTCTGTGTTTTGGGAGGAACTCCTCAAGTCAAGAGAACAAGTGTCTGTTACCTGAGTATAAATGGCATTTGAAACAGTACTGAAAAAGATCCTTTAGGACAGTGATAGATAGAGTAAACTTTTTGAATGAGTCTTGAACCCTAGCATCTATCTAAAGACAGAAAAGATGATGAAGATTGAGTAATGTTGACTGAAAAGCTACACCCAAGTTAGTAGGAGGAAACCAAAAGAATGCTGTGTCTGGAACCAGGTGAGGAAACCGAGCTATTGGAAGGAAGGGGTTTTGGGTTGGGTCAAATGCTGTCCAGACATTATCTAGGAGGACTTGAGTGCCCAGGAACCAGTCAGTGTGAAGACTTCATCGGCAGCCTCAACCCAGGGGCTGGCAGGCTGAGGCTGGGCTTGGAATGATAAGTATTTCCGTGTAAAATTGGTGTGTGCAGCATATCCAGAATATTTCACTGGTCATCAGAAGTTTGATTGTCATATTCGAAGTTTTGAAGGCAAGATTTCCTATACTTAACATGTTGATACTTCAAACATTTAATTTTCTATGAATTTAGAGTAAGACACTGATTTTCTTGTGGTTATCATTTTGGTTCTTTGTGTTCAAACTACAGGTTACTCTTTCTCTCTGTCTCTCTTTATGTGTGTATGTATACATGTACAGTTTAAAACATCGTGTTTATTTCAGATATTTAATTTTTACATGCGCATTTCCCTTCCCAGTAAAGAGGCATATGAATCAGTGAGATGACTGAATACAGATGAAATGACACAACCACACAGTCAATCTCGTTTAAGGTCTCAGTTGCTTCAGGAATACAATATTTTAGCAGTTCCCCAGGATGGCCTGCTAAGATGGCCTAGATTTATCAGCTATCTCAGTTGTAAACCAGAATTGTTGCAGGATGATTTTGTTCTGCTTCTCTCAGTATGTTTTGAAACTTCTCTCAATATGTTTTGCAAAGAAAAAATGTCTTTCTTAAAACATTCCCCACCCCTACTCTATTAATAAGTAAATTGTATCACAAAAAGAGAAAGGGAACAGGATGGAGAATGTCAAGTTAGATCTTATGGGACTGCCTGTGCCACCTCCACAAAATTTAGGGATTTTATTTTATTTTTTTGGTACCCAGGATCAAACTCACAACCGTGGGCTTGTAAGGCAGGCGCTTATGCTGCTGCACTGAATCCCCAGCCCCCAAAACTTAGGGATTTTAAGTAGAGAAAACAGAGCATATCTTACATTTTCTTGTGGGTGAGATCTTTTTGTCTATAATGTTTACATTTGTCTATAATATTCATAATATCAGATACTCAACAGAATAAAAACACAAACTTATACTGTAGTAATTTATGTAAGAAGATATTAAAACACATTGGCAGAACAATTACCATTATTTTTCTTCTTAAGAAGTATTTGCAGGTAATATGTTTGAAAATATAAAGGGGTTAAGCTGTCATTTGTGAATTCATAGTGTACTATTTCCACTTTATTTCCTCTTTTACTATACCACCCTAAATCAAAGAACAAAAACATGTATAGATTTTGCTTCTCTTTAATGCTTCAGTCTTTATTGCATCCTGTAATACAGTCAAGTATACTTGATTTCTTTTACTATTCTTTTTAACAAAGATACAGTCTTTTTTAACTGTATTGGCCTTTACAGAGATAGCAACAGACCATGGGCCAGTTTTCTTGGAAACATAATACATTTTTCTAAGACCTAGTAACCTAAATCAAGATCCTAAGTCATTAAGAAATCCTTTGAGGTTTGCAGGTATCTTTTTAATACAAGCTAGAAAAGGTCTGTATAGGTGGAACCAAAGCCTACTGGTGACTGGGTTCAGTTTAGGACATCTAGCCACTGGGAACTGAACTAAAAGGCTGAAATACTAAACAGTGGTTCTGATGGTGGCAGGTGGTTTTATTATCTTTGGCTTCCTCTGCCTCTCCCGCACAAACTCCAGCATACTTTCCACAAGTTGTATAGCATTTTATAAGGAGAGAAGCAATTCTTTCCTATCTCAGGGAACATCAAAGTAGGGGAGAGCAATTGTTTTTCTTTTGTTCCTTTAAATCAGATGCACTGCCTGCTTATCAGTACAAAAGAGGAAAAAAAATACCCTGACTCCTTGGGGATTTTGCTTTCGGGAAATGAGATTTTTATCCACGGAACCAAAGGATCATTTGCCACATAGCCAGAACAATGGAATTCCACTTTTTAATGCCAGCATCCAGATCTATGGCCTGGCTTGGTTCTGGTGCAATATCTGAAATTAATAAAATGTCATAATGTTAATAAGTATAAGGAAGGGAGTTTTAAGAATCCGTTAGTTATTATTATCCAAATATGGGTTGATTTTGAAGAAACATACGGTATAGTTGTATAATGAATATATGTACCAGAAAATTGATAAAACTACAAGTTAAGAAAAATCTTAGTTTTAGCTGTTTTAAATTTAGAATCTGCCTAAAGTCAATTGAAAAATCATCTCAGCCACCTAGAAACTATAGGAGCCAAGGGTAAATAGCAGACCCTTGAGTATGTCTGATAAATGTGACCAAGTTGTTCTCCAGCTAGAGATTTAAATAAGAAAGGAGTGACCTTGGAAACTCTTTCAAGATCATGATTATTTATAATAATAGCAAACATGTCTAAAGTATTTACCATGGGTCTAGCCCTATTATAGTGACATAATTGCTATTTGATCTCTACAATGGTCCTGAGAAGCAATGCATAAATTAGTAAACAAGTAAATATATGTACAAATGTAAGTGCAAACACATATGGTAATTGTTACATACATCTACACATATGTGTAAAATGTGGGAATATGATTGGGAGACGTTTCTTTATAAACATTATGATAAGGTGTGTGGTGAATTTTCAAGAAGGACATGGTGCTTACCACATTTTCCAAGTTTAGTTCAAATCTTATCTTCATAGGACTGTTCATGGCCCAAGTGCATATGTTTTAGAACATATTATTTAAGTATTGAACAGAGATTTAGGTCTGAGTCAAAGGGGTTCTTAAGTGAGTGAGCAGCTTGTCAGATCTCATGTGGTATAAAGCAGACCTGGGCTCAGGAATTGGGATCAGTATAGATTACAGTGAGAGACAAAGTAATTGTTATATAAGAACCAGTAATAATTTTTTCTACTTTTCATCAGAGGGGACTTAGCACTATTATATATAGGAATCACAAAAATATGATAATTTTGCACAACTGCTTTCTCTGTCTGGAACTTCTACCTCCTAAGTCATTCTCCTTTATTATATTTTCTCAAGATGATGGTCTCTTTCTTTGTTTCTCTGCCTCACTTTGTTATCATACCCTCATTTGTGTGATTTCCTGTATAATATCTCCCTTTCTATTCTCTCTTTCTTATGTGCTCTCCTCTTATGCAGTGGGTCTCATGACATGAATAGGAGGAAGTATTTCTGGTTTATCACTACATTCTAGCTAGAGATGTGGTTCTTATGTATTTGCTCAGCATTTATTGAATGAATGGCTGTGAACACTTGCCTTATGCCATAATATATTTGTATCTGTGTTGCTGAGTGAAGGAACGTGTGTGTTGTGTGCTATGGTGATCCAGGTGAGTAAGTTTTCATCATGAGTGTTGGTTTTGTGGCATTGGCTTTTAGACTCCATTTGGAAGGTTACTATCCATACTCATCCCTTATTTCTCTTTCATTGATTATTCAAATAACTATGTTAAGAATAAAATACTTTACTTTCAAACTCTTTTCCTCCACTTTTGTTTCTGTACTTCTTACCTGGGGGATAATCTGTCCTTCAAATGATTATTGCATTATATGGGAGCTATATTTAATACTTATAGAATTATAGGTCCCTTAGATAAAAAGAAACGTCAGTCTTAAGTAATACATTAAAAAATATCCATTACACTTTCTAAAGTAAAATTGAAAAATAAAATTCACCCTTCTTGATTTGAAAGATACATATATTTGACTATCATCTTCACTAATGGCGATAAATGAAGGAAAACTGTACTAGTTTAATGTAGTTTGCATTTATATTTTAGATTTACAAAGTATAATTTTCCATCAAATTAAAACAATTCATGAAGCCCAGTTAAAAACTTTCCATAAACCATCTTTTATAAAAATTGTTAGTATCAAGTTCTATAATGTCTGATCTTTACTAAATATGTTTTGAGTAGTTATCTTTTAAACGGAATGATTTGCTATGTCTTAAAAATGCACTTGTCATTGTCAGAAGCATTACACTAAGGGAGAGGGATGCAGAAAAAAGGGGAAGTGTCTGGATGATGGCCCAGGTCAATAGCACATGGTCTTTTGCCTAATGGACTCACCTAGTTTTTCTGTTACTGTTATCTGTGTAGTCTGCTGTCAGCCAGAACTCATTGGCTAACCTCACTGTCACTACACTTTCAAATCCTTGGGGATGTAGTAAGAAATGCAGGTCGGTATGAAACAGCTGTTTAAACCTCATTAAGCCGTTTATATTCATTTTGTTAAAAAATAAAAATCTGTGAGCCTGTGTACAGGCCTTTGTGACAAAAGAAATATCTTAAGGAATTTCAGTTGTGAATCAGCGTTTGCTGGATATTTGGTCACTCTTCCTGTATTTCCTTTCTGAGAGAAGGAGACCTGAGGGAATAGATCAAAGGTAATGATTAAAGGAAACAAGGCTACTTGTCCTTGGGATTCAACCTGGCACTGCCGCCTTAAGGATAGTCTTAGTGTGTTCTGGGCATCAATTTTCTCATTTCTAAAATGAAGATATAATGACTGAATATTTTCTCCTCAATAAAGTTTGTGATTCTAAACTTTTGGTTAAACCTTTTTAGTTGTTGCCATAGCCTTCATTTTATCTAGCATATCTATTTATCATTTTAATTCATTAGAGAGATAAACATGTAAACTTATGAAATATATTCTGCTGTATTCTGTGGTACCAGTTTTATTCAGAGTAAGACAAAACTCAACTAACATTTAAGCATCACACTTAAGCTCTCTAGAGCCTTAAAAATAAGCACATGATTTATTAGGTTCCATTAACAATTTTGATGCAAAACATCATTATATTTATATGCCCCCAAAGAAGAACTTAGCATCTAGTTTTATTGCTGGAAATTGCAGCATATTTTCCATCTTAAAATGTAACCTACTTTAGAATCTGATAGCTAAAATCTTAATTTCAGAGGTTCCAAGCAGACCTCTCTTTGAGAAGATATATTCCTTCTTTTTCTATTATGATATTACTTATATTTTTACAAATGGAATATAACATTGATTTGAATTAAAAATGGTAGATTAACATGATGTTTAAAACAACTCTATTTCAAATTTAATGAAAATGAAGTCCTTTCTTGAATGGGAGAGGAAGGCTTTCTGTCCCCTAGGGTGAAGAGAGAAGGACTAGTGGGAGTGACTTCTGTACTTATAGATTTGGGCCTTGGAGATTTCCAAAGTTGATAGACACCTGGTGTCAGCCATCCTTTGCTGAAGGAAGAAGCACTGGGTTTTTGGAGCAGAGGTATGTGATTGTGGGTGCTGCTATGAGAAAAAGAACTGCAGACAGAAAGACAAGGGGTGGACAGTGCATTTATTACTGGCTCCATTGAGTATCATTCAGAAACTGGTAGTTTTCAAGCATCTTTAGGAAAATTAGCAATTTTATTTCATGAAATAAACAGATTTAATCTTCAGGAACCTGGTCTTTCTGACAAAGAGCTCCTTAAGTCAACCAGAATCTGTAATAAAAATTGCCATTACCACCTATAACAATTGTCATTAGAATAGAAAATGTAGCGCTATCTTTGATGTTTGTCATGATTATATGGCAGAATGCTATGCATTTTCTATTTAGCTTCAAAGGGAGTAAGACTGACAATAGAGGTACCATAGATTGAAAAAGGAGCAGGACAAAAGAAGAGAGGGAAAATAATAGTTTAAAATTGATTTTCCTGCTTTCTATTTTTTATGGTTACATCTAGCAACTAGTCACAGAGATACTTGTCATTGTGTGGAGTTACTCTCTTGTGCTTCCTATAGAGGGTATAAAATTTCACAATAACATACTTACATTTTTCCTTTTATGCTTTTATTTGGATTTAGTAACTTGTGTTTCTAAATGAAACTCTAGTGTTTCTGTTGTTAGTGGATTGAAATACCAATAAATTTTTGTTGTTAGAGCTGCAGCACTAGAACATGATAATCATCCAGTTTACTAAATACTTGTTTTTATATTAATATGCTTAAAATGTTTGATATATTAGAGGATTCTTAAAATGTTAGCATGATTAAAAAGAAGATAGTTTAATTTTCTGAGCAGACATTAATAATACAATTTGATGATTGCACTCTTGATTCTCTTAGTTATTCAGGTGACCTAAGATCAGCTGTTTTCAGAACAATTTCCAACTGCTCTGCTTTCCCACTCTTTACAGCTGGATTCTAAAGCTGCTCCACTCAGAGAATTAAAATAAATTTTCACCCAATGTTTTGGTCACTCTTACCTAAAATAACTTGGTCATTCTGTGTCCTTGAGTCCCTCCACTCCTAGAACAATATGTAGAGAGTGGATTTACTGAGTTAGTCAGTTGTAGCTGCTTTGGCATAATTTATTCTCGTCTTAGGATGGTGACCAGTCATGACACTAATATTATGGACAGGAAAAGTTCTTGGGAAATGACTTACAAAGTGTGTCCATTGAGAAGACTGGACTGTAGTGTTCAGTTGCCTAGAGTGTTCTGTATCGATTTGAATAATTTAAATTCAAGACTTTCATGCAGTACTCGCTTTTAATCAGAAGTAAACTGGCAGAGTATTTTCATTTCCTAATTGGGCCATGCCTCTCTTTTTGTCTTCTCTTCCCCCCCGCCAGTTGACTGAGTCATGGATTAATTTGTTTCTTGGATTGCTTGTTCCTCACTGTTTGTGATCAGCCTCCACCATGAAAAAGCACCATTTGTTCTTTAGAGTTCCTGTTGGCCAGGTTACGTTTCAGACACTCATTAAAACATGTATTTATTCTACTCTGGAGCACATTGTCTGGCCAACCATGAATTTATAGTGAAATGTAACAGTAAATTGAACTCAGTGGTCAGAAATGCCAAAGGATATACACATAGAGCATAGAGTTTTTCAGCATAGTGTAGAATTAAAGAGCTTAGGACCAGTGCCGGGATTGTTGGCCATATTTTCACAGTGGCCAGTTTTGTTAGACTCCAACTTGGAGAGAGCTTGAAATCACTTATCTCAGATATTTGTGTTCACAACCACAAAGCCTCTGAGAAACACAGAACTGATCTTGTAATAAGCTCCAGCTGAGTTTACAAGCCTCTGAGCCTTTTAGAAAGCCTGTTTAGTTTAATGAGGGTTTTCAGATTTCAAAGCTCACACACCTTCACATAAAACAGATTATTATGACCAAATTAGGGAATGTTGTTCCATGAATGTTTTCCCCCAATACGTTCTCTTTCTGGTTGTCAGGCATTGTTATGTTACACTTTTCACCTCCCAGACATCATTTTTAAATACGATTTTTGAAAGTCTTATTGTATATAGTTTCTATTCAAGTAGAACATTATGCTACATAGAAAAAAGGTGCTTTCTCTTATAGTCAATAATAAATATGGGCTTTTTTATTAAGAAAAAGTACACTATGAAATAGTAATTGAACCTTCATCTTGTGCTACCATGACAACTGTCCTGAGAGAGAAGACTCCATGGCCACTCCTGTGTCCTATTACATCGGGATTTACAACTTGTTTGAGTGGCTTGAAGGGAGAAAATCCTTGATTGTGAAACAGGATGGAGAAATGTGACAGATAGGATATCTACACTCCAGTCACTCTTGGTGCACAGATTAGTGGCGTGAACACTTATAACACGTGTGGCATATTATCAGTACTATTTTACCTATTCTTCTTTGTTTTCTGAGTCACTGTAAGAAAGAAGGATAATAATTAGGCTTCGAAGCATTAAAGACTCACAAAAAGGTGCAGCATAGAATGTGATGTTTCAATGCCAGCTTTATAGGACCAGAAGAAAGTGGAATATAGAGGAATCCTGGAAGAAAATGAGAGATGTGTCCATAAAGCCAGAATGCTCAGGAACTGTGCTGGTCTGCTCTTGTCTCCTATGTACCCTCTTCAGCTTTTCCTCCTGACTCTTCCACCAAACAAGCATATGCTGTAGCCATATTGTTTTCTTGGTCAAGCACTGAATTATCTCTCTCTCTCTCTTTCTCTGTCTACCCTCTTAAATGAGAATAAGGACTCATATTTAGAAAAGGATAGGATAAGAGGTGGTATACACATATCAGTGACCTAAATTTTGAAGAGCATTTGTGTTCTGAACTTGCACAGTCCTTTAAAAGTCAGTTTAATCAAGTGGAGCTCAAACTAAGGACTACTCTATGATAATTCATAATATTTATATTTTTATTCATTTGATTACAAAAATCTTAAAAATATAGTCTTACCAGTCATAGAGATTTTATTTTTCTTCAATTTATGTCTCTGGAAAATGCGGTTTCCTAAAATTTAGTACAGTTTTAATCAGTGGACAAGATAAGCATTTATACATGCATATATATATATATATATATATAATCACAAGATACATAGCTATACTACTAGTCTCTATTACTTCATCTAGAATAACTGTTTATGCTGTCTTGGTTTGAATGTTTGATAATTTTTTATGCCTAAATCTTGTAACTTGAACAACTACTTCTAAGATAACAATATGCAATATATTAATTAGTGTTAATTTCCTATTTTTTGAAACCCTGTATCATTTCATCCTTTTTTCTGTTTTGCTTCTTTAAAATAAAAAGATATTTTAAAAGCACCTGAAACTGTGGGGTTTTCACCCAGAAAAAGCAAGTAGTTTTGGACCTGCTGTACTTCTCTAAACAAATAGGAAACACCACAAACTTAAAAATGCCCTTTTTTAAACACTGGCCAGCATATGGTTCAGATCAGTAATCCCTGGCAAAAAAGGAAAAAGTAAACAGCATTTTGGGGAAGAGTACTGGAAAGGACCTATGAAAATAGAGAGCTCTAGAAATCTATGTAAGGATCCAGTTGAGTGTTAGGCTGAATAGAAATCTGTTTGTGTACAGGTTGAAAAATCTTTCCAAAAGAAAAAGACCACCTGTAAACTATGAAATGACTACATCCCAAAACTCAAACAAGGCTTAGACACATTGGAGTTCCTATGAGACAAATAGGAGCATTCTGCAGAAATGTTCGAAGGATCATTAATATTATTGTAGGGCTAACCAATGCTTCGAGCAAAGATTAGTATAGAATTGGCCTGACAAAGCTTTAAAATAATTTTTGAAAGGATCAGAGTGAGGTACTGTACTGATCATGTAACTTAATGTTCTGCTAAAATAATTTGCAATTCTTTCAGAAAACAAAGTCCCAAAATTCACTGTAATCCATAATATTTAGTGTCTAATTGTATGTTTGTTTTATACATATCATATTATTACATGTAATAATAGTTATATATCTAATTATATGTTAATTAGGTGTTGACTATGTAGAAGTGGATGCTAATTATATATAATATATAATATACATATAAAACATATATATCCATAAAGTATTAAAACAGCTAGTAGAAACAAACCAGAAATAGTAAACGTGATAGACTTGGTTAAAAACAAAATTTCAAAGGTTTTAATGAAAATGTAAACATAATAAGAGAGAAATAGAAAATATATAAGAACCAAATGAAACTTTTACATCTTAAAAATATGCTACTTAATTCAGACGAGATCAGGTGCATTCAGGGTGGTATGGCTGTAGACTACTTAATTCAGAAATATTACTGCATAGACATAAATGACAGAATCAGACACTGAAGTAGGAAAGACCAGTGGACCTAAAGAAACAGTATAACAATAGAAATTAATGGAATGGAACCGAAAGGACTGAAAGTAATGGATGAGAACTTTGCAAAGTAATGGATAAGAACTTTATAAATACATAAATTAAAGCACTGTGGACTTCAATCATGACAAACAGAAGAAAGCCATTTCAAAGTATATTATAAATTGTTAAAGAACAATATATGAAAATATTAGAGAAGAAAAATGGATTGCATAAAAGAGAATAAATAACTCAGATTTCTCACTGGAAATATTTCAAGGCAATCTAAAACCATGTGATCTTTGAGAGAGATGCTGAGAATATATATTTTGGGAAAAGGACATGGGCAGTTTCTTTAATACATGTTTCTGGACCCAACAGGTTATCGACTTGAAAATGAATGAAGCTAGACTACTTTTTTTCATCATATGTGAAAATCAACAGATAACAGATTAAAAACTTAACATGTGAAATCTGAAAACATGAAACTGCTTGGAGGAAATATAAGGGAAATCCTTATGACATTGGGATAAGCATGGACTGGATGGGGGCAGGACTCCTAGCACACAAGAAACAAAGCAAAGAAAGGTAAATTGAATCATGTCAAACAAATATCAACTGTCCCAAAAAAGAAATAATTAATGGAATAAAGAGATGCCTTACAGAATAGAAGAAAATATTTGTAAAGCACACATCTGAGAAGAAATTAACATACAAAATGCAAGACAAACTCAAATAACTCAATAGCAATGAAAACATTAAAATGGGTAATACCTGTCAGTAGTCATTTATCAAAAGAAAACATACAATTGGCTAACAGATAGAAGTAAAAATACTCAGTATAACTAACCATCAGAAAAATACAAATTTAAACTACAATGTGATACCAGCTCAATCCAGTTATTTTAAACAACATCCAAGATGACAAATGCTGGCAAAGGATATACAGAAACATGGGATACTTGAACAGTGTTGGGGGGAGTGCAAATTAGTACAGCTATGTTTTAATACACCATGGAAGTTTATTTTTAATTTTAAAAAGAAAAAAATCAGAAAAGAAAAACAAAAAAGCAAAAGAGACAACAACAACAAACCCCAAACAATAACAATATAGGCTTTCAAAACAGAATGAAAGAAATTTAACAATGGTTGTTATATTGCATAGTGTTATTTTTTTCAAAGAAAGAAAGAAAAGAAAAGAAATAGAAAAACAAAAAAGGTAGAACAATACAGAATTGAAAAAATTAATATCACAAAATCGCTAGTTGATACATTACACATTTTCATCTTAAAAATAGTTGCCAAAGTCACAAAGTCAAAGCACAAAAAGTGACTAGACACTCAGACATTGACAGTGCAAACCCTTCTGTTCAGTGATCCAACAGAAATTCAGTAATATGGTCATCTATCTTACTCACTATACATACCATTATGGAAGTTTCTTCAAATGTAAAAAAAAATAAAATGTACTGTATTCTCCAGAAATTTACTGTGGGGTATATATCCAAAGGAAACCAGTATGTCCAAAAACATCTGCATTCCAATGTTTGTTATAGCAGTAGTCACAGTAGCCAACAAATGGAAACAAATAATATGTCCCAAGGAGATGAATAAATTAAATTTTAAAAACGTGGTTTGTCTGCAAAATGGCATACTATTCAGCCATAAAAACAAGAAATCCAGTCATTTGCCACAATGGTAGAACTTGAGGTCACTATGAGGAGTAAAATGAACCAAAGAAAAACAAGTACCTAAGGATTTCATTCATATGCAGAATCTAAAGAAGCTGTTCTCAAAAATGATTTTGATGTTGTGAGAGGTCAGAGGACAGTGGGAAAAAGACAGTGAAGATCAGTCAAAGACTGGTCAACAAGTGCTAAGTTATGATTAGAAGAGAGAATAAGTTTTGCTGTGGCACAGTCGCAAAAATACAGATAACTACCGTAGACCATATGTTCCAAGACTAGAAAAAAGTATTTTAAATATATTTACTACAAAAATAATGTTTGGAGGAATAGATGTATTTATCTTGAGTCAAAAATTATATAATATGTGCATGCATGTATCTTAGATGGTATCCTATAAATAGGTATGATTTTTATGTGCCAATTAAAATAATTCACAGTGTGAGACAATGAAAGTGCTAAACATATTAACATAGAGTTGTATATACAACAAAAATTCCTTTCTTCAAAGAAGATGAAATAAGGGCTTTTGAAGAATGCTGATTAGGTGAAAGAAAATGAGATCCTGTGAAATCTTGTATCTTCACAATGAGTGACAGAAACAGTAAATACGCTATTAAATATGAAAGATCTTTTCTCATTTAAGAATTATTTAAAAGTAAGTAATTATTTAAAGAGAAATTAAATAATGTTTACATGTATGTTGGGATTTCTAATATGTAGGTATAAAAAGCATGATGGCAAAGTAGCCTAAGGGAAGAGACAAAATGAAAGCACACAGTTGTGTGGTCCTTGTATGTGAAGTGAGAAAAATAATACAGGAAAGTGAGACTATTTAACAAGGAGAGAAGATATCAGATGAAGTATGAAGAAGTAATTTTCAGAATGTGTAAAAATGGAACAAAGGATAGATGGAACAAATAGAAAAAAATAGCTTTCATTTTATGTAAAATCTTTATAAATAGTATGAATAACTCTTAAAAGACTTCAGACTGGATTTTCAAAAGTGTAAAAGTTACATTCATATTGGATACAACTTTAAATATAAAAGCTTAATAGGCTGACAAAAGAATAGCATGCAAACATTAAGTATGAGAATTCTAAATTATCACTTAGGAAATACACAGACAAGCAATTTTACAAAACGAGAAAGGATTACATTTTCTAAGAAAATATAACAGTTTTCAGTATCTATGGATCTGAAAATAGAACCTCAAAACATGGAATAAAACTACAGAATTGAAAGGAAAATAGAAGAGAGTGGCCCCTGAGATCCAGGCGGCTGCACAAAGAAGCAATTCACCCACTGCCCTCTTGGTAAGCGCCTTCCTCCGGCGTGAGCCAGGAGGAGGCCCAGTAGTGTCTCCTGTGAGCCTACCGGTGCACAGACTTGGAATCAAATATCCCCCCACCCCCCGTTAGCAACTGGGGACAGAGGTCTGAGCATCTCTTGGCAGGATGACTATGCAATATAGCAAATATGAGGGGGTCACTTCTATCTTCTCTTTGAAAGTAAATGTTGTTTTCAGTTTTGTTTCATTATGATTAATTGCTTTATTCAATATTCTCTTTCAATTGATTTTATAATGTTCTGTCTTTGGTTTGACTTTGCTATACCTAATTCACTAGACAACTATTGTGAAGATAATGTGATATACTACAGTACCTATTAGTGTTAGCCAGGTAACCTGCTGTGAAGTTCTGAACCAAATTCACTGTACTGTCTCAGTTGGCTTTGTTCTGTCTTGTTCTGTTGTATTTCTGCTACCTTCAAAAAAAAAAAAAAAAAAAAAGGAAAGGAAAGTACAAAAAATTCTTGGAGAGATTTCAGTATTCCTTTGTTATTATATAGAACCAATCAAAAGCCGTTAAGTATATGCCAAATGTGATAAACGTTAAGAATTTAGTCTAAGTGGTATTTGTTAAATTTGCTACCCAAGAAAAGCAGAACATATATTTTTCCCTCTTTAGTAATATTTAATGAAATTGGTCATTTTCTGGGCTACTGAATACCTTAATAAATTTACAAGTTTCAAATTTTACAAAATAGTGTCTTTAACCTTAAAAGTAAAGTAGGAACAAGGAGCATCAATAATATTTATACAGTGCACTGCATTCTTCTAAAGAATCCAAAAATTAATAAAGGAATTTACAAAGAAAATCAGATGATAGGAATATTTTAAAATTTATTAACTTTTAAAATGGCAAATAGTATATATTTACCATGTATGATGTACAACATGAGTGTATATATTGAGCTACTTAACCAGTGTATTATCATACTTTTTTGTGGTGAGAATCTTTAAAATATACTACAGTAATTTTCAAGAATGCAATATATTGTTATTAACTGCATTCACTATGTTGTACAAATAGAACTCTTGAAAATATTTCTCCTAACTCCAATATTTTGTTGTTATTCTTAAATCAACAAAATCCTAAGTTGCCTCCCTCTTACTCACTCTAGTAACCACTATTTTACTCTGCTTCTGAGTTCAACTTTTTTAGATTCCTTTTATTTTAAGGCAATAATATTCCATTGTGTATATATACAACATTTTCTTTATCCACTCATTTGCTGATGAGAACTTACTTTAATTCTGTGTTTTAGCTGTTGCACATAATACTGAAATGATCCAAAAGTGTAGACTTTGCTTTCTTTGACTACTTCAATAGTGGAATTGTTGGATTATGTAGTAGTTCTGCTTTTTATAGTTTGAAGCCTCTTTATACCATTTAATATAGTAGCTGTCACACCCTATATTTCCATTAATGAACAACAGTTCCCTTTTCTCTGCTCCCTCACCAACACTAATTATGCTTTGAAAAGTGCAATTCTAGTATGTCTGAGGTATTATCTTATGGTGGTCTTAATCATCATTTCTTTGATGATCAGTGACCTTGTATCTCCTTGTACATCTTTTGAGAAGTTTCTATTCATATACTTAGTGCATTTTAAAATCAGATTGTTTTGTTCCTACTGAGTTTGAATTCCTCTCATATTTCTTACCAGATGTATGGTTTGCAAATATTTTCTCCCATTATAGTTTATCTCTTTGTTTATTGCTTCATTTTCTGAATAGAATCTTTTTATTCTGATAGTCTATTTTTTTTAATGGTACCAAAAGTTTATTGGAAAAAGGAGGAATGAATGGTTATGGGAGAAACCAACTCTGCAGCTCAAACTGGGGCAGAAAAAGAGAAAAAGAAGATAAAAGCAAAAGCAGTACAGTCTGTGTCTGAAAAACTCGGTGCTGGCTACTGTGGGAATGGCTCCCTGTGGCTGATGGTACTATCTTTGGGAGATCTTGAAAAGCTCTGCATATAGGGTCCTGGCATTGTCTTGGGATCTTGTAATTGACAGGTCACTTTAGTCTGATGCAATCTTATTTGTCAATTTTTTACTTTTGTCTACTTGGTTGTAGATATGCAAAAAAAAAAAAATCATTTCCCAGACCAATACTATAGAGATTTCCCTTTGTCTTTGTCTAATAATTTTACAGTTTTGGGTCTTGAATTTAAATTTTATTTTATGTTGTGTAAAGTGTGAAAGAAAATATTTTGAGTTGAATGAAAATGGAAACACAGCTTTATCAAAACTGGTGGAGTGCTTCCAAATGAATACTAGAGGAAATTTTATTGCATTGAATGATCATGTTAGTGAAGACACGGCAAATGTCTCAACTCAATTACACAAGCATTTACTATAAGGAACTAGGAAGAGAAGAACAAATTAAATCAAAGTCAAGTTGAAGGAAGAAAATAACAGACAGAAAAAGAAACTAGTGATATTGAGAACAGAAAAACAATAGAAAAAATTAAAGAAATCAGCATCTGATTCACTGGAAAACTGCATCGATAAAATCAACAAATTTCTTATCTGACTGACCAAGCAATCAGGAGGAAAGATGCCGTTAGGCCATTTTTGGTAGCGATAATAAACTACCTGGAGACTGGATAACTCGATGAGGCAGAGAAGTTTATTTAGGTTATAGTGTTGGAGGCTAACAGTCCACACAGCATCTGGCTCTGGCATGGGTCTCTTTTTATTGTATCATGGAGGTGACAGGAGCATGTGACAAGAAGTCATATCTCAAAACATGAAGCCAGAAAGATTAAAAGACTGGGCTTGCTCTTGTAAGAACTCACTGACCTACTATCTTCCTTAGTGTCTTTCCAAAGTAGCTCACCTGATGACCTAACTCCATCTTTTAAAGGTCCCCATGTATGGCTGCTTGGGGGATACATTATCTTCAATATAAGAAATTGATAAAGAGACATCCATAAAACTCTACAGACACTGAAAGAGTAATGCAAGAGAAATATGAACAGCAAAATACCCATAATTGACAATTTGGATTGATGGTTTCTCTAAAGAAGCAACTACCAAAGCTCACTTAAGAGGAAATTGAAATCTTCCTAGAACTGTATCTATTATGGATATTGAATATGAAGTCTAGAGAATTCTATCAGATATTTAAGAAATGAGTAATACTAAATCTATATAATATTATAATATACTAAACAAAAAAAACCCCACTAAGCTGGGCAGTTTGTTAAGAGGTAGGGAAATGGGTGCTTGGGTAGTAATTGACCTTTTCCCTAGACATGGAGAAAGTTTTTAGAATCATGGAACTATTCCATGTCATTGCTGTTTTATGTAGTGCAACACACACACACACACACACACACACACACAGAGAATGAAAATCTATCAGCCTATGGTTATTATACATGCTTTTCAAAACATGTTGAATTATGCAATTTTATTACATGCTGATTATACCTTAATCATTCCTAATAGTATAAAATATTAATTAGAGACAAATTTAGCAAGCATATATAAGACCTATGCACTGAAAAGCACAAATCACTAAGTTACATTAAAAGGGACCTAGTAAATAGAGAGTTACAGTTTGTTCTTAAGAAAATAGAAGTCTCTATATTAAAGTATATTTCTCTAATCCATGTATGGTTTAATACAATATCACTGAAAACAGATTTTTTTTGGTAAAAATTTACAGTGTTTCTTAAATATATGTGAAAATTGAAAGAACCTATAATATTCAAATATAACCTTGAAAAGGAAAAATTTTGAAGCGCTTCTACTAACTAAATTTGCAGTGTAGTATATAGCTACGTTGTTAGTATAATGTGATATTGGCATGAGAATAAACATACAAGCAAATATGCACTTATGTGATCAAACTGCTTTTCCTAGGTGTTTATCCACAAGAAATTAGGACCACTGAAACATTTGCATGTAAATTTTTATAACATTTTTATTTGCAGCAATGTAATGGTTGATACATTGTGTACTTGAGAAGTTTACAATCTTAAGGATATAATTCAGCAGGTCTACATTTTAGGGTGAAGAGGACACTCCCTTACAGCTCTAGGATGTTGCTCTTTGTGTCAACTTGAGAAGTTTAGAAGTTTAACTAAGTGACTCGGTAGGGAGCCAGGGTCTTCATTTTGTAAACGTCCTTCATCCTCAACCTGTGCAAGAGGAGGGCAGGGAGATGATGTGAATTCTGCACCTCCCCAGAGTGGGTAGCCTGCATACACTAGAAGGGAGGAGAAGAGACTTGTTTTCCCCTATCTGCCCTTGTTTCATTGCTGTCTTCTGCTGCCTTGAACGGTTGCCCCAGTGCCATGCCACACTGCCATGGAACCAGATGATGATGGACTGAAACTTTCACACACTGAGCTAAATAAACCTTTCCTTCCTTAACTTTAGGTGTCAAGTATTTTGTCCCAGCAATGAGAGAAAAGTAACCAAATCAAATAGCCAGTATTTGAGGAAGAATAGATGTCCATTTCTGGGTAAATGAGTGATTATGCTAGCATTTAATGAAATAATAATGATCCATTTAATGAAATAATAATAATAATAGATTCTCAAATGTAATATGTCTGAATTAAACTCACAAACACTATGTGCCCCCCAAAAAGCACATAGAATATACTACACAATTTTATTTATGTGAAATTCTGTGGTGCACAAACTAATCTATGGTGACAGAAAGTACCTGAAGTTAAGATACTTGGTGGCAATGACTATGATAAAACATTTAGGGGTGATGAAAGTATTTCTTTGATTGCTTGGAGATTGTCTCTGTCAAAACTTATAGACAAATGCACTTATATTTTTATTGCATGAAAATTATTCTTCAATGAAGTTGAATTTTAAGGTAATGCCCAAACCATGCATTGCTTTTAAGATGGGAGAAATGGTATTTTAGTTTCCCTTTGTTTTTCTGTACTCTAATATTGGAGATATTTAAAAAGTGAGCTAATTTTTTTCCCTTTTAATTAGCACAGTGGAAGCAGTGACATCATTTCAGCTGTGGTGTTTATTTTAGGAAAGACAACTTTACTAAGTGACATGCATAAGTAGTTTTAAGCCCAGTCATCTGCATAGACTCTTAAGAGCAAGAGAGTTTTCTGAATATGTTTATTTTTAATTCATACAAATGGCTCACATGAATGTAGGTCCTAATTTTATGAATAAGGGATAGAAAGAGTAATTTACAATATGTTGCATTTATCTTTAGAAGGTATCAAATTCTAGACATTTCTCCCAGACATAGGAGAAAGTCCACACAGACTGATGGTGTCACACCCATTACCAGTTCCAGGGTCAAGAGAGTCAGATTTCTCTTTTCCTACCTCAATACCTTCCCCACCACATTGCAAACATTAGTGTACGAAAGATAACATTTCTCAGTGGCTTTGTAAGGTGGTCTCATACAAGAAGAGCTATGTTCACATACCAGATTTACCTGAGTGTTTCTGGTGAAAATCCACCAGGCTGGAAGATTAACTTTCTCTGACTTTTTAACTTAAGAGTACAATGATTGACAGATGGCAGGAAGACTAAATGGAGGGAAATAAGGGTGGCAGGAGAAGGGAGAATTGGTTTGTCTTTCCTAATGTTTTCTGGAGTCAAAAGAGCTAGATACTGTTTTACTGATTTTGCTTGCACAGAATTTATTGAGATTTATTGAGTCATTTTTAATTTTTGAATATGTCAAAATAGATCAACCTCTTTTTCAATGAATTGCACCAATTTTATGTGGTGCAATAAAACAGTGGTAGTAAATTGACTCCTACTTTTATAGTGTTGGCTTGCTAGAGGTATGCTGTGATGCACACCTCTTCCCACTGACCATATTTCTCAACCATCTTATTATACAGCAACTTCTTTGCATCTTATCATAATCTCTTATTTTATCTCTTTTTAATTAGAAAACAACTTGGCCATAATTGACCTTATATTGTATATTTCTTCCTAATTTGGACTCTTACCAATATCAGCTCTATCATTCATTTTTAAAATTTGAATATTTTAAATACTTTGAACTTTTAAAAATTATGTCCTCACATTTATTAAAACAAATTATTTAGGAGGATTTTGATATTTAAGCTATTGTTATGTTTCTGCTTGCAGTTCCCTGAATGTGGTTTCTATGGAATGTATGATAAGATCCTGCTTTTTCGCCATGACCCTACCTCTGAGAATATCCTTCAGCTGGTGAAAACAGCCAGTGACATCCAGGAAGGTGACCTTATTGAAGTCGTCTTGTCAGGTATGATACTATTGTGCCTATTCATAGATCAGTGATTTGTATTTGGGGAATTATTGGACATATGTATTTAAGGCAACAATGGAAAGTTAATGTCAAGCTGGGCTCCAAGAAATTTTAGGGCTCTGTCTTCATGAGCTTTCAAGTTCTTTTGTAAAAGAAGCAAAAATTTTCATTGAATTGGCTTTTTCTCTCCTAATACTATCTAGTGATGTCTCCCAGTTTTGTGCTTTCTCCCAGCACCCCCGGAAAGAGAGAGAGAGAGAGAGAGAGAGAGAGAGAGAGAGAGAGAGAGAGAGAGAGATGCATTCTTCATGTTGAATCACTTGGACAGCAGCAGAGGCAAACAAAAATCTCACCTGTCATCACAGTGATGCTAATGTCAGGGCCCCAAATGGACCAGGTGTCCCCAAGCCAAGAAATCCTATCAGAACTCAGAAATCATTGACTTATTAAACCAGAACCCTAGCAGTTATGATATGAGCCAAGACCCCAAAAGACGCTGAAGCTCAGGAGTTAGATCAAGCCAGGTCATGCTGGGTGGCACTAGTTAACTCAGTCCCTGAGAAATGACTGCTTCCCTCTGCCCATGTTTATATTCTTGTTTAGGATTCAGAAGTTAGTGATAGGACTGTGCCTATCAACACAAAAATATGGATGTATTACTTTTAAAAAACTAGTATCAAAGAATAGCACATTAGATACTTCCAGTGATGGTCAGTGTAGTGATCATTACTGTATTCAGGTTTTATTGTATGTTTTGTTAAAAACAAGAGTCAGTATTAATAAGCTTAGATTACATTGCTCCCTTCTTCCCTCAGATTTTGATATTCGCTATCTTCTTAAAGGAATTAATCAGCTTTAAAGATTGTAGAAACTGGGCATGATGACACATGCCTGTAATCTCTGAACTCTAGGGGGCTGAGGCAGGAGGATTACAAGTTTGATCCCAGCCTGGGCAATTTAGTGAGATGATTTCAGAATAAAAACTAGAAAGAGCTAGGGCATATAGCTCAGTATGAAGGCCGTTGGTTCAGTCCTTAGCACCAAAACAAACAAAAAAGATGCTAGACTTCCTCAAGTTCCAAGAGCCCATTGCTTAGGCATATTGGCTACCTTCAGTGTGTCCATTTTATAATGCTCTGATTCAGTGAAGCTCACTTTTATCCCTGTTGATGCTTTTTGTTTTCATTGTGTGAGGTGCTGGGACTGCTATGCTTTCACTGTGTAGCTCAGTCCTTTAAAATACATTTTATTTTTGCTTGATAAAAGCAATCTTTTTCTGATTTTTTGTAGGGCTGCGATTTGCTAAATAAACACATCAGTAAAACAAAAACTTTGATAGTTTTTTTTTTATTGAACTTTATGAAGACATTATTTGCTTTGCTAGGTCCTCCCTTTTCTTTTTCTTTGGTGCTTTTCACACTTGTGTACTGCACCTGGCCTCTCAAAGCTAGCACTAGATGTGCTGTTTTCTAGGTTTCCTGTTTCCGAACACTGGCGGCTGCCTGAAATAAATTATTCTGGGAAATCATGCATTGGATATGCTCACGCCATAATTCACATTAAACTCACTGCCAGGCTGCTTTGCAAATAGCATAATGTGTTTTCTGAGTCCTTTTTCCCTGTGGCAATGTCCAGAGATATATGGGGGTGTAAAAAACGGTATTTCTATATTTAATTTGTTTTTCTTTCCATTTTATTTTTGTTATCAAGTGCTTTATATTAGTAGCAGACAGAAGAAATATGACCTGGGAGTGAGTGCATGTATGTTGGGGAGGACCGCTGTTTACATGTTGTCCCAGCATCCGTGAGCAGGCCCGGCTCCTACCATGCCACGCTGACCTTCTGCAGCCCCTAGAGTGCCCTTGCTCCATGAAGAGTAGTAGCACACTCCTATCTTTGCAGACTAAGGACTTTGCTGTATTTATGCTCCACTGCTTTGCTGTTCTGCTTTATGTTCTGCCTTTCCTATCTCTGGCCAAAATTCCTGGCAAGCAATCTGAAAGCATTCTTTCGTCTTCCCTGTTCTCCCTGCACCAGGCTCAGGAAGGGCTCCAATGATTCTTGCCAGCTATCTTGCTGATGCTTACCAGGAACTTGTGGTACCAGTCTGATTCTAAATTTCAACTACATATTCTTACTTTCTCATTGTCACTGAACCCTTAAATTATTCAATTATATATGTGTGTATATGTTTGTGATACCCCCACCATGTCACTGAATCTTAAAGTATTCAATTATATGTTTATGCTTATATATAAATTATTCAGTTACATATATTCAGTAATGTAGATGTGTATGTTTTGTTGTGTGCTTGACTATAAACATCATTTTCAGACATACTCTCCTAACTTCTTTCCCACTCTAATGTTTATCTCGTGATTTACCCAATAAATGTTGAAAAATAGTTTTAAAACTTTCTTTCTCCCTCCATATGAAGTGGCATTTCCTCTCCATACCTCTTACCTCTTTTTCATACTGTTTTAGGCCTCCAGTTCATTGTGATCTAATGCTTGCTATTTCTTCCTTCCTTCCTGTCTTATCATCTTATTGGCAGCCTGACTGTGTGAAAAGGACACGCCCTTCCTTTCCAGGAGACATTGTGTCATAATCTCCTCTACTCGTAGGTGAAGATGAGCAAAATGACCCTTGTTTCATTCCCTGATTCTATTTTGGATTATTTCTGCACCACCCTCTCTCCAATACAAAGATGTCACTCATTTTTTGTTACTTGTACTACAGAAATTTATTTTCTTAAAGGCTCATTTATATTTAACCATGGCAATAACGAGTGTCTGACTCCTAATCTTGCTTTTCATTCTGTGAACATTAGTGGTTTTTGTTTTAGTTTTGGTTTTTAGTGCATATTCATCATGGGTGTTTGGTATAGGTACATGACACTTTTTAATTATTTTTACTTCCCCACTTTAGTGTTTGTTATGGCTTGCATTGTTCTCATTTTAGCATGTATGCTGCCAAATAAGCATTGCTATGGTTTGTATCTATATGTCCCCTTTCCCCTCAAGACTTATGTGGGCATACATGGGGCTTTTTCAGAGGTGGCTGGGTCCACAGTGTGTGAAGCTGAATTAAGGGTGTGTAATTACTAAATTAGTCCACCAATTGGTTTGCCTGTCAGTGGTTCTTCATACTCTTTGTTGTTTCTTTTGTTGAATCACTCTAGAACCATACCTGACCTCACAAGTCAGACTCCACTTCGTGACTTTCCTCTTCTCTAACTGCGTCTTTTTCACCATATTTTAGTGAATTTGTATCCTCTTTTCCTAGCAAAACATGTCATATCTATGTGTAATCTGGATTTCTTACTATTCATTTTTGTCATTCCTGGTCCTGACCCCCTTCCTAGCTGGCTCCAGGCAGACCCAACTTTTACCTGGCAACACCTTTGTTCAGTAATCTCCTGTCCTTCTTTTTGTTACCTTAAATAGAAGAGTCTCAATAAACATGTGTGAATTCATTGTTTGATTACTACTTATGAGATAAGAAATTGCTACATAAATAAACTTTTATAAAATACCTATTTGTTGTAAAAATATAAATTCTAGATATATTCTCAAAAATAAACAGAATTTTAAGTCTCTCTGCTATGCATTTAACTGGTCCAGTGAAAAAATTGGTATGTGTAAAGTAAGAAAATTATAAGTTGAATTATAATTTGAAGCAATGCAGAGGGTAATTGCTGCCACTTTAGATCATGGATACCAGGGAGTGCGGGTAGATAACGTGCCCCATACTGGACTCAGTCGCTGGGGAGGATGGAGTGCTATGATTGGCCTCAGATTATGTGCCATTCCTAGAAGGATGATTCAGGATCAGCTTCACCTAAACTGCAGTAAGGAAATAGGGAAGCAAACACATTGGATGGCCCTTCCACTCCCTTTTGATCCATTACAGTTTCATAGCAGAAACAAATGGTAAAAATTTTCCTCTTGATGACTACAGTTTTACTGTTAAATTTTACCCAAATTTTCCTTTTCTCTGCCATCAGTTAAATTTGCTTATATAATTTAACAGAGCCATAATCTGATTCTTTTTATGTTTAATGTTTCACTTGTAAGAACAGTTTCTGATATAGGGCTGCTGTAAAAATAAGAGAAAATCTGCTAGAAAACATAGTTTGTAGGAAGATTAAATGTTTTCTTTCTTCAGTAATATCAGGAATTGTTTTGCTTATGTCATTTTTTGCTGAGGCCTTTCATCATTTGTTAGGTGCTTTGGGAGTTACAGAATAACCAGACTCCTCCTTGCTAATTTCCTAATTTCACTCCCCCCTTTTAATGGCTTGTGCAAGCTGGTACATTTGAGATCCACCAAGCCTGGAAAAGATTGTTCCTGAGTGGATGCATTGTGCTATGGAGAAAAAATTAATAATAGCATGAGAATTCTCCACCAAGCACATCCCTACCTCTGGCACAGATGATCACAATTGCTATAATTGTTATGAAGTGGGAAAACACTGAAAATGGAAATTACTCTCACCAAAGCTAAAGTCAAGTTCAAGTATGTGGAACTGAAGAGTAAAATAAAATCAAGAAATTTCTCTGACATGTTCTTCATGATAGATTGCTTGATCAAAGCCTAATAATTCAGCCATAGCAAGGCAAATGAATAACAGGATATTTACATGTCTCAACTCTTTTGGTTTATTTTAAAATTTTTGACTTTTTATAAAACATTATTACTACATGTTAGCCATACATAATGACTGCATTCATCTTGAGGAGTTGGAATCTGTACATTGCACATCTTGGGATGTTTTGTTTTGTTTTGATTTAATTTCCCAGCTCCTTCTGTCCTTTGCTTACATTTCTAGGTCCCTTCCTCACTTGCAAGAGATCTACCTCCTTGTGATATTTGCACACAATGGAGTACTACTCTGCCATGAGGAAAGATAAATTTGAATCATTTATAGGAAAATAGATACACCTTGAGACCAAAATGCTAAGTAAAATTAGTCACATACAATCATAAGTACAGCAGGATTTTTTTCTCATATAAGAAATCCAAAGTGCTAACAGTTTTTGTTTTTAGCTTGATCTCTGAATTACTTGCTTCTCTCTCTCTCTCTCTCTCTCTCGCTCTCGCTCTCGCTCTCTTGCTCTCTCACTCTGTCTCTCTGTTGCTCTCTCTCTCTGTCTCTCTCTGTCTCTCTGTGTACATCTTAAAATGAGAAATAGTCAAGGACCATCAGAGATCCTCAAATAAAATCATGATTTTAAATTCTAACTACCCCATGTTCACTCTTTCATGCAAGATTAAAATCCATAATTTACTTGCGTGTTTTACAGGATATTTTTATAATGTATGAGTATTCTTTCATAGAAAGGTACTTCCACATGTAGGTACTTGTTCCTCAGTGCCAAGAGCTGGGTTAGAAAGCTAGAGCTGTAGTCCAAGAGATGTTATGTGACTATTTTCAGGCCCAAGTCTTAAAGGAGAGGCCCCAGCCACTTGGGATTGGTGACATTTCCACTTCTCCATCCTGAATTTTGTCCTCATATGTTGTCTATGTGTTTGCAGATGGTGCAGGTAGTTTCTTGAGAGAATGAATTTCTTACGCATATAGTGCCAGGAGGTCCTCTGGGATTCTGTACAAGTTGCAAAATCCCTGGGATTTTTTTGTGTGTTCTTTTAATCAAACAAAGAGCTTATCCTAGATGAAAATACCCTACAGTACTAATAATATATGGGGCCTGTGGGGTTTTTTTATCCTGCAAGTAAAGTGTATGTGTGCCGATAGCTTACAGCTCCAGAGCTGGACCATCTGGGTTTATATCCTTTCTGTATTCTTTACTATTATTATCTTTTCAAACATTCTGTGCCCTAGTTTCTTCATTTATGAGGTGGATAAAACACCAGCACCTATGTTGTAAGTTGTTATACAAATTAAAAGAAATCATGCTTGTAAAGCACTTCAGAGAGTTTCTGCACATAGGAAATGTCTAAAAACTTTTAGGCATGATGACTGCTTCTCCTCACACTCTAAACTCTTTATCCTTGTGATGTTTACTGCTGTTAAACTTACCACAAAAGGAAAATCTGGTCCAACCACTTTGAAAAATGTCAGCTTAAGCTATGTTAAAAGAATTCTTGACAGCAAGTGTCTTTAGAACTTTGGTGCACAATGCTCTGCTGCAGAAATCTCCAAGCTCACTTCCCAAGTTCACTTTATCACAGGATACTGTTGGTCTCCTTTGATTTTCAGGCAAATCTTGGTTCAGCAGTGCACCTGAGAGATACTCCTCTGGGTCATACCCATGGAATAAATGATCTGAATGCCAACTGTCCCACCTCTCTCCGCAGGGGACACTTCCTTATCATGGAGGAAAAGATTTGAGCCAAAGAAAACCAGGAGTGAGGAAGAAAGAAATCTTTGCTTTTGTATGACCATAAGCTTCTAAAACAGATTGCTTTATCTACATAACTTTGTTTCCTTCACTGAGACTCAGGGAAGTAGAGGGGAGTCAGATATCTAAAAAAAAACTATGAAATAGAAGTTTGAACTGCCTGCATCCTGCCAGAGCCTAAATGTTCAGCTGCTCTTCACTACACTTGGAGTACAGTTTCCCTGTCTGATCTTGAACCAGTGAACAGAAATTCTTGAGGATTTTTGTTTAAAGAATTCCTACTATAGTAAGATAGTTTATAGTTCACAGAACCTTTGATGTTATTTGTTACAACAAAAAATACCCAGGAGCTTCAAAATTCATTTACGTTTTTTATTTAAAAAAATCACTATTCTCCTCTTTTTATTAAAGATATATTTAATACACCTACTCAAACTGCAGTTAGGTTAAAACATCCTGAAGGCTCTTGTTCATGGAGTTATAAAATATGACATAAAATAGCTGCCACTGTTTAGCCAGGAATCCATCATAACTTTGTAACTTTAATCTAAATTGAAATAGCCTCAGTGACCTTGTTTTTATCTTACTAAGGTTCATGCTTAAAATATAAACCAGAAAAAAATGTATGATAGCAACTTTATAGTAAGGGCCTAGAAGGTGTATATTACCTTCTTTCTATGGCTGTTACATTCATTTCCTTTAGATATAATACATTGCTTAGTAGTTTTTCTTCCTCTAAAATATAAGTGTGAGGGGAAAAACCTTGAGAGTAACACAGTAGACCACTGTATTTTATTTCTTCCAAAAAAGTTATATTCATATAGTTTTATTTCTTTGCTTTTAAAAGACCAGAATTAATTATAGCCAACAACTCCCTGGTCTTAATATGGCTTCAGTAATTAAAAGTTTCAAAAGATATGAGCCTTTATTCTCAATTTATATTTCTTTGTAGTTGTTTTCAGACATTTAAATGTCTTGGTATGAAGAGTACCAGTTCCTGTTCAATTTTAATTGCAATTATTATTGTGAGTGGTTTTGTAAGAGTGGAAAATTTAAACGTTAATTCACATGACTTTACACTAGTACCCGCTTATCTCTGGAGACCCCTAAAAATTGGGGATAGAAATGACCCTTATAGAATTACACCTTTCCATTATATACATACCTATGATAGAGTTTATGTGTAAAACAGAGTAAGGGATTAACAACAATACCCAAAAAAAGAATAATCATAACAAGGTACTGTAATAAAAATTATAAGAATGCAGTCTATGACTTATTGTATTGTGCTTATCCTTGCTGTGCTAATGTGAGTTGATGTGATGTGCACATGATGACATAACATGAGGTGAATGCTGCAGCTATTGTGATGTATTGTGATATAGCATGGGGTACTGCATAAGGGTAACTTAAACATAAATACTGTAGTACCCCAACAGCCCATCTGCAAGACTAATACTAAAGGACTGAAGGGCAGATTGTGTATCCAGCATGGATACATTGGAAAAGATATAGTTCTGGGGACTGAACAGGGTGGTATGAGATTTCCTCATGCTAATATGAATGGTATGCAATTTAATACTTATGAATTCTTCTGGAATTTTCCATTTAATATTTTCAGAGCATGATTGACCATAATTACTTGAAACCACAGAAAGCAAACCACAGATAGTGAGGAAGGGATGTTTTTGTACTATTTTCTACTATGCATACTTTATATTAAATGCATCTTCAGCATCTTCCCTTTTCTGTTATTGTTCATATTCTCTTCCACCTTTATCTTTCAAGCAAGCCTGCTTTTAGTTTCTTTGTGCCACACTCACCTTTTATGGAGGACACAATGCAGAGAGTGTGAGATTAGAATGTTTCCATTTAACTTCCTGCCTTTCCCCAGATGTGAACTCAGCCTTGTCACAGGAACAAGGAGTTCTCCTTGCTTTTTGATATTTCATTTGATTACCTGCCACCTCTTTTTTTATTTTTTTTGTTCTGGGACTCAAACTTATGACCTTGCATTTGCTAGGCAAGTGCTTATGCCGCTGAGCTATATCCCTGGTTGTGGGTTCTCCAGGGATGTACGGCATAGTAGCGTATTGCTCCTCCAGCTTTTCCTCCTATGTATGCTCTCCTAAAGTTCAGGTGAGTAGAAAATTCTCACCAGGTCAAAGGGAATTAGACAATTCTTTGAAGACTTATTTCCTATAATGTTTTTTGCATTTTGCATTATACTGCATGTTTTCCTCTGGTGGTTTAATTTTGAATCAGTAAAATACTCTCCCTCCTATATTGTTTTTCCAGAAATAATAATGCTGGTAGTGATGGTACTATGGAGGTGTTGGGAGTCCTTCACCTATATTAATTCAGAAATACGTGTCATATTTATGTCATGGTAAATCTCCACATAACTCCAATTTGATAAGTACCTGATTTCCAGTGACAGGATTGAGTCTGAGAGCTGCCATCTATTTCTTATATAATACTTGAAAATTAACCTTACTTCTCAGGCTTTGAGCCATCACTTGTAACACATTAACAGTATCTACAATATTGAGTTGGGCTGTAGACTTCATGAGAGTAAATATAAAGGAGTTCAGAAAATACCTGGCTATGTGAGGTACTCAATTCTCTCATTTGACCCACACCCCACTGGACTACATATTTCTTGACATAGAGCCATTTATTTATTTTTTGTATTTGAATTCTTAGGATCTGGCATGGCACATGTAATCAGTCTCTGTTTGTTGAGTGAATAAATGAATAATTAATGAGATGAACAAACCAACAGACAAATGATGAGCTTGGCTTTCTATATGTGATATCCAAAGTTGCTGTGCTTATAGTAGAAGTTATAGTTGCTGTGTTTATACCACTGCTTTTTCTGGTCCTACTCTATTAGTAAAATTAACAGCATTATTACCTAACCCATATTTTTTCCCTGAACTTTTCCTAACCCATACATACCATCAAAAATTGTTTTTTTTAAAAAAATTTTTATTTATAGAAAAGCCAGTCCTGCTTTCAAAACATTGCAGTTTTCTTTCATAACATTTTTCACATGACATCAGACCCCATTCATAGAATACCACTGGTTTTTCTAATTTCTATGATTTGTGGATTATATTCATCCCCATGACAAAGTAACCCTGTTTGAAACCAAGCTTGAGTCCATCCTCCTCTGATCTAATTTTCCCAACCATTGCTCTTCCTAAATGCTCTTGTCTTTCTACAATGTATTCATCGGTCACCCCTCAATACTAACCCCTCAATGCTAACTTCACTTGACTTCAGCAACTTATTGTCTCTTCTTTGCAGGAGGCTACACATTCCATATTTGCCATGGTGCTGTAGATGGATGCCCTGAAGCTGGCCTCTGTTCTAACCTTTCTGTGTCATAGTCTGGAGGACATGAGGATGAAGACTAGTGCCCTGAAGTTCTGGCTGACCTTTCTTGCTGCTGCCCCCTCTTCCCTTCTTGCTCCTTGCATTAGGGCTCTGTAGCTTTATCCATTTCGGAGAACAGCTGTCTCTGCCTAAGGGTCAGCTGGCAAGACCTATAGGAAAAGTTGAGTCATGTACACCAGAACTAGTGTCTAAATCTTCCTAGATCTTGGTCAGAGTACATACTGTGGTTTTCAAAGAAGAACGTATCAAACTCCTCTGGTCACGCAGAATTAGCCTAAGGCCCAGATCGTCCCCATCTGGCAAGTGGATATCCAGCCAGAAATCACAGTGTTTCCTTTCCTTCTCTTTTCATCTGTTACTGTGCTAATTGAGAACAGTATTATAACTGTCATCCAGATAAACAAGAACAGAACACAAGGGCAATGACAACCTCATACAAAGGTTTTTTTTTTTTTTTTCTTTCCTGTGTCGCCTGTGGACTCTACAATGTGTAGCCAAAGATTTCTAACCTTTGCTTTTTAGGGTGGAGATTCGTCTGATGTGTGTACGTCTTACCATATTAGGGCACTGATGATACAACAGGAACTTAGAGCCCATTTCATATTAACGGTCCTTCTAGAAAATACAGGATGGCATTAGCTTGATCCTTTTGCTGTTTTATACAAATAGGCTTATAAACAACATACAAAATGGGTATTTTGTTTATAGTTTGTTTATTTATTACATTATTTTGGCTTTCTGGTGGTGACTGAACCCAGCACTTTGTGCACACTAAGCAGAGACAGAAGTCTTATTGACCTAGATCTTAATCCCATAAAAAAACCATGCTCTGCATTAAAATGAAATCATGTTTTAGAAATACTGAAATAGATGATTTCAAGAGTGTTACCCTTATAAAACAAATGTTTTATATGTCAATACTATTTTGAAAATAGGTGTTTCTTTTGCTCACTTTTGTGACAAGGTAACAAGGATGTTTTTCAAGTTAAAATGTTAAGGCTGAGGATTTAGCTCAGTGGCTCAAGCGCTTGCCTGGTAAGCATGAGGTTGTGAGTTCAATCTCCGGTACCAAAAGCAAAACAAAATTCAAGTTAAATTTTTAAAAAATAGTTAGTTTTTATATCACAGAAAATTATTGTGCTCTAGATTTAAACTAGAGAATCAACATGTTTGTGTTTTGACTTTGTCTTTTAAAATACAAAGTTCTATGTGGAAGAAATGGCTGAGAGCTATTCAGTCCTAATTCCTCCAGATCTGCACAGCTTAGTGTGACAGCCACTAAACACAGTTGGCTACTTATTTTTAAATTAAATTAAATTAAATTAAATTCCTCATTCATACTTGCTAACTTTCAAGTGTTCAGTGGACACTAGGCTAATAGCTACCATCCAATTGCCATTTAAAAAAAAGAGCTTGTATTGGTCAAAATAGTTAGATAAATCAGATTTTACCCAAAGAGGTATGACTTGGATCACATTATAGGCACACATGTCCTGCAGAAATACTTGTGATGAAATAGTCTTTGATGTAATATATTGAGAGTTGTTTATAAATAATACATTTTAAAATGTTGGTAGCATGTTTATTGCAGAAATCTCATTGAAGAAATTTTCCAATATATCACTCTATAACTCCTTAACTCTTGTGCTTCTTTAGACCTCAGTACCTCAGACAGCTCTTTTTTTATAAGAATGTTCCCTTTTTTTTCCCCTGTGGCCTTGAAATCCCAAATCTGTACCCATGAACTAATTTTAATAGTGGTGTTAGTCAATATTGCACTTTTATTAATATACTAGTTATATGTGACATAATATTTAACTTCTCTGATATTTGTTAATTGCTTTGTCCTATTGCATTATGTGCCATACTGAACATACATTACTTATTAAAGCACAGGTATAAAAATTGAGTTCAATTCTCCTGAGTTCCATTCTCATCTGCCATTTTCTTTCTCTTTCCTTTTCTTTTCTTTTTTTGTTTTTTTCTTTTCCTAGTTTGTCTTTAGAGACTCCCTATGCAGTTCAGCCTGGCCTTGAGCTCACGTTGTAACCTGGGCTAGTCTTGAATGTGCAACGATCCTCCTGCCTCAGCCTCCCAAGTACTGGGATTATAGGTGTGTGCCATCAATTGCCATTTTTACTAGCTATGGCACTGGGAAAGGTTTTTAGTGTTTTTCACTTTCCTCATTTTTTTTTTCTTTTGTACTGAGTATTGAACTTAGGGCCTTGTGTATGCTAGGCAAATACTCCACACTCAGCTACATTCCCAGCCCAAGGTTTCCTTGTTTCTAAATTGAGAACTGACCGTGATAATAATATAAACTATTAGAGTATCTAACACACTGGTTAGAGAATAAGACTATATGTCAGGAAGAGTAATACAACATTGTGATGTAGTGTGTAGACCATACACATTTATGAATGGCTTTGTATATTTTATATTGCATATTTCCAAAGCTTATGCTCTCAATTACACTGTCTTACAGAAATATAAACTATATTGAAATATCATTGGCAGACAATAGATATTTCCTAAGTTAGAAAAGTTGAAAATAACATTTACTGAAGTGTGTCAACTCTAGAATACTCACTAAAATACAGTCTCATAATTGTATCCTTATATTTCATAAATTTATTTGCAAACCTACTTTTATGACCAAGTCTTTCTTGTATACATTCCATGATTCTGAGTCTTAGGTAAATAATCCCTTTGGATTTGAGGGAAAATTACATAGTAGCATTCTGAATGCTGTTTAGAGATGGTGGTCAGTGAACTTCAGTGTTTATATTGCTTTTGGTATTGTATGGTAAGTAGTCTTTTATTATGAGGATGTTTTGGGATGTCCTTTTGTCTTATCCTTATGCTGTGATTATCCCCTTAGTAACAGGGAAATTCATGTACTTTGTTTCTGTTGCTTGTCCTCTCTCGCTCTCCTTTTTGTCTTCTCCTTTCCCTCCCTCCCTTTCTTTTCCTCTTTCCCTGTCAGACAGACAGGAACACACACACACACACACACACACACACACACACACACACACACACACAAGCTTCACACACTTCCCAAAAGAGTCTGGAGGAGAAATGGAAGGAAAGACAAAGTGATGTGGACCACCGACCAAAATCAAAATCCTTGGTGGCCACTCACGTGAACAAAGGCCAAGCAGAACATGGCTCCTGAATGGCTCTCTGGAGACTCTGTGGGCATGCATTAGTTTTGCTTGAGGGAAAAGATCAATCTGCACTGGAAAAGCTGCCATGTATCCCCTTTGGATGCTCCATGAGTGGTGGCACACAGTGTTTCAGTTCAGTATCTCAGCCACCATCTGCCCAGCACTCTCATTCTGCTGGGTGGCATGTCGCTTATTTGTTTTTAACATGCAACCCATATCGAAATCCCTCTTAATCTGCCAAAATTAGAAATGCAGCTGTTTTAAGTCTTAAACAGCTATAGCACTATTCATTTGCCAGTGTGGAGGAATAAATAGAAAGATGTATTTGAAGAGAGCAATAGTACGCCAGAACGAATTTGTACCTCCACTTTTTAAAGAACGTTCAAAAAACCTAGGTACTGACTGCAGATTTAGAGACAAAATTTAAATATACTATTATTGCCTTTACCACATAGATCTTAATTCAAAATATGAGATTTTAATCAGCCTTGAATTTTCTTTTTCATGTTATGGAGCAACTTCAGCCTTCTAGTTTTTAGGAAATGAAGAATTTCTGGGCAACCCTAGATCTTATTTTATTTTTATTTTGGCCAAAAGTTTGTTTTGAGATTCTGATTTTTATAACTTGTTAATCCTAAGAACATTTATCCCATAGAACTGTGTGGAGAAATCTCAATGAAACCAAGCAGTTGCTTCCCTATTTAATTTTTTTAAAGGAAGAGAAGCACTGCTGCCACAGACACACACATAGTAAGAGAAGATTTGCATCTGTTTTACTGTTATCCATATTCATATTCTTCAGGAATGATAGAAAGTACACAACAAAAAAGATCTGGTTTGAGTCACTTTGTCCCAAGATCCTTTTTTTCCTCCAAAGTGACTGAACATATTTTTTTGAAACTAACATTGGATAGTCTGCAGTTGGTTTCCTTCACTCTTTACTCTTCAATAAGCAATTATCCAATAGAGTTCCATGTTAAATTCATGTGGCTGTTAGTGTTGATCCTCCATGAGCTCTTTCCCCATGTAAATTTCATATACTTAAAAAAGTCATTTTCCTGTATAAGAATTGACCAGTAAAAAAGTATTTACTTCCCGTGGAGTCAGGGCAGAAAAAAATAATGATCCAGCATGAAATAAGCTTGCTAAAATGCATATACTTGATGTGAATTTATCTTACATCTCTATCAAGATGAACAGCACAAAACAAACAGGACAATAAATTATAGTGCTTTTAAAAATCCATGTAACAGCTCAGTGCGAGATGTACAGTAATTAAAATCTTACTCATGATTAATACACTTGGCAGGACAATTTAAGAGTTCATAGTTGGATGGCAATTTGAAAGAAAAAAATTAATCCTGGTTTGAAAGAATTAATATATTTGGAAAATTTCAGTGTTAAAATGTTATGAATCTAGGTGTTTAATCTTATATGCATCGTTTCTAACCACTAATAAAGTGGGGACATCCATCATATCATGGTCCTATTTGCTTCTTTTTTGTATTCCATTATATTGGATTTAGTTTTATAACTTAATGAGTATCAGCTTCTCTCTAGTTACTTGATGTTGCAGTGTACCTGGAAGGTAGTACCTATGATCATAGGGTTATAAAATTAAAATACTATTTTTCTTTATACTATGATCATAGCCTCTCTTTCTTTTTAGAGCACATTAGACTTTGTGGCACATTATTATAAAAGTTTAGTGAAATATATTTAATTCTATTTAGCCTTAAGCATACTGTTGGTTGTACTTAGAACAACTGTGTCATGTTTACATATTGAGCCAAATAGATTCATCTTATCCTTCAAGGTCAGCAGTGATCTCAGGATTATCTCAAGTATAAATCTCAACTCTTGCTGGTTTTATGCTTTTAAAAACATTCAGTGCTGAGCAGAGGTCTGGGTTTGCCATCTCTAATGACTGAAGTCTATTTTTGGTGTCCTTGAGTTTTTAACATGCTGAATGAGGAGCACAACTGTATCTTAGTAGCTTTGGAATCAGACTGACCTTCGCAGATGATAAGACTCCAGCAAGGGTTTCAGTAGACAAAGTCCGATGTATTCTTAAACAAAATGCTGCATTTTATAACAGTTTCATTGTGGCAGATATTGCCATATCTATTTATTTATCACAAACTTTTTCTCATGGTTTTTTTTTTTTTTTTTTTTTTGCAAGTTGAATAACCTAGAATCTCTGGCAAGTAGCATTTCCTATTTGATTGATAATGGCTACCTAAATGCAAAGTGGGGAGGTAGGCAGGCTTATGGGCAGATTTGTAGCCAACAGGCTTGGGTTTGGTAGTGGATTTTGATCCCTGGATCTTATCTGGGACAAACTCAGGAACATTTTCAGTGTCTGCAGCCTCCTCTTATAAGTGTGGCTGAAAGTGGTCACCCTAGAGCTGTGCAGTTGGCACAGTGGACTGATAATTCTCTGGATCCCTGCAGTTCCTGTCTGTCACACTGTTGGGAAGACAAATCTGCCACCCTCCCTCTAGTGACCTCAGGAAAGTTGAGATATTTTCCAGGTGAAAAATAAAGGAATAATTTTGAGTTTACAGAAAAACAGCCAACAGTAAAGAAAATTGATCTCACCCAGATCCAGCTTCCTTAATGTTATCATTTTACCTTGTCATGGTACATTTGTCAAAACTCAGAAATCAACATCAGTATATGATCTGAACTTACCAGTTTTTTTTCCCCATTAATGTACTATTTCTGTCTCAGACTCAAAGTGGAGTCTGAGACAGAATTGCATTTAGCTGTCTTGTCTCCTTAGTCTCTGGTTTATGACAGTTTCTCAGACTTTCTGTGTCTTTCACGACCTTGATAGTTTTGTGGAATACAGGCCAGGTGTCTTGAAGAATGTCTTCCAGACTCATTTATTAAATAATGAAACTGTGGTTATGCTTTGGAAGTTTTCATTAATGAGATTTAAAAGTACCAAAAAGAATAACTTCTGAAAGAATGATAGATTTGATACTTGCCCAGACACCAAGATGCACTATGCATGTGCAAAACTAAAACCCTGTAGTTATGTCTTCACAACACTTGAATGTGAAGACTATAGTCAAGAGACAGACATATTAGTGTGTAAGAGTTTAGTTTAATGTTGCATGAGCAGGAAAAAGGAAAGATAATACAACAAGTGATGTCGGAACAATTGTATATTCATTTAGAAAATGAACTTTAAACAGTTCACAAAATAAGTAAAAATGTATAAAAAGATAAATGAAATATGAATAAACATTTTTTTTAAAAATGATGGCCCTCATTTGTAATTTAAGAAAGGCAAAATAACATAATATAATTTGCACATAGCAGATTGACAAATATTAAGACCCCAGTCCCGGATGTGATGTGATAAGGTGCCAGTAAATATGCAACCTCACATAGTATTGGTTGGAGAGTCAATTGGGAAAGCTCTTTTGTTAGGCAACTTGATAGTACCTTTCAAAAATCCTAAAAAAGAAAAGTCTTTGACCAAGCAAGTCTGCTTTTACCCTTTAGAAATAATCTCACACATAGAAATATTCTTGGATGTATATTTAGCAACAAATTAGAAACCATCTATAATAAATACACAGGGATGAACAAATAAATTTTGGTACTTTGTTGCCATGGGATATTACAGAATAGAAGTAAGAAATAAGGAGATCTAGAGTTATTCAAATAAAAATACTCATGATATATTGGGGACCTGGCTGAGATCCCTGATTGCCTGTCAAGGGTGGAGCAAGAGGATAAAATAAGAAACAGAGACAAAGTTAGTAATACATGATGAGTGACTAGGAAGTCGATGCCCCCAGATGGACCAACAGAATGGCACTCCAAGACAGCCACTGTTTGTTGGTGTATATAGTGATAGGCAGGGAGAGCAGAAGATTCAAAGTTGCCAGAAGACTCAGATGTCTATGGCTCAATGGGAAAGTATAATCTTGGGATAACTTAAAAAGGTGAAGATAATTTTATGCTGAGAAGGATCTTGCCCTGGAGTGTTTTTTAAGCTTAGTGGTCTTGGTTTTAGTCTTAGTAAGTAGGAGAGGATGGTCCGTCCATTCCTCAAGAGTTAATGGGAAATCTCAAATGGGCACACTGATAATCAAAAATCTCCATTTATCACCTGGTGAAGTATAAAAAATTAACCACTGTGAATTTGTGGTCCCTGACATGTCCCCCTTTTTGCTTTTGTAATTGCAGCAGTTGAAACAGCATGCAGTATATGATAACCATCATAGCAACAAACATTCCTTGGAGTTTGTGAGAGGACCTATCATGTCACTAGGATGTAAGCCTTCTATGTATCTTCTTTAGTTGTCCTCATGTCATGAGTTTTGTGGCCTGTGTAGATTGCAGTAGTTGTGATGCCAGGCTTTTCTCCAGTGTTATTCTCAAAAATGCTTATACTGGAGGGCTGAATGGGAACAGGTTTCCCCAGTGAGGCTGGGATGTTCCTCTATCCATGGTCACACATTGTCTGTTAACACAAGCATACCCTTGACCTATATTATTGACTGCACTGAGCCAGCCCATTTTCCCTGTTTGGATTTCCTTCTCAGTTTGGCAGCCTTTCAGCAGCAATACACAAATTTTCATAGAAATTAAAGCATATATAATCATAATACATTTCAGTGTAGTTTTTCTTAATTGCCATAACAATGCTTAGCTATTAGTATAGCTGGAAACGGCTAGAAGGGGTCAATAATTGGTGCCCCTTTTTATATCTAGCTTCTTAATGTGGAATTGTTTTTATACATCTTTTGGTTGTACTTTTCTGCTGGATGTTTATGATCAAGTTAAAGTGAGACCTATATTAATTAAAATTTATTTCTTGCTATCTATCAAGGCCAGTAAATCTTTTCATGATTTACCTTAAAACCAGGCACAGAGCCTCTTAGCTCCATTGTCAGTGTCAGCCATCGGGATGAGTCATGGCCTCTAGTTGACCAATTGCTTTTCAAGAAAGCATAGGAGACCCTCCTTAGGCATGCTGTTTGCTGTATTCCCATCTCCTGGGTTTCAGCAGTCTCCTTAGTCAGGAGGTTGTATGATTCACCAGAGTTGTAGGATGTTACAGGAAATGTTCCTTCATGTCCTGGGTTCTTGTTGACCTTGGAGGGCCAGGGCCAAAATATCAGCTGTCTTCTTTGTCCAGTTACCTTTCTAGGTCTGATCTCTAAACCTCAGTTGGTGAATACCCAGAAGAGATCAATAATATATAATATTTTAGCATAACAATAATGATGATATATTTGTAACACACTTAAACCTCCCTCTTGGTATAGAATAACCTTTTCAGTTAATCATCTCTGTCTAGTATGTAAGAAGTTCTCACCTAATTTGTTGTTTTTAGGTAAGGTGACACTGAAGAAATTTGTGATATTGTCTCGACTATTTCTAAGCATCTCTAAGAATACTGACACATATATAGCATACACATCACATAATTTTTGTTAAAAATATTATTTGACTGATGACTTCATGTTGGCTTGACCTGGACTTCCTATGACAGATAGCTGGAACTCAATAGAAAGTCAGATATCTGAATGTAAAAGAAAAAGTATATCACTATAAAGAATTCCAGTTACACATTTTTTGAGACTGTACATTTATAAGGCACTAATACATTTAATACACCATGAGATTAACAATAACTATCACACATATGCTAATATAGTCAGGCTTGGTGACTGTGTGCAGCAGACCAGGCCATGATCAGATAAAACTGCTGATTATAACTGACTTCTATAAATTCTCTTCAGCTCCTTTGGATTTATCAGGTTTTTTTGGCACTCCTAATGTAGCAAAGGCTGATACACAATGCTGTATGACATGTCAGCTTTGTTCACCTGAATGACAGGTAGCATGGATCATATGTGAGAAAGTATCTATAGTGACATGAATATACTTAAGTTTGTTAGAAGAGGCTATATGGGTAATTTCCATTTGCCATAATTGATTGGATCTAAGACCTCTTGGATTGCAGCCCTGTTGAGAAATAGTCCTAGGAATGAGCTGTCAGGCAGGACATGGCATCACTATTTGTCTAGTTTAAACTCTGGTAATTTAAAATTTCTTTTGCTTAGATCTAGAATTTTGATGAAAAACACATGGAATTGTCTTATTTTATCAAAAATGGAAATCAAGTTGACAAGAGCATATGCTATATAATTTCCCAATGATAACAGGCCTGGGAGATTAGAATGGTCTCTAATATGATCAATAAAGAATAAAGAAGTTCTGCTAAATATTGCTTTATGTAGTTTTAAAAATAGTTGTAATAAAGTAGTCTCAACGGTGGAGCAAATAGAAAATGATTCAATCTTTTGGGTAAGATACACTGCATAAGAGAAGGAACTTAATATATTATAGGGCTGGTCTTCAAATTGTTCTAAAACATAATGGATAATCTTTATATCCACATAGCTTATTTCCTTCTAATAGAATCATCAGTTAAGTAAATAGGAACCCCTGTCAATGACTGAAAATGAGTGACTTTTGGGAGTGACTTTTGTCCTAACAAAAATGCAAAGGACAAATTACAACAGAGAATGTTGTCTACCAGACTAAGGCTGTTTGGAGCAAGATTTGAAGTACATCTGGCAGCTAGTGGTACTACAATAACAGTTGGATCACATTCAAAGATCTGACATGTTCTGTTTCTTCCCAAAATCACTATTTTTGCTATTCATTCTACATATAACTGGAGAGATTTTGCTAGCTAATTTGGCAAGAGCAACCATTCCATAAGAGAAAGAATCTTGTTAATCCATTACCCTAATATTCCTGTAGGAGAATGAAGGGGTCTATAACACAAATAAAGAACTTGAGTAACATCTGTTCTAAAACACTGACTAGAAAGCAGACATTTTTAAACTAATTTCAGTTCTCATCTGGTTTGTACTGTGAGTTGTTGGGGGAAATTAAGTCTTTATCACCTTGAAGAATATTGCGTAAATTGTGTAACTGATGGATTGCTATGCCTAATTAGGTCCTGAGCCAATTAATAGCTCCTAACAGTTTTTTTTGGAAATCACTTAAAGTTTGTAGCTTGTCTATTCTTATCTGAATCTTTTGTGGCTTAATTACCTTCGCAGAACCAGTAGAGCCCAAATAACTGTAAGGACTTATCATTTGTTCTTTTCCAGGTGCTAGTTGAAGGCTAAAAGCATGTAAATCTCTCTTGACTTCTTCAAATAGCATCAATAAGTTAGATTTACAGGACATAGCAAATAAGATGTAGTCCATATAGTGGATAATGTAAGCTAGAGAGAATTGAGTTCTACATCTTTTCAAAGCTTGTGCTATAAACACCTGGCACAGTGTAACACTATATTCCCTGTGGGAGCCTTGTCCATTGAAAACATTTTACTGGCTTATGAAAATTAACACTAAGTTCTGAAAATGCAAAAAAATAAAAAAAGGTCAATTCTGAAGAGAGAGAGGGATACTAAAAAAGCAGTCTTTAATATCAGTAACAACCATTGGCCAGTGCCATGAGACCATGGGCCAGTAACAAGGTAGGTAAGGTTGTAGTGCCCCCATTGGCAGCATGCAAGCATTTACAGCTCTTAAGTCTTGTATTAATTTCCACCTGCCTGATCTTTTTTATAATTACAAACACAGGTATAGTCCATTAGTTAACAGATGGCTCGAAGTGGCCTAATTTTAGCTGCTCTCCTATCAGTGTTGATAATATCTTTAACTTATCATGAGTTAGCGATCACTGAGAAACCCATTTTGGCTCTGTAGTTTTCTATTGAATTTGCAGCACAGAAATAGGCAGAGAAGTGCCAATGGGTCCAGCTATAAATATGATTCATATCCAATTCCTGATCTACCTTGTTTTAGTAAAGGCTCAGATGACTGTGTACATCCCTGTAAATTCTTACTCAGACCTTTGTTTTCTCAATATCCCGTTTTAACCATCATCTTGCTAGCAGATGACATGCACTTCTGAGCGGCAAAAGAAACTAGGACAGTGTCTTTCATAAGGTCTCTGTTACGTAAATTGATGGGAATGGGCACAATAAATGGCATCACAATTCCTATCTGTCCATCAGACTCCACATACAGAAGTGGTAGAGAACTCTGTGAGACAGACTGAGGGGAGTCTAAGCCTATCAGAGCTTTGGAGGGAGGTCTAGTCTACCAAGCAGATGGCCAAGATTGGCTGTTGACTATAGTAACATCAGCTTATGTATCTATGAGTCTAGTAAGGGATTTCCCATTTAATTTAATAGTACAAGTAGGCCTATGAAAAGAAGTATTCTGAGAGAAAGAAATTTCCATGCTTAGATGCTTATCTTTATCATTCTTGTGTGAGGTGTAGAGAGCAGAATATCAATTAATGGTGGGAAGGAATAAAATGTGAGCAATCAGATCACCAGGTCCTATCACCCAAACAGCAGTGAAACATACTGCAACTGATATTTCTGGATGACAATCACCATTTATTATAGTAGAAATTACTATAATAATTGTGCTCTCCAGGCAGGCATTTATGCCACTAAGCTAAATGCCTGGCCCAAGTGGATTTCTTTTTTTTTCTTCAAGTCATAGCTACATAAAAGCTCTCTCCTATTTTATCCCAAACTCTCAGATTGAGTGTACACACATTGAGAAAGAAAGGATAGAATGTAGCTATCTGATGGAGTAATCTAAAAACCTATTTTGATGGCACTTTGATGTCTGCATCATTTAACGGCTTCATAATCAATAGCCTAAATTATTTCTCTTCTGCAGATAAAGAATGTGATTGCCCCATTGTTACCCTTGACAAACAGACTCCTAGAACAGATTCCTATTTACTACTTGTGTCTGAGATCTGTAATTAATAAAATGCTCTGTTTACCTTTAAAATGGTTACACAAGGTCCAGTGGATTGCCAGCACCTGGATAGTGGAGGCATGAAGGTTATGTGTTCTGCTCATGTTGGGTGTGGAGTACTGGGGACCTGGCCAAGATCCCTGATTGCCTGTACTAAAGGTACAGAGACAGGATAAAATAAAAAACAGAAACAATTTTAGCAATGCTTGATGAGTGAATGGGAAGTCGATGCCTCCAGATGGACCAGGAGAGTGACACTCTGAGACAGCCACTATTTATTGGGTGAATACAGTGATTGATGAGGCTGGCGACAGATTCAACATTGGCAGAAAAAGTTATCTATGGCTCAAGGGGCACACATAATCTTAGAATGACTCAAGAGGGCTGAGATGATCTCATCTAAGAACGATCTTGCCCTGGAGTGTTTCTTAAATTTAGTGGTTTTGGTTTTAATCTTAATGGATGGGGAAGGATGGCCTGACCCTAAACAGTTAATGGGAAAACTCAAATGGGTGATACTGATATTCCCAAGCCTCCATTTATCCCTTAGTGAAGTATGCAAAATTAGCCACTGTGAATTTGTGGTCCCCAATAATGGTATTTAATTAGGTAAGAAAAGATAAGGAATGTGTCTCCTGTAGTATGTACTTTGGCCAAAGTGGTCTAGATATCCCATGCATCTCTACTCTCAGGTTAGCATCCAATGGAAAAGACCTTCCTCACTTTGCCCCACAACCTATTTCTTTTGCTTGGTAAAATCAGTGCAGGCTGAACTTGGTGATTTATTTTTAAGTGGTGGCCTGGCTACTGTTGAATTTTGTTTTTCAGAAGTTAAGAGCAAATGTACTGTGATTAAGTCTACTTTGAAGAGTCACAAAGCAGCACACCGTGCTCTCAAACAGTGGATAGGGATGTGCTTGGGAAACCCTTGCACTTTCCAAGGTCTGTATTGCATGCAAATGGAGAATATGGATGCTGTGCTTCCAACCCGTGTTCAATAGGAAGTGTAAAAATGGGCATCATTAAGAGCTAGAAAGGAATCGGAGAGGCTGTGACATTTAATCCAAAGTTGCAACCTGGAAAGTAGATGTTCATTCAGAAAGCCAAACTGTATCTGCCATCTAGAATTGCTTCATGATACATAGTTTTTTTCCCCCATATTTCACTTCTACCCTGCATGCTTGACAGAGCTTCATAAACTTGCTTTATAAAATTATAAAACTGTAAAAAAGTATTCCTTGGAAGTAATACCGTTACTTTGCTCTTTTCATTAAAAAATGACATATTAGACTACCATACTTACTTCACTTAATTTTAGTAATTTAAAAACTTTTATATAATATCTTATTATGCAGATAACAGTAATTAGAAACATTTATTTACATCTCAAATGTCATTTTTAATTTTTTTTCAAAACTTGGTTTCAAATATCCAAATCATTTCAATGGGGGACACTGGGTTAGTGTGTTAATGTCTATGCACTGACAGATCCCGTATGACTACTGATAACAGTTCTTAGAAATTTGAGATGTAAGGTATAATCAGAAAAAAACATATTTAGTAATGTATATTTGAGCATCTCTTATTTTCTTGTAAATTTTGACCCCAAGATACTGTAGAAATGCATAGTGCATCTTAAGATATTGCTCCACAAGTTTGAATAGGCATTTATTCTCAGGTGCTCTGTCTTCCCTGGCATATAAAATTACAGGGTTCTTATATAATATCAAAAAAGTAGAAAGCTGTGGGAGTTATACAATTTCATTATGTCAAACAGGAATACATTAAAGCTTACTGTTTGTTAAAGTTAAAAATACATTTGCTGAAATTGCTGTAGAAATTCAAGCACAATCATGTCAAAAAAAATGAAAGAGAAGAGAAATGTGAGCACCTAGAATGTCTTCAGTTTAATTCATGAACTAAAATTTTATATTTCAACATTATAGCCTTTTTCCAAAAGTTACTTTGCACATAGATTTTAATAAAATAAATATTTGCAGTGGGTTAACATACTGCTTGTTAGTCAGTGGCTGTCCTGATACAGGTTCTTTACATTTAAAATGCTAGTAAGAGCATGTCTGTATATACAGTGCAAGTCATTCTGGTTTTACAGATTCTGATGAAATTATGTCTTCTAATTAAATGTGTAATCTTGTGTACATGTGTTCATTTATGCTGTAGAAACATTAGGACTTGCGTTAATTTCTTTAGTTACCATCTGAATGTGTGAGGCCATTTGTTTTGGAGCAAGTCTCAAGAATAGGTTTGAAGATGCAGCCATGTCTATTAACTCTTGATACTGAGATTTTAAGTTATGCTGAAACTAGTAATGAGGGTTTAAATTTAAATCACAAGATTTTCTTTCTTTGAATATATGTCAAAACGTGACATCATCAGTACATAGTCCAGATAATGGCTTATAGATGTGTATTATTGGGCTGGAATGCTTTGTTTCCTTAGAAAATCTGATGTTTAAAAATGTGGATATTTCACATGAAAATATGAACCACAGAGTTGAAAGTCTAAACAAACAGGCAAGGCATTTCTTGGCAGCACTTACTTGGAAGAGGTGACCCCCCCCTTTTCTTTGGTACTGGGAATCAAACTTAGGACCTCATACTTGCCAGGCAGGCACTGTGCCAGTGTGTATCCCTGGCTCTGGGTGGCCTCTTCTGACAAATGTCGAGTTCTTTGGTTCACAGCAATCACCTCCATTCCTAATGTCCTCCTTCCACTGAGGCTGTGTCAGTTACCGCTCAATTTTTGCAATAGTTAATAATATGACTTATACTTTGGAAACATTTAATGGAAACTGTGTCTCTACCAGTGATAGGAAACAAAATATTTGAGTGGCATAATGTTTCAAGCAAAATATGCTGAAATACTATAAAGTGCCTTGTTTCTCTATTTTCTATCAAACATTGCAGACATTTTGAAAATATCTTCATTGAGATATGATTTATATACCATCACTCATTTAGACTTCATAATTTTGTAGTTTTTAGTTCATTCATAAAATTATAACCATCCTTGCCCTCTAATTTTAGAAGATTCCACTACCCCAAAAAGAAACTCCATAACTATTAACAATCTTTACTGCTTAAGTATAAACCTGCTAGAAGATAGGAAACAACACAATCAGCTTTAACCTCTAATTGAAATTTTATGTCAAGACTTTGGAAACTTGATTTTTATGTCTCATACACCACTGTCCTTTCCTAGTTTTAAAATATATACTTTAAATTTTGTAGCTAAACATCTCATCTGTTCATTTAAGATACTGATCTTTAAAGAAAGAAAACAGAAAGCAGCCATCTTACATATGCCAAATACAGGATATGTGGAGTAGAGCCAGATATTTTCCTGAGGTGCACATTAATATTCCTAATTATGTAGCTCATTTTTAACCCATTATGCTAACCTGAGTCCCTCTAACATGTCCTTTGCTGAATACAAAATGTTTTGTATCTTGGTATCACCTATCTTTCTGTATAAACAACACTTATGGAAGATTCTACAAGACAAAATATATTTATCTAGCACAAACTCTTGAACTACTCAGTATTTTGCCCCTAAATAAGTGCTCTTATCCTTCCTGAAAATTGAATAAAAAGACCTTTACTGGTCTATCATTCTCCTCCTTTAGGATCCATTTTTAAATCTATAGTAGGTTTTACCAGTTTCCATTCACTGTCAGTCTTTCTCTTTTCTGTTATGTACCTTAACACTCAAGGTCTTACTGTTTTGGAAATGTCTCTCTTAAACCCCAGTCTCTTACTCCCTTGCTTTTCAATTGACTATAGTGTGTCATGTCCCAAACATGTGAGAACATGTCCCCAAACATGCTCCTCATTTCTTCCTCCAGACCTGCTGCTTCCACGATCTTCTCATTTCAGTATGTGGCACTTTCAGCCTTCCGGTGGCTCAGGCAAAAGTCAGAATCATTTATGCTTCTCTTTTGTATACTGTACTTCTACTCTGTTATGAGATCACATTTATTCCCACTTCAAAGCAGATCCAGATGCTGATCCTCTCTCCCTTTTCTGGTCCAACCCAGTGTTGGATACAACACTGACTCTCACCTGCTTCTCTGTTTCCTGTATACAGTCTATTCACTACAGCAGCTAGAAAATTTCATCATATTCCAAGCTGCATAGTATCACTGCTTTGCTCAGACTTCTTCAATACATTTCTCTCTCACTTGGGTGTGAGATACAATACATTTCTATACTCTCTCTTTGGCCTCAGTACTGTTGCTTGAACATGCTAACCCTGCCCCTACCTCATGCATGATTTTCCATCTGCCTGAAATGCTTTTGCACCATGTATCTTCTTGCCACATCTTTCATTTCCTTACTTTTACTCAATTGACACCTTCTCAGTGAGCTTTGCCCTACTTGACTTTTCCAAAAAAATTTTTGCCTAAAAGTTTCTGATATTTCCCATATCTGTTTTCATATTTTATATTTTCTCCATCTCATCCCCCTTCTACACCAGATTTTCTTTTTTGTGCTTAACATTGCATAACATACTTGTATGGACATTATTAATCTATCCTACTAATCCTACTGATCTATCCTAATCTTTTATAACCTATCCTACTAGAATATGGTCTCCATTAGGAAAAAATTAATGTAATTTTTTACTATATTATCTCAGCACTGAAACAATTTGGAAGATATAAATGCTCAGAAAATATCTTTATTTCAAAGAACGCAACCAATTCATTCATTTGCTTTGAGGATATTGAGAAATAGTCTGCAAGAAATTATGCCTCCAGCATATGAGACTGATGTTAAGTCTGTTCTGTCTCATAATGGGGCAAGTTAACTTTTCAGCTGACATGAAAAATAAATAGTGGGTTTCATTGATACATGTTCTGTATGAACTAACAGTGTGACATATCTGCCTAGGAAATTAAAGTGGTCTTTAGTTAGCAAAAAACAAAGTGTGACTATCTTAAAAGATTAGAATCTCCTTATGGCAAAGAAAGGTAGTAGGGAGTTTCTATGAAGGCTGATGCATATTTTTCAAATGTATTACACTTAAAGTAAAGTTATTTTGCAAATGGCATGTAGTTCATCTTTTTATGAACTTATTTATTTTCATATAAAATTTAGTTACCATAAAACAAATCAATATTAAGAAAAAATATGAAGAAAACCACTGTAGGTACTTGGCAAAATTACATCTCAAATGAATTTCAAAATTATGAAAATCTTCTATTTATCATTTCCTGTAAGGAAATTAGGATAGTTGTTTCATTAAGGTGCCCAGGGTAAAAATGACTGAATTGTGTGTGGAGTAGCACATTCCAGCTGTCCCTCTTGCCAAACTTTTTAACCTAAAAGTGCATCCCCTTTTGCAACAGTCACTGAATTTTGGAATTATATCCCTCCTCTTTTAAATAATGACAATCCTGTCCCCCAAGGAAGGCTACTTTGTGAGATTTTCTGTGATTAAACCCAGTACATAAATTATAGACTTCACTTGGTTCAAAATGCAACTGAGGTTAAACCTGAAGTTCTAAGGACACTTAATTTTTTACTTAGCTGCATATGCAGATTTAAAGACGAGAGTGGAATCAGCTGACAGGTACATCTGGATTAAAGACTGCTGGAGTTGTTTTATGTTGCTTTTGAGCATAATTTTAAAAGCAAGTAGAAAATACTGTGGATTCAATTTAAAGAGATTTTAGAAATATTTTTTAAAAATGGCCCATTCAGATTATCATAAGCAGGTAACTTATGAATTCATTTTCTCATCCCAGAATATCATGATTAACAGATTGAAGTTGTACTCAAACTTTGTCTGTGTAAGTTAAACTTCTCATTTAAAAGATTGTATTTATACACATGCACATGATAATCTTATAACTTTTTGTCATATATAGGATTTTATTATGTATTTTCAAAAGCCCTGGATACAGGCTTATCATGAATTCTATTAACACCATTTAAATTTGGAAATTTTTGTAATTAAGTACATGATTTATTTATGTTTTACAGTGCATTGATTATCCACTCTATGTCATGCACGATGACATATGTCATGCATGATGTTAAGTATGAGGATACATAGTGCTCAAAAGAGCCATGCAGATGCTATTTTGGGGACATAAAACCAATCTAAGGTGAAATAAGTCTCCAGTGTTCACATGGTACACAGAAAGCAGGAAAGGCACACTGGAAAGGCATCTACTCAGACCAGGGAGAAAAGGGAAATCAGAGCAAGTCCAGTGAAGTGCAAGCTAAAAACTGAAGGTTAAATAGGATATAGGGAAATTGGAGGGAAGGAATTGGAAATGGATGCTGTTTTTAATGATGCTGGAGTAAGGAGACCAAGGATAAGAGAGTTATATGGGGTTAAAAAGATTAGCAGGTATAGAGAGCTCCTCCTGGTCCTCCTCATGGTCCAAGAAGCTTATATTTGTAACCCCATGAAAAAGTTATTGGAATTCTAGCAAGTTAATTCCGATCTACCACTTCCAGTGTGAGAATAAAGACACTATGGCATATTTGTAGTTATAGGGAGGCAAGGGGCTTCTAAGTCCAGCCAAGATACTGGTTCACTGGAACAAGGGCCTCTCGAATTTTATAAACTTGTGAAGAAGGGAGTGGCTTGAGGATGAGTGACTGTGAGAAAGTCAGGAAGTACATGAGTACTGTGATCTGGGCTACACAGGGAGCTTAAACTCACCTCTGCACTATGCAGAAGGAAGGATATGCAAGAAGAGTGATCTGCATACTACAGTTGAGGTAGCAGCTAATGTTTTTGGGTGGTGCTTCAGTGCTGATGTGTAAATTTTTCTGCCCGAGGAAGTCTTATCTCAAGGCTGATCCCATTGGCAGTGTGGAGTTATGGCTCTTCATTCCACCTGACTCAACCATGTTTTTGGGGAATCATGGGGTGGGGAAACAGCAACTGTTAAAGGTTACACCTCAGCCGACGCTATTTACATTGCTTAGAGTCAATTGAAGGGATAAATAAATGGCCTAGCCAGCTGTGCACTTATCAGTACATGGAGATAGGGCTCGGTTTAGCCAAAATGGAGATAATTGCTCTTTTTTATTTTTTTATTTTATTTATTTTCTTTATTGGTACCAGGTATTGAACTCATGAACACACGCTTGCAAGGCAGGCACTTATGCTGCTGAGTTAAATCTCCAGCCCCTAGAGATAATTGTTCTTTATTCAAGGAGAGTCATCCAAGTGGTCCTCCACAAGCACATCTGAAGTTTTGTAAAAGATCATGCTTTTACTCATGCAGAGATTAAGTTCACTCTTACTGCACCATTGAGAGTGGATTGAGAAAGGAGACAAGAATAAATGATGATAATAATAATAATAACAAAATATATGCTAAAGCAGAAATCCCGGATAAAAAAATTCTGGTGGTTTTGGTCACAGAATTGGAGAAAAGTAGCCAAGTTTTTTGAGAATACAAGTTTTCAGGTATTTGGGGCCAGAAGAAATGGAAAAAAAATGACAAGGGCATCTATGAGTAGGTAATTTGACAAAATTAAAATAAGAATGTAAGGAATAGAAATGTGTTTTGAGGAAAATGTAATGTGTTTGATTTTGAATATATTACATTGAAGGCTCCTGTGGATTGAATAAATAAGCTGTGTAATAGGTACCTGGTAATACAAATCTAATGCTTATGGCAGATTTGGGCTTAGAGAGAGTCTTTTGGAGTAAACACATTCATAGGATAATCCAGCCAAGGGAATGGATGACCTCAACCAGAAAGCAAGCAGAGGGAGGAACCTGTGTTTAAAATTTTAAGGAACAAAAGAGTTCAGAGTAGCGGTCATCACTATAGCTAGGTTGTAAGTTTTGCCATTGCCTACAACCATGCTATGGGCAAGTAATTTAATTATTCTCATCTAATTTTCCTGGATCATGCTCTGGAAGACTCATGCTCCTACCCACCTCATAAAGTTGTGTGGTAGACAGAATGGTAGTTCTTCTGGAACCATGTGCATGTGTCAGGAAAAAGAAACTTAAAGTCATAGGTGAAATTTATATTGCAACATAGCTGATTTTAAAGTAGATTATCTATGTAGGGGCAAAGTAATTAAAATGGTCCTTAAATGTAGAGATGGGAGGTGGAAAAGAAAGAATGAGAGCGATAACAACATGAAATGAACTTGGCATGATGTTACCAGAGTTAGAATGGATAAGCTACGAGCCAATAAATGTAGAAGCTGGAAAAGCAAGAAAGAGGAGACCATCCTAGACATTTCAAGAAGAATGTGGCCTTCTGGAAGCTTGATTCCAGCCCCCTGGGACCTATTTTGGATTTCTGACTTGTAGGACTATGAGATAATAGATGTTTGTTATTTTTACCCATAAGGTTGGTAATAGATCAGCAATCGCAAACTAATGCAGTGTTGGGTATATAGCAGATTAATCACATTGTGGCTATCTAAGGATTTTGAGGACTGCCAATGGATAGAAAAGCAGACATGCTTGGAAGGGCCTGGTTATATGTTTATCTACTAATTCAGATGTCAGTAGATGGCAGACATTGAGCAACGGGTGTGGGTAAATTGTCCCAGATGTGGTTAATTGTGACTTTAGACTCTTAAGCAGTTAATATGTGATAGGGATGATGATCAGAATAAAAAGACACCCAGGTAGATACATCACAGTAAGGATTTTGGTATTTAGATATGTATGAAGTGCTAAATGATTTGTCAGAGTAGTTGTACCACCAGAATAACAGCTTCTCCAGCCTGAGCAAGGGCCTCCACCATTTGGGATTCATTCTATCCGACATGATCTTGATTCTCTCTGCAAGGCTTTGAGCTGATGTGTTAGATGACCATGGGACTCATACTTCTGACCTTGAAGAAGATAACAAAACTCTTGAGCCTCAGGTAGTAGCATACAGAATTATTGTGAAGAGATTAATATGGACCGTATCTCTCTCTCTCTCTCTCTCTCTCTTTTACTCTTCTCTCTACTTCTAATCTCAAACAATCTATCCTCTTATCAAAAGATCCTTGATTTCAACTGGGTCTCAGTAAAATGCACTTGGGTGCTTTGTTTCTCCTCATAAATCATCATAAGGTGTTTTGGTGTGCTAAGACTATGCAAGTTTTCTGTTGAGACACTTTTTTCCCTAAATTCCATTTTATAAAAAGAAATACACTTCAGACAGTGACCAGTCCTCAGGAAATAGAAAAAAGCAGAGGCGGATGACCTGGGTATGACTTCTGCCACAGGGGCAGGGCAGAGGGGAGGTCAGAGATGTATTGTGGAGATTGATCTTAGAAACTAGGCAGAAGAAGCCTCTAAGACAAAACTGTGGTACGTTGTCCACAGTCAATGGATGGCAAGTTCTCTGCTGTGATCTTTGTGAGTCCTGTTTACCCTCACATAGGAAGAATGGCCGTGATAGTAATAGGTTCCCCTTTTTGAGTACTTAACAGAATGTCAAGTGCTATCTTTACCATGTTATGAGTAATCCGATCCTCACAATATGCCATTAGGTATTGATAGGGTTATCATTCCTACTTCACAGATGAAAAAAAACTGAGGTGGGGAGAATTGTACTAATTCAGACAAGGTCATACAGCTGGAGAGTAGTTAATGAAGATCTATAGCATGTGGAAACCCCCTGAGCTGGAATATAAGAACAATCAGTCTGTACAGTAGGACTTAAAAATAGTAAGCCTGCCTGTCTGTCTTAAAATAGTAAGCCCCGCCCCTACATGCTAAGTATGGCTGAACCCCTGGAAGGAAAACTAGCAGTATCAGGATGCAACAGATAAAATGAGTCTTAATACAGACAATGGGAAAATAAAGAAGCCATCAGAAGGGGGTGCATACAACATTCTGAATATGTAGCAGAGAAGTCACACATTGTTGACAGAGGTGGTGGGATAGCGCGCCAGAGCAGCTTAGAGCCCCAGCCTTCTCCCACTGACCACACCTCCTGTAGTCAGTCCCACATCTAAATGACTCCGCTCCAGACCTTGTGTGAGACTCCTGCTGCTCCTTAATCTACCCAGACAGGTCAGGAGACAAACCAGGTGCATTGTCAGCTGAATTGTGGAGCACGCTCCCACTGAAGCACAGAAATGCTGAAAGTATTCACATTCAGATGGAGAGAGCAAAGAGGCCCAAACTTGTCAGTAAACTAGGATCTCACTAGTCTGCTTTATAAAACTATCAAAGAAAAGTAAGAAGCCTTGGGGTAAGAGTTGTACAAACCAAATCCAAAGCTGGTCGTGTCTTCCCCCTTAAAATGTTGTTACTATGGAAGGCTGTTATATGTGCATCTTTGAAGACTTTAAAGTGGAAATCAAACATTTTCCATAAATCAGCTGTCATCATCAGGATGAGAATCTGTCTGTTAGAAATTGTGAGTTTACAAAGTTTCTATTTCGAAAACTAAATGCTGATGAGAGCTATGCAATCCAAAATAGAATTTTTTTCCAAAGTGTAAACATCTGAACTTGAGTTATAGTTAGCTGGTCTAGCAATGCAGAGTAAAGACTCTTTCAAGTGTTTACACACGCACACACACACACACACACACACACGAGATAAAGATTCATCTTTTGCCAATCCTTTGTTATAATTATTCATCTTTCTAAACTATTAAGCTAGCTTCCATAAAAGATGCTGCTGTTTACAAAGATTTATTATCCTTACCAGAAAATATATTAGTGTATATATTACACGATTAAAAATCTCAACCATCCATATTTTTGTTCTGCTAATTAAAATTATCCTGAACAAGATGACATCAAATTTCAGCGAAATGCTCCCCTTATCCTAGTGGAGTTTACGGCACCACCTTCCAGTCTCGTGGTCTTTCTCATGCGCTGAAATGCCGCTGCTGCCTAGTGTATGTTCTGTTTATCTCGCTTTTCCGGATGTACTGTCCTGTCTTGTCCAGATGAAGTTCCCGTGACCTTCTGATGGAGTTATGATGAGGCAACTTCCAGAAGTTCTCACGAGAGGAACATTACTGTTAAATAGACTTCATTCGGCATTCATTTCCTCAAATGTATCTGGAATCATGTTGTGGAGCATGCTTAAACAAGCTGCCAAAAAACATGCAAGAAAAAAATGAACATACTAGAATTCATAAAGTTGTTTATTCTGTACACAAATAAGGTGCTAATACCTAGGGCTGTCAGGGTTCTGCTGAGCAGGTTGCTGTTAGCAGTTTGAATGGGAAATGGCATGAAGTCACAGTGGCCCTGTGACCTGAAAATGGTGCCAAATGAGAGTCCAGGGAGCTTTTGTTTTGGCGTTTTTCTAAACTTTACTCCAAAGAAGGACTCTGTTATTTTACTAATCAAAAAAAGAAAAGTTTCATTTCAGTGATACTTTTTGTAGAATGCCTTCTGTAAAGGAGAAAAAATTTCTGTTAGAATTCAGAAATCAAAATATAAAAGACAAAGAAGACCTTGTAAAATAAACTTTAGCTGCTAATTCACAGAGGGAAAAAGTGTATGTTTTATTGTGCTGACAATCTCAGGGATCTGATAACTTCAGGAAAAGGTGTTATGGCTTAGATCTAAAGTGTCTCCCACAAGTCTTGCGTTTGAAGGTAGGGCCTGCTTACAGAACAGGTCACAACATGGGCAAGTTGGACCGGTAGCATCTTGTCCCAGCTCCTTCCCGCTGTCTTGCTGTTCTGGCAGCGATAAAGTGAGCGATGTTTCTCTGCCAGGTCCTTCCACCATGATGCTTCTGCCATTGAACCAGTTGACCATGGAACTGTGAGACAAATGAAACATCTCTAGTAAGTTACAGGTGTTGGTATTGTGTGGCAGCAGCAGATAAGTTGACTGATACAGAAGTCAAGTGTATTTTCAGAAATTTTGCATGGTGAAGCCCGTCTCAACCTACCCAATGAATAGTATCTTTCCCTCCTAGTCATAGTTCATTTAGGCTTGCAAATTATATTTAGTAGACTGAGTATGTCCTTCCATTCTCATAGGATAATCTTGTTAAATTGGAGATATTTTTGCCTGCTTTTGCCCTCAGTCTAGCCCTAATTTCTTTTAGAGTCTGTAGACATGGGTTGATTCATAACCATTATCTCCTCACTGGCTACTCTTCACTCCTTCCTGACATCATCAGACTTACATAGTAATGCAAGATAGAGAAGAAAAAGAAAAAGTTAAAAAAAAATCTCTGAAAGAACCAGATACTTATCTTATGAGAGAAAAATACTCTTAAATTGTTGAGGTATAATATAGGCATTATATAGAATTAAATGATCACCTGTGCCTTGAATTCTAAATGTTATAAATATTCGAGAAAGAAGATTTTGAACAGTCAAGAGGAATCTTCTAGAAATTTGTAGACTGGCTTCTACAGGATGGTTTAAAGAATGTGAGGGACATTTCAGCTAAGGAAATATAGAAAGTATTAACAAATATACCCTTGCACAGTTCCTTAAATTCCAATGCCTTGGGTTTCTTATACATTAATTGATGATGATAACATTATGCTTTGCTTTGTTTTTAGACAGGATTAAATGAAATCATGCATCTAAAGTGTTTAACATAGAGCCTGGCATATGCTACATGCATAACTAATATTTATTTTTCTCAATGCACATTCTATTTGTAGTCATCTATTGAGTATTCATATACTTTTTAAACCCTTCTATTTGAATATGCTTCTTCCTTGTTTTTCCTTGAATTCTTGTCTATGGTTCTTCCATTCCTTGGGGAAAACTCCATTTGGCCATTGGTGACATTTTGCACCATGAATTTAAGAACTGCCTCTGTAGTGACTTCTCCAATCTCTGTCTCTCCCCTGAAATACATTTGGTCTTGAAATACATTTCCAGCCATCTGCTGGGCATTTTTGCTTAAATATTCCATTGGCCATCTATGCCAACATATCTAGAACAGAGCTCATCATTCCTTCTGCCAAACTGGCATCTCCTGCTGGTGATCTGTCATAACCAATAGTACCACCTGCTTCCAGTCAGTTGTAAGGGTTCAGTATTACCATTGGCTACTTTTCCATGTTGCTTCTCATCACAGTAGTTGTCAAGTACTTGGATTTGTTTTCCCCCTCTTTCCACTGCAGTAACATCTTACAGAAACCCTCACAACTGTTTCTCAGCAGAGTCTCCGTTCTTCTGCAGTACATTCTCTCTGTAGTATGTCTGGCATGTCAATCTTCCAAACACGTGGTCTAGTTTCACCTCACTTAGAAGCCTCTAATACTTCCCTGTTCATGATCTCCTGAATGCAGTTTCCCAAAGTAGGCCTTTAGACTTCTCTGCACACACCTTATCTTCAAGTTTTCTGCACACTTCTGCATGTAACACACTCCATGATCCAGCCAGATTGAACCATTGCCACTCCTAGAAGGAATTGGTTCTGGAATTTACCTCTATCTACAATAGCTGCCCCTCCCAGCTTCATGTTTTAAACTTCACATTTACCCTGTAACACCCAACTAGATCACATTTACCCTGTAACACCCAACTAGAAATTGTGTTTATCCACCTTTTATATCTTGTCTCAAATTGTAAGCTTTGTGAGCACTTGAACCATATGTTATTTTTTTTTAGCATCTCTAACCCAGCTGTTCCCTGCCCACTACAATGTCTGTCATGTCTTTGTTGATTTAAAAATGTTTCTTGAATGAATAATGCTGTGGAAAACATAAAAACATTTATTGAAGCAAGAAAATAATGTGGATGAATGTAGTACTTCAGGAAGATTTATCTGATACTAATTACATCAAATATGTAAGGTAATTTTTCAGAACATATGAAACTTATACAGCAAGATAAAACTATTTTATTGAGGCTGAACCTAGTTTATTCTCTCGGGCACAGAGAAGCTGTAGAAAAAGGTTTTGAGACAAAGGTTAATTTGTGTCTTTTTTGTATCTAATTTGTATCGTTTTTTCTGCCAATGTGCATAGTTCATTATCCTCACTTTAACTGATGCTAAATTACCAAATGCATAATAAGCACTAAACCAGGTTGATATTTCCAAATATGACATTTACATTTCTAGATAAACTAATATAATAGAGAATTGTAAGTCAAATTGCCCACCTAAATTCTTAATTACCCACCTAAATTCTTAATTACATGAATACCAACACACACAAACACACTTCATGATTCAGTGGATATATTATGTACAGTCACCCATGGCCATTTTGCCAGTTCTCACTTTCCTTTCTTTATTATCTGTAGGTTCTGGATAATTCTTTGGCTATAGAAAATGTCACTGGTAGTGTAATTGCGTATAACCCTATGTACTCAGCAATTTTGAAAACTTAACTACTCATTTTCTCAGCATTCTGTTGGCTTGCAATAATGCTTTTAAAAGCATTTTTCCATTAATTATGTGAATTCTTGAATATATATTGCCTTTTTAAATTCAAACTACAGAATCAAAACTATGATACATGAGGGCAGGTTTGGTTTTCACTCAGGCAACGTAACTATGACAAAAGGGAAGCATTTCTCAGGATATTTTTCTTAGTTTTTACAAGATACTTAAGTGTTTAATTATTTATGAGTGCCCTCCCAATAATTTTAGCACAATAAATGTCTCTCTTGGGTTCATATTCTTCAGAATGAAAGAGAACTATTCCCGTCATAGGGCCCTTTCACATTCACCATCATGGGAAAACAGGGACAGTCTCATGTGGCATTCTTCATAGCCATGACACAGCCAGCTGATTCGTTTCTTCACTCAGCGTGACAGTATCATTCAGTAATGGACACAAATGTGATAAACTTGTGATCACTCAAAAGCAGAACATTTTTTCCAAGAATCTATCTTCCTTTCTTTCTTAAGCTTTTGAGCTCACTGCATATTCTCATTTTCATGAGAAGAAAAAAATGGTCAAGAAATCAACTTGAAAGTAACACTAGGAAGCTAAATTTTACTGTCAGGAAATTTGAGGTGATGGCTAAATAAAGCTTTTTTTTTTTTCTTAAAACCTTATAATCCCCATTTTTGAAACCAGAAGTTATGTAAATACACAGATAATCAAGAAGAACTAATACTTTATTTGCAGCAAGAAATTTGTCTCAAAATACCAATATAGAACTCTTCAGATCGAAGGTGAACTAAGTAGTATTTCTTTTCCTGCTTTGACAAATTATCATAAACTTACTGATTTAGCACAACTTCATATTATGAAGATCAGACTTCAAATAGATTGCATTGGGTTAAAATTAAGGTGTCATGATGGCCGCATTCTTTTCTGAAGTCTCCAGGAGAGATATGTTCCTGTCTCCTCCAGTTCTAGAGGCTGTCTACATTCCTTGGTTCATGACCCCTTCCACATTCAAAGCCAGAAGTGTCCAGTAGAATTGTCCTCATTTTACATTCTTAAGATGACTCTTTTGGTCCACTTCCACATTTAAGCACCACTGCCACTGCAGTGAAGCAATGAGCCACTACCACTCAACCACTGTGCTAACCAGAATAATCTAATATAATCTTCATGTCTAAGGTCAGCTCATCAGTAAATTTGCTATCTTAATTCTTCCATGTTGTAACATATTCAGAGATTCAGGAGATTTAGTTTTAGGCATCTCTGAGGGAGACATTGTTGTATATGCTCTCTAGTACCCAAAGACTCATATCCACCTCACAATACATTCAGCACATTGCCACATGTCCCCAAACTATAGAATTAATGCAAAGTCCAAAAATCATCAGTTCAAAAATCCCAAATCTTATTATGTGCATTTAAACCTCATGGTTGTCTCATTAACTTGTGGATTCTGATTGAGTGTATTGGAGAGGGAGGGAGAGTCTGCATTTCCAGCAAACTCATAGGTGCTGTTGATGCTATGGATCCATGGATGAAATTTTGAAAAGCAGGAATGTATTGTCTTTTCCAAAAGCCTTGGTGAATGTTCCTGGGAAGTTGCTGTAGGTTTGGATTTAAATTTTTGGTGTGACCCTGTCTCATAATAGAAAATGAAAAAGTGCTGGGATATAGCTCAGTCTGGAGACCATGGGACTAATTTCCATTGCCAAAAAAAAAAAAAAAAATAGAATCTTTGACACACTTTAATATAATGTTATCTGTGCATCTATACATGCTCACATACACACAAAAAAGAAATAAATTAGGAGAAAAGGAATGAAATAAAGGAAAGAGAAAGAAAAAAGATGCAAACAAAAATAACAAATAATAGCTCATACTGCATGTGTACTGTTTGCCAGATTCTCTTCTAAGAGCTCACCCAGACCTCAAAGCTAGTGAGGTATTATTATTGGCCTCCATTCCTTTTTTTAGGTGAAGAAACTAAAGCACAGTGCTTACATTTTTTAGTTAAGGTCACTTAGCAGGTGAGTAATGGAAGCCATGTGTTGTGCTCAGAACTCTGACTTGCAATCCTGTGCTACTGGCCATGACTTGAAACTGTCATGTTTACACTATTACCACCTTTGCTACATAGCAGTGGATATCATAGCTCCAGATTCTGGTGAACAGCTGGTGTTGGTATATGGGGATGAGTCCCAAGGTGCTATGAAACTGAAAAAGAAAGGCAGACAAATCTAGGTTTGCACAGAGTGCAATTTATTGGGGGAATCTTACTGATTGAAGTGTGGTTGTGGGCATCATCAAGTCCAAGTGGATCCTTGCAATTTGAGTCTGAAGGAGCACATAAATTGGTTAGGACAAAAGAGATTTCCTCCAAGCCAGAATTTCCTTGTTGTTTCTTAAGCTAATATAAAAAAGTCAGGCACATTCCTAATGTCAGGGTCCAGTTGTAAAACTCCACATCCCACTCTAATAGTTTTGTCTATTTTGGCTTGATAAGATACTATATAGAAAATGACTAGGATTCTCTGAGTCATTTATGGTGGTTATAGTTCATCATGCTACATTTATACAGTACTTACGCTATGGATTGCCACAACAGATTGGATATACAGTGAAAGGCTGTCATCATCTCTCACTCCATAGGCTGCAAATAAAGGGAGACTAGAGAGAAGAGGTGACATTCTTACCCTTAGCAAACTTTACTCCTCCGATTGTCCCATCTAAATTTAGGGTTACATAGTTTCTTAGAAACTGACCAATTAATTATTTTGTAATTTCACATGGGGAGTAGAGCAAAGTGTCAAAATTATCCATAAGTGGTGTTCTCGGCTCCTCCTAGAGACTATCGAGTGAAAGCTGAGGTGGCTGCTTCTTCAGGTTGGATGTCTCTAGGATATGCTGAATTCAGAGCTTAAGAATTTCTTTTAAAGGAGCAGGTAGAAAGTAGACACAAGGTGGGCTCACTGGGTTAGAGTTCAGTGATTCTCATCCAGCAGAAGGAATCTTCAGACATAAGCTCACTTCTTGATATTTAGGATAGGCTTTAGGATAAACTATCAGCTCTCCATAGGTGACTTTAGTAGATCAGCAATGTAATTTTAAAAACAGCCTCTGTGCTGTTGTATTTAATCATTCATGTCATGCTGGCCAAGGGCAAAGTTCTGCTTACAGGTATATGTTTGAAACACTCAATTTCTTGTCTCTTCATTGGTTGACTTAGCAACCACATAATGTAGAGATGCCAGGACACTTCTGCACAGACCTGATCTATGTTTTGCCTTCATTCTTCCTTCTTTTTAATGTGAGCATTGCCTGTCAAGGGCAGAGGTAAGCTGGCACTGATCAGTTAGTAAATGATACAGGAGATACTGAAGAGTATTATTCCTTGGAGATGCATCTTCACTGGCTGAGGCTTATGTTAGACTACAATATTCTTGCTCATGCATGTAGTTTTTACTCTGCTAGTGTTCACTTATTGTCATCACACAATTCAGCTCTGAGTCATGTATATCTTTGGTATTTTAAAAATTGTCATTCATAATACTGGTTTTTTTCTAGCAAATTAAGAACGGAGATCATGTCTTACTTTAAAAATCTCCCTTATCTCCTTGAAAAATAATAAACGGATACATATCCTAAGTCTTTGTAAATTTATTTTATTGAAGATGCTTCTGACCTCATCGCCATCAGAGGACTCCACATTTGTAATCCCAGGGAAGTTGTTGGAATTCCAATAGGTAATTCCAATCTACCACTTCCAGCACAATCCATGGCGAGAATAAAAAAGCTGTAGATGTGGGGAGCCAAAAGAGGTCCTAAGTCCAGTTAGAACAGTGGCTAACCAGATCGAAGGCCATGACCCAAGGCCGAATGCAGGTTTGATTAATTTGTGAAGAAGAGAGTGGTCCGGGGATGAGTGACCGTGAGAATGTCAGGAAGTACGTGAATGTGAGCTGGACCTTGGAGGAGGTAAAATAGCACCTCTGTAATATGCAGGAGGTAATCTGTGTATCAGAGATTGAGGAGTATCTGGTGCTTCAGCTTTGATGTGTATCTTCATGCTCTGAGACACCAGGGCTTCTTTCTCACTTAATTCCAGCCCACAGCAAGGCATCCCTTGGCCTAGTTCACACATACTAGTTGTAAAGCTATAGGTAGAACATCACTGACCTGTCGCGTTGCTTTAACCACTACATGTCAGCACCTCTGCTAGACCCATTTGCATTGACTAAAGCCAATTGAGGGGAAAAAGAAACATCCCAGCAAGCTCTGTACATATTAATACATGGAGTCAGGGCCAGCTTTAGCCAAAATGGAGACAAGTTCTCTTCTTTCAAGGTGAGGCTTCATGGTGGTCCTCCACATACTGACTTTTGTAGACCATGAAAATTAGTCACTGTTAGTCAATAGCTCTCAACCCTGATAACTCACGAGAGTTTTAAAAACACCTTGTCTATTTCAACTCAGAATAGTTAATCAGATTCTCTGGCAAGTTTGTCTAAACATCTTCCATTAGTTTAAAACTCCTAGATGATCTAGATAATTTAAAGAGTCAGCCAAGGTCAAGAATTCCTGTTTTTGGAGGGCCAGTTTGAAGAAAGGGGCAGAAAGAGAGTTAGGAAATCCTGGCTGTCTGGACAATTGAATGGAAAATTTGCATTTGCTTTTGTTTCTTCTCCTGTTAAGGCATGGGTGGGCTTGAGATAGAGAGAGTGAGGAAGAGAGAAAGAGAGAGAGGATCCTAGAGTGGTGGCAAATGTCTCAACACTGGCCCAGAGCTTATTGTAAGTGCTGGAAGGCTAATTATGGGCTGTCTCTGAAGGAATATCATTATATGGCTAAAATATAAGAACATTTTACTCTTGTTTTTATGACCCAAAGGCATTACTATGCTGTGGATAAGAAAAGTTAAATATGCGACATTCTTTTGACATTCTAAATGAAGGAAAAATCGCCCACCCATCCTCGCTCTGGCTCTTATTCTGACCTCCCTTTTTCTCACCTTGCTCCTTCACAGCTTGAGTAGCCTGGACTCTGCCTCTTCACTGCCTTTCATAATGGTCTGTAACCGACCTGATATTTGAAAGTGTTTTCTCAGACCACACAACCCACCCTTTTCTTTTCTTTTTTTAAAAATTTTTTTACTTTAAAGAGAATAAAACAAAAGAGCACAGATCTAAGCAAATCAGAACAAAACAATGTAAGCAACACAGCACTTCACAACAAGACAATTGGATATTAACAGTAGCTATCATAATATCTCTTCCTTTGAAATAGTTGAGCTTAGCTTTACACACAATAATGTCAAACATAACAAAATAGAATAAAACCACTCAAGAGAATGAAAGTATTACAAGGCATTCTTAACCAAATAACCGAAGATGAACAGTGGCTACTATATTATCTCATTTCCCATAAAAAATTTGTTTATACTCTCATACCCATCTGGGATGCTGTACTTCTGGTTCTTTTCTGTTTCTACATCTTCAAATCATTTCTTTACCTAGTTCTTTCTTCACTTGCAAGCCACAAATCTCAGCTCTTTCTTCTTTCTTCTCAAAAGACTAATACTATGTCAGCTGCATCAAAAGACACTTTTTGGTAAACTACTTCTTGAACTCTTATCCCTTATCTTGGCTCCCTTGTACAGTTTCCTTTACTGATACAGCTTCACTATTAAATGACTTATTACCTCAGCTAAAAAACCCAGAAACTTTCTGTCCACATGTTCCTGGCTTTCTCATTTCTATGAAGAGTTCAAATATTTTGTTTCATCCATGCAATAAATAAATAAACTCAAACAGCTTCAAAAATAAATTATACAAGTTTACTTACATTTGCCTTGATGCCTTTTTTAAAACAGTATATTGGAGGACTTTCCTTTCTCCTATATTCTCACTACTCTTTGTGTGTGTGTGTGTGTGTGTGTGTGTGTGTCTGTGTGTGTGGTGTGTGTGTGTAGTGTGTGTGTGTGTGTACCAGGGATCAAACCTACAACCTTGCACTTGCCAGGCAGGTACGTAGGCCCCTGAGCAAATCCCTGGCCTCACCACTCTTTCTTATGTCTGTGTTCTTTCTACGTCTGTGTCTGTGTGCTCCTTAGCACCAACCAGTCCAGTCATCTCACCCAAACACTGGCACTGCTCTATTCAATTCACCCAGTCAGGGACAGGATCACAAGGCAGCTTCAGAGACCATAGAATGCCCTTTTCCTTGAGATGGAATGAGAACAGTTTAAACCATGTATGTGCTCTTTGGCACACGCAGTATGTTTACGAAAATTTGTTATTGGACGTTTAAAGCCCAAGTTACATCTTACTGCATTCTAGAACCTGAAGAAGAAATTCTAAAGTTAGCCATCAGCAAATTTCAAGTGAACTGTCCACTGCCTTCTCCACTGCTTAGTTCATTTGCAAACTATGTAGTTGACCTATTTTGCTTGTTTTTAATACGTTTATCAACTGTCTTCTGCTAGAATATAAAATCTTAGCCAACTGGTCATGAATCTTCTGCTACTTTGTTTGAAATATGTTGGAGGAGGCTGCATGTCTTTGATTTAATCATGATGAGTGTTGAAATAATTCAGAGAATGTTACTGAAAATATTGAGGGAGCCAAAAAATGCTGAAGGCCAGATGTAATCTGTGAGCGCCAAGAACAATGGCTTTTGAAAATGACTTGAAAGCTCCCACAAATGTAGCAATCCACAGGCAGATCACCTTTGGGAATGTTTTGCTCAGAATCACTTGTGCTAATGTTATGTTTACAACACACTTTGGAAAGACGGGTTAAAAATTGTCCTATGGTGCATGATTAATCTATTTTCTGCATATCATCAAATATATTTTTCTTCATTTAAATATCCATTGTTATGCTCATTTTCATCAACTTTTTAAAATAAATATGGCACAATGCTTGGTTTCTTGAGTCTTATACTTTTTTTGAAAATATAGAGCAATTACTAAAAAGAATCAAGGAAAATAATTACTTTCTCTGCAGCCATGTGAGCCTGTGATTAACAACCAGCCTGTAAAAGTGGCTGAAACTTTTAATTTACTTAAATCTGTAAGTTAATATACAAATTTATCTTCCAGTTTTAATATTTAATGATTACCATTTCAAATAATATTTTCTGATTTAAGATGTAAATTACCATGTTAAATGTATGCTAATTGTGTTATAACTGAAATGTTCAAAGTTTATTAATTTAAATATATATATTTATGTGAAAACCCATTATTTCATGAGTCATACAATTAAATTCATTTAAGGATTGAACTATATTACAATAAGATTTGCATCATTTGGGTTGTAAGAATTTACTGGAAGGTTGTCTTCTCTGACATACTCAAGTACATAGATAAACTCTTTTGATAGATACTTTTTTTTTTTTAAGAAGTAGAAACTCCCAGTTCTCTCCTGCCTTATCCTCCACATCCATAAATAAAATAACTTATGTCAGGTAATTTTAGGTAAAATTTCATGAAACACTTAAGCAGAAATTATTCCAGAACATATAAAATTTATAAATCTTGTTTAATGTTGCCCAAGCCTAGCAGGATTTTAAAGCCAGACTCTGAAAAAGATAATATTTTCTAAAGGAAAAAAACTTATAGCTCACATACACCAAAGGAATGCTAATATTTTTTAGGACTTGCTATATCCACTAGGCTCAATGATAAACCTTACATTGAGAAGAGGCATTAAGAATTTTGATCTGAATTATAAAGTTATTAGTAAAAGTGTACATAAATCTCAGGAGTATCTGAATTCATATGTAATGTGACATTAATGATACATTATTTTTGCTTCCTCAGTGTAAAAATTCTAAATAAAATGTTTGGAAGAAATTGAATTGATAAGGATACAAAATAACCAAGTAAATAATTCTACAAATAAGATACTATATTTTGACATTATTGCTCAGATTGAATAAAATTTTATAGTCTACCCTGAGTTATGATTCTTCATAAATTCAACATCCATTTTTAATGAAAATCATTAAGACGTGGAAGATAAAGGTATCATCTTTTAAGTAACTGGGAGTAGACAGCACATATTAACGGGGTCATATTAAAGTAGAATATATGAGGCACAAGCCAACAAGGATAAGAAAGAAAGAGCAGCCTGTACTAGTATTGTATTCAGCATTGTTCAGGGAACTTTTAGCAAATTCAATAGCTCCACAAAAGAAATTAAATAGAACTACTGAAAAGTGATACTCTTTGGGGTTGCTATGATTATTTGGGATATCAATATTTTGGTCTGAATTCAGATTCAGACCAAATTATTCTTCAGAATTCCCCATTGTTGATTTGTATCCTAATTTGTCCAAGATTTATAGGAAAATGAATGTTCCTTGAGACATTAAGTGAAACAAATTAGACACACAAGCTTTAATATTACAGGATATCACTTATTTGATAGGCCCAAAGTATAAATAAATTAAAAAGAAAACTAAAAGATAAAATAGGAAATAACGAGACAGAACTTTTTATAAAAGTGAAGGAATTCAAGAACTGGAGGGAGGACAGATGGGAGAGAGGGATCAAAAAGGGGACAGAAAGCATTAAGATTCCTTACAATGAATGTAACCATTGTGTACTATATGCATGTACTAATAAAAGAATAGTTATAGGAAAATATTCTAGGACCAAACAATGTGATTTGATTTTTTCTTTACCTTTTAGAAAAAATATTTTTAAAATGCTGTTTCTAAAGTGAAAATTTGCTCCCCAGCTAACTCTCCATCAACATTAGCAAATCATCTGTGAAAATAATTATACCTGTGAACTGAACTTTAATTTCTTGTATTTGTTCATTATTCTCTTTCCATTTCCTTTTTTTTTTTTTTTCAGAATAGAGCTTTCCCTGGTATTTCAGCACTGTTGAATAGCTGTTAATGTATGCATCTTCTCCATCTCTTTCAAAGGGTGATGATTTTGTTGATTTGGTGTAAACTTGCATTTATCCAACTTTTTAAAGTTTATATTTCTTGATATTTTCACAATTTCCTATACTTGTACTGAGATAGGATTAGACCTATATCTTTATTTCAAAAAAGCTCAAAATTGCACATAAATAAAGCAGAAATGAGTTTAGATCTAGTCTTCTACATATGGATGGCCAGTTTCCTTAGCACCACTTGCTACAGAGGGTGGTAGCTTACCTCCAGCCTGTTTTTGGCCCCTTTGTCAAAGATCTGGGGGCTGAGTGCATCTTAGTTTGCTTCTGCATCCTCTATTCTATTCCAGTGGTCCACAATCTGTTTTTATATCAGTATCATGATATTTTCAAATCAATGTGTTATAGTTTTTGTTGTAAAAATCTTTCAATTTCTTTGTTGGACAAATACTTAATTATTTGATTTTCTTATGTTATTGAGAAGGGTAGTATTTTCCTAATTTCTTTTTTGGTATGTTCTTTATTGTTTTCTAGGAACTCTTGATTTTTGTGCATTGATTTTGTATCCTTGTTATTAATTCTATAAGTCTTTTGGTGGAATATTTTGGATCTTTAAGATCAAGGATTATGTCACTTGCAAATAGTGATCATTTTTTTCTCTTTTTTTTTTCTTATTCATATCCCTTATTTTCCTTTTTCCCTGATTACTGTGGGCAGTATTTCAAGTACAATTTTTAACAAGACGGTTGATAGTGGATATCCTTGTCTTAGTTCTGATTTGAGAAAAAATATTTCCCAGCTTCTCTCTATTTAATGTAATGTTTGTTGGCAACTGGTTTGTCATAAGTGGCTTTTATCAGATTGAGGTAAGGTTCTTCTGAACCTATTTTTTCCATATTTTTGTTACAAATGGGTGTTGAATTTTTCAAAAGCTTTGTCTTTATCTATTGACATGATCATGTGGTTTCTGAACTTCCTTCTGTTTATGTGGCATGTTGCATTTACTGATTTGCATATGTTGAGCTATCCTTGTATGCCTAGGGTAAAACTTACTTGGTCATGATGTGTGATCTGTTTGATGATTTGTTGCATCCTATTTTCCAATATTATATTGAGGATTAGTATATCTATATTCCTTAAAGAGATTGTCCTAGACCTTTTTTTAGCTGAGTCCTTGTTTGGTTTTGGAATCAAAATGATGCTGGTTTCCATGAATGAATTTGGAAAGACTCCTTTCTTTTCAAATTTATTAAAAAGTTTGAAGAGTAGAATTAGGCAGTGAATCCATCAATTTCTGGGCTTTTTTTTGTCAATAGGCTTTGCTTATTATTTGATTGTTCAGCATTTTTGTGTCTTCTTATTTCAATTTTGGTAATTCCTCTGTGTCTAGGGACCTTTCTAGTTTTTTTACAGTTCTCTAATTTATTGAAGTACAATTTTTCTTAGTAACTATTAACAATCTCTTGTTTAACTGCAATAATGTTATTCTTTTCTCTCCTTCTGTTGATTAGATGTGTTTCTTGAATTCAGCATACTGTCAGATTCTGTCTTTTGACTGTACTGCCAATTTGTGTCTCTTTATTGAGTTGAGGCCATTTAAAATTATTGCTGAAAGTTATTGTTTTAGTATATATACTGCTGAAGTGAGCACTGAAAGTTATTGTTTTATTCCTGTCATTACATGTTGTTTCTGGTGCTGATGCCTGTATTTTTCCTTTTTTTTTTTGGTTTAATTATTTGCCTTGCTTGATATATTTATTCCATCTGATTTTTTTGTTTTTGCATTGTTGACTTTGTCGTCTCTGTCTGTGGACAGTGGTGGAAAATCTTTTAAAAAGTGGTGATGAATCTTTTAGAGACCAAACTGCAACTCCAAACCAACTTATTTATCACGCAGTGCCAACACTGCAATTAAACCTGAATCCAGTGCTCAGCTTTTGGAGCAACTTGGCTCATGTGTCAACACAGAGTTCTCTGAGTGCCCACTATGGCATGCATACCATAGGTTCAGCATCACTGGTCTAGGATATACTTGAGTTTTTTTTAGAGTGCTACTCTAGTGTTGTTGCATGTATTAAGGTGTTCCTTATTGTGGAATATCCCTTTTTTCTCCATCAATTTTGCAAAGTAATCTCACAGGATATAGTAGTATGAGTTTTACATCGTGAAACACTTCACTCCAAGATGTTCTACCCTTTAAAATTTCTATTGAGAAGACCATTGTATTACTAGTGAGTTTACCTTTCTATGTTCTTTTTTTTTTTTCTTTTCTCTGAAAAGCTTTTAAGATTCTTTTCATTTGACATCTGAGATTTTGGCCTAGATATATTGTTGGGAGCTTCTTTTTTCATTGCAGTTAATTGATACCGTATAAACCTTGTTTACCTTTATGTTGAAATATTTCCTCATACTTTGAAATTTTTCTGGTATAATTTCTATACAGATTTTCTTTTTTTCCATTTGTGCTGTCTTCTAATTTTCCTCTAATACCAGTTAGCCTTAGTTTAGTCTTCTTAGCATCACCTAATAACTATTAAACGTATTTTTCTTGTTAACATATCATTTTTAAGTAACTCACTGTGATTTCTCATTTTGTCCTCAGTTTTAGAAATGCTGTCTTCACATTGGTCATTTCTGCAATTTATGAACTGTATCTAATTTTTTATATCCAGAATTTCTGTCTGACACTTTCATGAGATCTTTATCTTTTGTGGATTTGTCCTTTATGTTTTGGACCATTCTGATAGTCTTTCAACTTTTTAGGTCTTCTAATTTTTTGTTTTGTTTTGCTTTTTCCATATCTATATTGATCAATTTGTATGTTAGCTCCATCTTTTTTTGGGTCATGTCCTCTTTGAACTCACCAAGTTTCTTTATTCTTAATTGTTTTTTTACACTTTTCTGCCTAATGTTTGCTTTCTTTTCCACCAGTGGCCTTTGGATCTGCTTTGGGCAAGTTGGAAGCCTTTGGGGGATTATTTACTTCCTTATTTCTTCGTGTGTGTGTGTGTGTGTGTGTGTGTGTGTGTGTGTGTTTCCTTTTTTAGGTGCTGAAGGTTGAGGTTGAGTAGTCTGAGAATTTGCTGTTGATATGAGTATCTCTTTAGTTAGATTCTGTTTTCCAGTGATGTGTCTTTGTCTTTATTTTTCATACTTTATCGTTCACCTGTACAAGCTTTTCAATTTTATTACGTTGGGCATTTTGTTGTAGAGAGGAATCTCTTCTGGTTATAACAATGTCAACAGAACCAAGCATACACCAATCATAAACATTCAAACTCATTTCGATAATTTAATCTTTTTGTTAACACCCCTTGAGAACTGTGTTTTACTGAGATGTGTGAGGTATGAGAGCATGGAGAAAGGGATGAGATATATCGATGGGAAGAGATGAAGTTAAGAGAGATGTCCATAGGTAAAATGAAAATAGACAAGAATTCAGACTTTGGAGTTATTTTGTAGATAGAGTAAGGGCTGGGCACATGGGGGTTTGGGAGATCAATTTGTAGTCAAGAACGATGTTTGCAGGTGGATGGCTGTGTATTCAGAGTTTGTGAGGAGCTATATGAAGGCTTGTGCTTGTTAATATGTATGTTGACAGTTTCATTTGGTTCCTTTAAGCCCAATTTTGTTAAAGATTGTCTTGATATGCTCTAAAATGCAACTATTTAATTTATAGCATTGATTAATCCTTATTGTCTAATGCTTTTACAAATTTCCTTGTTATGTTTATCATGTTAGATGGAGAGAAGGAGAGGAAAGTCATGAAGAAGCGATGTTGGTGGATAGAGAAGGACTGAGAGAAGGTGGAGAGTTGAAAGATAAGTGGGAAGACACACTGAAAGAGGAAATAGGTCCAATGGCAAATCATTGAACCTTAAATTATGATAATACTTAATATCAGTAAAGAACAACCACAAAAAGAACAAGAAAAATGAAAAACAAAAATAAAACAGAAACAACAGCAAAAAACCCAATCACTATAGTCCAAATCCAACAAATTAGCAAGGTTTCAATAACTATAATTGCTAACATAAGAATAGAAAGAAGAATAAAAACATTCCCTCAATCTTTATAGCAGTAACTCAGATCTTCCAGGAGCTGCTTCATCACTGGTGCCACTGTCTGGCTTCGATGTCTGGCCATGCAGTTTCCTCCTATGCACGATGTCTGGCCATGCAGTTTCCTCCTATGCACAAGACAATTGCCTGTTGAAGCTTTGATGACTGTTACCACCCCCTAACTTGCGTGCTGGTTTCAAGCTCTGGATCTGCCCCCCTGCAGAACTCAGTGGATTCTGTTATCCTGGACGATTGGAGGGTAAATATTGAACCACTGTTTCTTCCCCTCACTGGTTTTTCTTGCCCCTCCATAGCCCAAAGGCCACTGTCCCAGGTACTGACCCCCTTCATTTCACTGCACCTGCAGAAACTGCAGCTGTGTCTCTCCTGGCTCCTGGGAGTTGCACTCTTGCTGGATTTTATTTATTTATGTATTTATTTGTTTTAGTTCAGAGTTAGTTTTCACTTCTTTCTATCCTTTTCTGTCAGGCACTGCTGGGTACCTTCTCCCATGTAGCAGACTGACAATATTGGGTAAGGTGCTGAATATTCCACATATTGCACACCCACTGCATATAGGAAAATAGGGAGCTTATTATTATTATTTTAATTATTATTAAGATCGTATGTGTTGTGAAAACAGTGTCTTTCCCTAGTGTCCTGTCATCTGCATGCTCTTGGGACCCCAGCAATGGCACATGAGAATTAGGCTTTTTTTTTAAAGAGAGAAAAGATAAAAATAACAATGTAACAGAGTTTCTGAACAGGTTAGTAGGACAGTTACAATAATTAACACATTTCATGTTGTTGTCTTTGTAGTAGTTGAACAATGATATCCTGTCCAAACAATATTAGCACAAATCTTTTTTTGCAATGAACTAAGAGAAACTAGCTGTATAAGTCTCTTAACTATCTTGTGTATACAGAAATTTTTTTCTTTTTCCCTTTCTTCCTTCCCCTTTTCCTCATCACAGTTTGTCTTTTCTGTTGAACAGTTTATTCTTATTTCACAACATGTATTGTACATTTTGGATCTTACATACCCATTCGGTTTCTCACACTAGTGAGACAGTATGATGTTTACACATATGGGCCTGATCACAGTTAGGTTTTATCCCACTCTATTTTCAACTTCTTGGAGTCTCTGGGTTGCAGATACCTAACTTCACCCTGCCCAATGGGAAGAATAGCTTGACTGTGGATTCATGTAATATGTCAGACTGTTACTGAAGAACTGACATGCTCTCTCCCTCAGCCAACCCTTTTCCAAGGTGGCGTAGCTGCAGAGTCTGGGGTGGGAGAATGTGGTGCTGTGACCCAGGCATCAGTGAGTTCTCCATCCCTCACCTTTTAAACTCTGCATTTTGCTTCAGCTGGGCTATCTTTTCTTTATCCTCTCATATCAGACTTTATCTCAGGGTAGCTGCTTTTCTCCAGCACTAAATCATAGTTACTGCCTGTTGCTGGCATCCCGTCTGCCATGATGAGTCTCTTTCACATAACTTTAAAATAAATGATTAATGGAGAGACATTATATTGCAAATACTATAGTATGTCAATAATAACTGTGCAGTGACACCAGAAAACATAGGAAATTCTAATGTATTAGTAACATTTATGGTGACAAAGTTATTTTATGCCAAGCTGTGATCCAAATGCTCTATACATACTTTATACTTTAGAAACCCTGCATGAATTATTATAATATTTATCACTTTCATTTTATAGACATGGCAATCTAGATCTACATAGTTAGGAATCAGTGAAACTCAGGTAGCGAGGAAATAGTGAAGCTGCATTTTAAAGCCAGGCACTCTTGCACTCTATGGAAATCATGAGCCTCTCTGCCCTATGTTACCCACCCAGCATACTTTAGTGCATGGAATGCTCTCCTCTAAACTAGGAAAGGGATTAGTATACGAATTTAGAAGTGCATCATTTTTAGTCAACATTTATAAATGAAAATTTCATCTCTTTAGCATCATGCTGGTGTGTTCCTCTATGAAATTACTATTACTGCTGTGAAAGCATTGCTTGTTAAACAAACCATAATAGGAAACATATTTACATAAAAATTTACATATTTTCTTCTTTTAAACATTTTCCATATGCTTTTGCCCTCTGCAATCCTGTGATCCCCGGGTAATTAGGGTTCACAATTTATATGATGATAAAATAACAATTTTTCCTTTAATAATAGTGAAATTGTTGTCACTTTCAAAAGGGGAGGGATTGGATTAAAATAAATGCCAAAATCAGTTGTGGCGTAACACTACTAAATGAGAATGAAATGTATATTAAATCAGTAAGTGAACAAAGTTTGAAAGAATGATTCATTTACTGTGTATCTCCCAAATATTTTGCTAATCAAAAATGAACATCAATAGCCATACTGAATTAAATGCTGCCCCATGTAATTAACATTAGAGTAGAAATTATAATCTGAAATTATTTATGATATGTTTCTAAAGTTTTTAATGATGTCTTGGCTTTTAAAAATATTTGTGTAGGACTAATGGTGCTGATTTCGGATATAAAATGTGATGTAAGATCCAGAAAAAGTAAATAGCCCCATAAATAATATGTGAATTATATTTCAAAACACCTTAAATTACAAGTATTTAAGGATGATGCTGTTATTTAAAGGATATCATTAATAGTGATTATGATCACTAGCCATTTTACCAAAGCATAATGAACTCAGCACACCTACTGTGAACTAGGTTTCCTCTGGTTATTTGCCATCCATGTCACTTTTGCAGTCAACTGCATTTTAAGAATTTTAGCTCATTTTTTTCTTCAGTAGTTTCTTCATTAATATTTTTGAAGTTTTTTATGAATTATTACCAGTCCTTTATCAGAAATGTGCTTTAATAATATTTTCCCTCACGTCATGACTTTTTCATTTTCTTAGAAGATCTTAGAAAAATCTGAAATTTTTTTGGTCAATTTTTAAAAATAAATTATACTTTTAATTTTATGTCTAAGAAACCTTTGATTAAACCAAAATTATAAACATTTTCCCATAGGACTCGGTTTACAAGTTTTATAAGCTAGATTTTTTATTCAACTATGTGATCTATTTTGGTTGAGTAACTGGTGTAAAGTGTTTATTTCAAATCTAAAGATAAAATAGGCACCACATTTGTACCATATTATAATGTCCATGTTATGGTGTCCATGATTGATTTGGTCCACTACCATGTTATAGTGTCTAGTTCTATATGCTGCATTTTAAATATTTTCTCATCTAACTGATTATGCCAACTACTATATTCATTGAGTGAATAGTTATATCCATTTTGAAGATGAGAAAAATGAGGCACAAAGAGGCCACAGCTTAAAACCAGTAGCTGAAAACAGCAGGAAAGGCTTCCTATCTGACTCTGAAACTTACATGGTATCCTGTGTTTACAAAGAAAGTGTTAGCCAGGAAAGATGATGCACACCTGTAATCCCAGCACTCTGAGGCTGAGGCAGAAAGATGGCACGTTTGAGCTCATCCTGGGAAACTTTATGACGTAAGGAAATCCTGTTTCTAAATTTAAAAATTTTAGAAAGGACTGGAGTTGCATCTCAGTGCAAAGGTCCTGGGTCCAGCTTCCCCAGTAGTATACACAGAAAAAAGGAAATTGTTTTCAACAGTCAAACTCCTGTGATGTGAACAACTTAAAGGAATCAGAATTGAACTGTTTTTTTTTTTCTCCCTCTTCACTGGAACCTGCTAATCTGAACTTTTCCTCCCCATCCCCTCAGTTCCTAGCTGAGGCTGGAATGCCCTAATGAGTGCATCAGCTGATGCTTTTGAATGATTAATAAACTGTGACATCAACAAAACGGAATATCACTCAGCAGCAGCAGGATTGAACTGCAGATACACACAATAGATGACTCACATACGTTATATAGAGAAGAGCTAGGTTTTTATCTTCTCTCAAAGGCCTATATTTTTTAATATTGGAAAGAGGACCAAATCAATCAGTGGTTGCAAGAAGTAGACAGAGAAGGGGTTCTCTGCAAAAGACCTCAGAAAAATACAGGGTGATGGGTGATAGAGTTGTACTACATCTCAGTTTTGGTCTTGGTTACATGGCTGTACACATTTGGCCAGTCTGTGCACAAGAGAATGAATTTATTTTATACAAATTACATTTCAATAAACCTGACAAAAGAATAAAATCTTTTATTAATGGAGCTATGTTATTCTAATAAACAGAACTAGACTAACCAAATCAGTCAGCTCCCTTCTTTATAAAGATAACGGAGTCTCTCAGTACCAAGTTCTCTCTATTGTATCCTTGAGACATGGCAGGTTCTTCCACAGTGGTGTGAAACTGAATTCAGCAGTCCTTGAACTGCTGCCTCTTTAGAAGTGAGAATACCCAGCAGACTCCCATGAAGTTATGTTTTGAGGATTTTGTTGTTCTGGATCAAAAATATGCATGTACAGTGAACTTTAAGAAACTTGAAGCAAGCATGTAGGCCGCAGTCAAGCATCTGGACGTGCAAATGTATTTGAAAACTGTGATGCTATTTGTCCTGAGAAGCCCTCTTGCCTATCAGAACATTAATAGATAATACTACACTGTACCTCTGTTTTTGACTTACTAGCCTTTTGTAGGAAGTCTAAAGGGTAATTTGTATGCTAGTGTTCCTTATGTAAATTAGGTCATTATCCTTTTAAAGGTAGAAAGTCTCTCTTACACGATGGAGCTTTCTAAAAAACAGACTTGACCTTTCTTTTCCTCTATTCAGGGTGCCTGTGGAGCTTGCACTCATTAACCTGAATTTGACTCCATGACATTTTTACTTAATTTTCTTTTTTTCTCCATGTTGGACACATGGGGCAGCCATTTATGTTCATTTTTGACCCGAGATGCTCTCTAATCTCTTTCCAGCTGTGGCATTTGTCATTCAGTCACATCAAAATGTGGTAACCCTTCTCTCCACATGGTGATTCCCAACTGTTAATTGATTTATTTTAGAGAAGGAGCTAGACACAGCCCTATATGGATTTAGCGCCATTTAATTAGTATTAACCACAACAGTGGATAGAAAGGCAATTTCCTCTGAAGTAGAAATATATTTTATGAGGTAGTAGAGGAAACAAACAAACAAAAAAGTTTTGAAGCTCTAGTTTTTAAGTACTCTGAATTGATAATAGACTTAAAAGCAGTATCCTCTCCTTTTCGTATTGATGATTATGACATCATTTACCAGTGCTGTCCTGCCTTACAGCCAAGAGGTCACCAGGTAGAGCAAGCACATCTCAAGGAAGCATTGCCAGAAACATTTTAATATATGTTGAAAAATGTGACCCAATTATGACTCTGATGGGCTTTGGTTTTGATCTTGAAATACTACACTTACAGATTAAGAGGCAGTGAAATCCAGAAACTTAGAACTGTACATAAGCAATATGTATTTTGAAGGCATGGATTTTTTACTGTGAAGATTAATCGGTCACTTTAATATATACATATGCATTATCCTCCAGCAGTGTATTAGTTATATCAAGGGATAATATTTAAAATGAGTGTTGGCAGTATACATTGACACACTTCACAACACAAGTGCTCTAGGAAGCTACAGACTAGAGAACAGAGCTGCTTGTCTCAGATAGGGGTGTCCATAATTCAAAGAACTTCCCAGAGCAGGAACACTGCACTGAGAAGTATGTAGGAGTTAACCACAGGAAGGCTGGCTGTTTGCAGAGCCAGTGGAAAGTATGTGTGAGGACTGACAAGGAAGCCTGTGTCGGTAATGGCTAAAGCCAAGAGAATGGCCACTGGATGTATAGACAGATGGCATTTAAAACTTCCACTTTCTACTTCTTTTCTGTTAGCTGCATGAAGTTCTATTTTGTAGCTATTTTAAATAAACCTGTTTCTTTTTATTGACAAATAATAATCATGTATATTTCATAACTATTCTATACTAGTAGCCTCTTCCTAGCAATAGGCATTGCTGTTTCTAAAGCAGATGCTCAGTTTCCTAAGATAGAAATAAAGAATTTCTCATGTGTTAATAGTAACTCTCTTGGTTCACAAGAGGATCCTAAAGTATGTCTTGAGGAGGGGTTTTAGGCCTGTCACCCTGCACTCTTACTATCCAGCTGTTTGCTTCTGGTTTAAAAAAAGAGAAGGAGATGAAGAGGGAATGGGAGGACAATTTCTCTATGAGCATGAATGAATGTTAACTTTCTTAATTTTCCTAATAGAACACAGGCTTCAATACCCAATGCCTAAGGATCTTTACTTGAATGTTAGTAATTATGTCCCATATACCTGAAAGCATTAAACATAATTAGCCGTTCTATGACCTAGAATATAAAATTACTATAAATTGTTAACTGTGATAAGTAAGAGACTGTTGTATGCCTCTTGGGCAAGTCAACCAGGAGGTTCCTGCTGCATGGTAATTCTGATGAATCATTCTCATTTAATTGGTTCCATCACTCTGCAGATCTATGAATTATTTTACTATTTAGTCATTTTCTCTCCTTGATCAATGTTGATAAAAGTTTGATAAGTATTCTATTTGTTCTATTATTTTGGTTATCTATTATTATGGTTTGGTATTTTCATTTAATTTTTTATTAAACAGGTAACTTTTTATTTTAGTACAAGATAAGAGAATGAAATTCTAAATTGTACTTTCCCCACACTGGTACTTGCTAATAATAGTAATTATTTTTTAATGATGTTTCCCTTCTCCATTGATATATATCTCTTACCATAATTTAAATTCATACATAGGCTAGATTTCTGTTAGCAATTCTGTCCCATTGATGTCTCTCTCTTTTTATACAACTACCACAAATTATTAAACACCATTGCATAAAATATTTGGCATCAAATAGGCCTATACCTTTTCATCATTCTCCTACTAAATTTTTCCATTCTTACCAGAATATTTTTTATCCCTAAAGAAGCACTTTATGGGTAATTTCATTAAGCCCAACTATTTGTTATAATGTTGAGCTAAATGTTTTAAATTTTAGTGTTTTCTTCAGCAGCACATACACAAAAGATTAGATTATAAACTTTTGAGTTCTCATGTATCTTTTTATTTGAGAATATTTAAATAATTTAAATGAAACCCTTGAACTTCAAATAATCTGCTCTTCCATTCTAGACTTTAGTTTCTTCTTGTTTTGTGTGTGTTGTTTACTTTAAAGATGGTCCACTTTTTCTAGAAAAGGTAGAAACAAAATTACCCTTGACTCATTCAGCTTGTCTCTGTCATTGTTAAACTATGGGTGAGGCCTCTGTATTTAATTCACTTTTCATAAATCTCAGCCTTTTATTCACTTTTAGTTTTTTCTAAGCATCAGGGTTTTTTTCCCTTCTTTTAGCCTTCTGGAGTGGTCTCTGGGTTCTCTGGCCAGACCCACTTTCCTTCAGCCTGAACTTCTGCTGCCCTTATGTGACTGACACACTTCCATGTCATGGTGAGCTTGTCGCGGAATTCCCTGGCAGTCATGTCAGCTTATCTAGTTACCACCACCCAGTTTTCCTTATTATGATGATTTATTAATAATCGTATTATCAATCTGGCTTGTGAAAACTTTTAACTACTCTTGTAAACTTTTGGTTTCTTTTCTTTTTCTTTTTTTTTCTTTCTTTTTTTTTGAGTGCATGGCCCTGCCCTTTTAATTTTCCAGAATTTTCTGAGCTACCTAGTCAATATATTTAAATATGCTTTGATCTTCTAGCTCCTACCACCTCTGGGAAAATACACTCACAGCACCCCTTCCGCCTGCGCCCTGCCGAGTTCTCACCATGACACTTCACTGATGTTTTTTTTCTGGTCAGATGTGAAGTCAAAGAGGGAGTTTCTCTTTTTGTTGCTTCATTCAACTGAAAGGTGCTGTTAAAAGTATCTCAATAAAAATTTATCACATATTCTACTGATTGGGAGGTGTGGCATCTTCCTGACTTTAGATCTTTCCAGATTAACAGAAATTGGAAATGTGAGATTAATTTGGACAGAGACTCTGAAAAGTGAGTTGGAAAGAGCAGCAACAGGCAACTTCCCTCAAAAATGAGCAGTCTTAGGGTGAAGGTATGTAGATTGGGGGCAAGGAAGGGAGGTGGATATGTGCAGACAGAATTTCACAGTCACTGTCATACACACCTGGACCACGGTCACAGGGAACTGGCTTCTCTGTTGCCTTTCTCCTGGACAGTTTGGGAGTCCCTTTCACTAAAATCCCTGGCCATGCTTCAAACATGAAATACTGAGAAGCCACAATAAGTGTAAAGAAATATATGGACGATCCTATATGTTACTTATAATGAAATGAAATCAGGCTATATGAAAATGCTTCCTCTTTTATCTATCTCATTCTCAGGTTTTTGAAATACTCTTCATCCTTAAAGAGTTTGTAGAGTGCCCCTTTCTGGTAGACCCAGGTACACTCAGCCACCCTTTCTTAAGTGTTTGTGTTTTCATACTTTGTCTTTTTATTTAATATATTGTCATTCTTATTTTGGCTTTAAACCCTCAGTAATAGTTTTGGTTCTTAGTCATTGTTCTACTTCCATCATATATTATATTACTTTGTAGGTTCTAATATATTTATAAAACACGGTATAAATCAACCTGAAGATACTAGAACTGCTTGGCTTCTACAAGCTGACATTAGAAAGTTATGGAAATGTCGTTTTAGAGGTTTGCCCTTTATACTGTGACCAATAAGTAGAAGTTAAAGAAAAGTGTTAAAAGCTTTATATAAAGGATCTGCTAATTTGGGCTGTTCCCTAATACAATAAACTGATTGTACCACTGAGCGCTCTAACCCAACAAAGAATGAACTCTGTGTGTGTGTTGTGTGTGTGTGTGTGTGTGTGTGTGTGTGTGTGTGTGTGACAGGAAGTAAAAGCAGATATGTTTTTGTCTGTTTGTTTGGGTTTTTCTACCCCATTGCTTAGGATTCAGCGCAGGCCCTCACACATGATCAGTAGCCCTCTACTGAGCTGTGCCTCTCCCTTTTTCATTTTATTGTTAAGATAGAGTCTTGCCAAATTGCCCAAGATAGCCTGAAACTTGCAATCCCCTTGCTTCAGCCTCCTGATTAGGTGAGATTCTAGGTGTGCCCACTACACCTGACCCAAGATACAAGTGTTTTACCCACAGAATATTTTAAAGCGATTTGTATGTATGAGTTTGTGTAGAGGCACGGATATCCAGAACCTATTTTCAATATTATAGATATAAAGGGAAAAAACCAAAACAAACAAAAATAAAGGTCCCCACAACAAAGCTTTTAGAACTTTGAAAAACCTCAAAATGTTTTTCTTTGCATCAGACTTAATGATTCAGCATGGCAATACAGGGTATCCTGTGCATGCAAACTTTAAACAGGTACAAGCCATGTTTTATTTCTTCCAAAACTTCAAAAGCAAATCATTTTTCTTAATTCCAATTTGTTTGGAGGGGAGAGATTCAAAATATGGAGTCCATCTAGAATAATTTGTGATTATAAAGTGAAATAATTTCTTTATATATTTTTGTATGGAATCTTTTATTTCCCCAACATTTTAACATCTCTATAGGTGAAGAATATGTAACAATAAACATACTATATTTCACTTGGTTTTTAAAAAAATTCTTCCCAACTATACATAAAGATATACCTTATAATCTGTATTGCTTTAATGTTCAAAGAAATGTAAGTGACTGAGAAAGTTTATATGATTTTCAAGTGAGTGCTAGCTAAATCTAGCACCTTTCTTAACCTAGTGTAGTACCTTAATTCCTGAGTTTGCTTTCTCATGTGTAAACTGAGAATAATAGGTGTGTCCTAGAGTGCTTCTGAAAAGTAGAATGAAACAATACTTATAGAGTGTTAAATATTTCTTTGTATTGTATCACTCACAGCTTTTCATAGCCAGAGTTAATAATGTCTTTCAAATTGCCAAAATTACCAGCAAAAAAAATTGCTGATAACTGGAGATTTGACATTATATTATCATGCAAATAATTTTGACCTTCAGATATTATTTTGCTTTAGAAGCCTCCTTTCTTCTGTACTGCTAACCAGTTTACTCTGTTTTGTGCAACAATTTATAATGTCTTAAAAGTACTGATTGTATTAGGGTTTGGGGCTCAATTACTTGTTTCAAATGCTCAGTGACTAAGGAAAGCATGTCATTTTCTCCTCTTCTGTACACTGTGGTACAACAATAGGCTGTGAATAGTGCAAATGAGAGAGACACAAATGCCAATAGAAGAGGCCCATTGTGTTAGTTTGTTCCCTGTCATATGCTTTTAATTTCAGTTGGCTGATTGATTATGACAGACTGACTGATAGCACACTGTCTCCTCCTTGAAATCTCTAGACATTTTTTTATTCCGCTTCTTACCTGTCCGTTTTGATTCCAGAACTGAAATGAAATGGAATTACAGCATTCACTTTGTTTTCCTGTGCTAAGTGATTATCTCTGAAGTGCAATTTTGTGATTAGGCCAGACGGCATGCATATACTCAGCTAATGCTGATTTCCCCCAGGGGGCAGACAGGTAAACTCATAATGAATAGATGTTGTGCTCTGATTTCAAATGGATGTAAAACCTCGCCACACTCGGTAGTTTTATTTTAAAAATGTGTTTAATTATTCTAAAATTAACAGGAGAATATTAAAATTGAACTTTAGAAATACGACATTTAAACATAAGTCAAGGGCGCTAACTGCTTATGAATGTTAATCCCCTTAAAAATGAAAAAAAAATAGATAAATTTACTTGGCATAAATGGTAGGGAGAGTCATTGAAAATCTTTAGTTTAATTATTTATATTTTTCCTGATTAATTCCAAAAATGTCTGAATGCAGCTTAGTATTTGTATTGTCAAATTTTAGTGTTCCTTATTTTGAAAACTGCAATAATTAATTATTCAACTAATTACTGTCATAGTATTGTCACTGTTGTTTGGTCCTCAGGGGTAACTTTGAGGTTTAGGAAAGAAGCTATGAGTTAATATTGGCACAAAGTATATAACTATTTTCTTTAATATTTTAAGAAGAAATTTTATGCATGATTGTGCACAAATTTAAAGAGAATTTTGCATTTACCAATTAGACATACTTTGATCAAACCACCAAAATCAATGCTTGGTACCTGTACCCATTTTACTTAGTTGCAATAAGTACTGTCCATAACACTAAAGTGGGAAGTATAATATACAAGTTTCCACTTCATTTGAGAAAGAAGAAGAAAGAATTCAGAATACCCAGAATACTGCCCTACCCCACAAGTCCTTCTGAGATAAAAGTTTATGACATCAAGCAAATACTTTAAGGCACTGGAGAAGTCATCATTGAAACCTTCTCATTTCAGGTGTAAGCTGAGGCTCATGATGATTAAGTGAGATATCACTCACGTAGTGGTACAGCTTCGGGTGGCTCTTTGGACTTTCAAAACCTACACTGGATTCTGAAACCCCAGCTCCTGGCACCTGCATGCGTGCAGGTCAGCCAAGATCCCACTTTGTCCATTAGAACATTCAAAGATCATCTAGCCCTTCATGTTCAGTTCTTTGTTCTTCATTTAAACAACTACCACAAAAGCCATATTTTATAATATAATAAAACATCCTTTTGAAAAATGTAATTTTAAATAATTATAATTTAGTGAAATAATTTTCATTTTAAAAATCTAGTAAGTATGGTAAAGTTTTACATCCATTTCAAATCAAGGCACAACTATGTACCCTGCACCATAGTGGAAATCAGCATTTAGAATATTTGGTATTCTGTATAAGTACTATGTAAAGTAAGGAACAACAACAACAAAAAATAACAAAAGATGTCCTAAAGCATAGATGTAGTTTAGCAAAGTGTATTTCTCTGAATGGGCTGCAGTTCGACAGTGTGTATTTGAAATCCCTCTGTTTGGCCCGTTGGTAAAGAGGCTGTTTGGTTATTTATAGAACATTGTCTTATTACATATTTTTATTGTCCAAGAGTTCAAAGAGCTCTATACCTCCAAAAAGCGACTGCTCAGATTTCTTGTACTTTCCACTTATACCTGCTCTTCTAATGTCTCCTTCATCATTCTGAAATACAATGTTTTCGTATCTGTCTGTATTCAGCTCACCAGCTTTCTTACTAATATTTTTGAATATTTTTTGGGTTCACTTAGGAAAAGAAAAAATCAAAATATTGTAACTAAGTTCAGGTATTTCAAAATTGACTTACCTTTTATTCATGCTTTCTCCTAGAATTTTGAGTGTTTGGAAGTGGACTGAAAATTTGCCAAACAGAAAGAGAAGGCAAGAAAGGGTAGCTATTCCACTGTTTGTAAAACTGTAGCTGGGAAGAAGAAAGTCTAGTGTCTCCAAGTGCAAGCTGTGTTGCATCAAAGTGTCCCTAAATTTGCCTAGAGTCATAGCCAAGCATACATACCTATTATCTGGCATGCTTACTACTTACAGATCCATCCAATTTCTTTTTCCATATTACAGCTTCTGCTACATTTGAGGACTTCCAGATTCGTCCCCATGCTCTCTTTGTTCATTCATACCGAGCTCCAGCTTTCTGTGATCACTGTGGAGAAATGCTGTGGGGCCTGGTGCGTCAAGGCCTCAAATGTGAAGGTAAATTGTTTTCATTTAAGAAATCAAATACCTCTTGGCATGATCCACTTACACGGTGCTATCTGCAGTAGTATCCTCTGGGCCTTAGAAGTATCCTTCAGGCATTTTTTTTTTTTTTTTTTTGGATGGATGAACACTGTTTGCTTCATTTTTAAAAACATCCTGTCTTTGTATATTTGACCTGGTCTGGAACCACTGATTCTCACATTTCCCTCCCTCATATCAAATCTCACCTGTATTGCACTGAGTATTTTAGCCACAGACTAAAATAAAATTTGTATCATAACTAAACCAAAAATCAGAGTAGCAGACACTGAAATGAGGAGAAATTCAGAAAATTAATCAAACCACCCAAGATCACTCAGCTCCTGAATTGGGTAGCCTGAAATATATATCTGAATTTCTATACCAGTATCAGAATTTTATCATTTTATCATAACCACGGCAGGGAAATAACTTGAACTGCATTACTCAACATGCTGGAACACCATGATGAACTTTTACGACCTTACCCAGTCATCCTCTGTTCTTGTGGATTGAGGAGGATAGAGCTTTTTGAATTTTGGCCAACATGATAAACCTCTATAATATAATTTATAAATATGCACATCACAGTTGTAATTTATTCTGTGAGTAAAATACTTAAAAGACAGTGACTTAGAAGAAATTTTGCCTAAACTCTATTTTATGAAAATTTCTCTGGCCTACTGTGGTGGATTAACAAATGATCAACTTATAACACCCAGCTGAACTGAATCAGCGTGGTTCTGGGTGTGGAAGGCCCCCCTGAGGATTGCTGCCAATAGCATAAAAGGAGAACTGCAGGGGAAGATGGTGCGCTGTTGATTCTCCTGGAGAAGATTGTCATGCTGGTTTTCCTGATATGGACTCAGCTGTTCTCATCATCAGAGAAGCTCAATTCCTTGCTGTTGCTGAAGATGTCTGCCCTGGTACTTACCTTGAGCATGACTTTCTGGCTCCAGTGCAGATCCCTCAGCATGATGACACAGATCCTTCATCTTGCTGGTGCCGACTTTTTAGCTTCCACCACTGATCTTTGGGTTTTCCTAGCGCAGATCTTTGGTAGAGACTTGCGTTGTTTTGGGCGGTTGGTCTTCAGCTGGACTGATGCAAGGACATTACCATGGTATCAAGACCCTCAGCTGGATTCTTTGGGTCTCTAGTGTGTGAACAGATCTCCTGAACTCTTCTGCATTTCACTCTTTGGGTGAATATTTTAAAGTAACCCTATAAATTATGTGTCCTGTATTAAATCTGTTCCCTTGAAAACTCTGACTATAACACCTACTCTTTGACACATGAAGAAATTCTGAGTTATGGTCACCAGTTGCCTTGGGCGTATGCATAGTGAAAATATTAAAAGAAAAATGACATTTCTCTAAATGAAAAATATGCTTCCAATTTTAATTTACCCACCAGAAGAAAATCAGCATGTGAACTACTTTACATATCTTTTTAACAAGTTTTCAAGACAGTTACCACTCTTTTTCATTTTACAGATAGGAAAACTAAGATAAAATATTTTGTTCAAGGAAATATAGAAAAGCAAGTTGTAGGAAGAAAATTTAAATCAGTATAGTCTCAAAGGTGTAATGCCCTGTGGTTAATGTTTCCTTTATATGTTCATTCACATTTGAACTTGTAAAAGCTGAAAATCACTTAGAGAATTAACATGGGCTTTTGTTGCTAGATCTCTCAAAGCCCAAGTTCATTATTATATTGCTAAACATGTGCAGCAGAGATAACCAGGGTGGTTGCTGAACTTATCTAATGAAATCAGAATTCAAAGCCCATTTAAAGATTGTGGGGAGGAGGAATCGGGGAAAAGCTCACAAATTCTGAATTTTCAAGTAGCCTCAAGAAAAAGAGAAGTAGTTGTGTTTTTAAAAATTCATACTTTACAATGAATAATGGAATAACTTTAATTTATGGTTGAACAAAAGCTATTTTTATTTTCTTTTTCCAGGATGCGGTCTGAATTACCATAAGAGATGTGCATTTAAAATCCCGAACAACTGCAGTGGCGTGAGGCGGAGAAGGCTCTCGAATGTTTCCCTCACGGGGCTGGGCACTGTCCGCACATCCTCCACAGAGCTCTCTACCAGCGCTCCGGATGAGCCCCTCCTGGTATGGTCTCCTGTTTATCCATTTGCCCGTTTCCATGAGAAATCTGTGGGGCGCTGTCCTAACAGTGTCAGTCAGTGTGCTGAGAGGGAGGACACAGCCAGAGTGTTAATGACTGTTTCGTCATGGCCTGTGCTGTGGATTGGCCAATGCTTCATCAAATTCCCAACAGCATTTAGTTTTCTTTTATCTCTGATCTTAGCAAAATGATAAAATATGTGATATATGATCATATATATATGTCATAGGGTCGGAGCAGCACCAACTAATGTGTTAATGTTGCAAAACATGGTTTGTCCAAAATTGGAAATCAAAGATAAAAGAAGTTCTCTGTAGATTACTAGAGTAATTTGTGGAATAGGTGAATATTTGTTTTGGTAGGAAATTTATAATTGAGTTTTATGAAAGTTTGAAAAATTCTTTTAGTGCTTGTATATATGCAACTTTATAATCAAACATACACCAATAAACTACCTTAGTATAATAGCACTTAACAATTTCCATTAACTCTAAAACATCTTATGGATATGCTTTAAATATGCTTTATGAAGGAAATTAAATTTTTATCAATAGGAATGCTTCATACTCTGTTTTTACAGGGCCTTTTATGGGGGGGCAGGTCTTACATTGTCAGTCATCCTTTAAGTGAAACTGTTGGGAAAGGTGAATATTAACCCCTGCCAGTAACTAGAAAAATGTTTTTATCAATATTCAGAATGTATATACATGATTGTATTTTATTCTGTAAGGTTATATTATTTAGAGTAAATTATATTCTCACTGAAAGATGCTTTAGTCAAAATTTATTTTTAAAAATAACTATCATATTAAGTTCTCAGCTTAAAACTTATTTGAATTAGAATTCTTATAAGTTGTAGAGTTATTTTTGCTGTTATATGTAGTTGTTGAGAGTGAGGGTGTTTGTAATTAACTAATGTAAACAAACAAAGTTTAAATTAATGATTTCTTCAGTTTTACCAGGAATAACTTCTGAAAAACTTGTTTAACAATGCAAAAGAAATCTAAATCTTTAGTCATTCTTCATTAGAATAACTTAGAACCTAGGGCCAATTATACAGTTTATATCTAAATGTAATTTATGTTATGTAGCCATAATATTTACTATAGATTTTTGTGTATTAGACCAAGATATTTAATTGCTTTATTTATTCAAATTGAATAACTATTAAAATTACTTGGCTACAAATTATATTTTATATAAGATGTTGAAATTCATTAGTGTTTCATTGACAAATGGAAAACTTTAGAATGGCTAAAAGTCTATTTTAAAACATATTTTTAAAATCATATTTTAACCATCTTCCAAAGTGCTTACAAAATCATGATCAAGTAAGACAGTGATGATATGAAAACTGTAGGAACTTTAAGATACTTTGAAAAATTTTGGTGCTATAAGACTCATAAGCTATTTAAAAGTGTTCTTACAAATCTGTGATATTTTTTATGAATTTTCTCTTAAAATATGAGAAAATGAAGTTTTCTTTCCATAATTACCTATTTTGACTATAAAGTATCTAATTTTGCACACCCATTAAAACATTGTTGTTTTTCTAATTTATTCAGTTTTGACACACAGTGTGAACCTCAGATCTATAACACTGCTGAGATAGAAACAATTTAACAGCATAGATTGTATGACAAACTTTATCTTTTGTCACTTTAGCAGTAAACTACATCCATTATGCTAACCATAAAGCAGTCCATTTTTCAAGAGAATCCTAAATGTAGTCAATTTTTGATATGACAGCTCAATGAGGGTATATGTTTCTTTTTGTCAGCTATTACAATTATTAAAAGGAAACAAAAGAAAAACTCAGTAGATCTTGAGAAGAACACACTAATATAGCGTATCATATATAAGTGTACTTAACGGAACTGTATCCATTTTATGAACTTTGGCCAACTGTAGAAGTCAGTATTAAATGGTCCTATCATCTCTCTATGTTTTGTTCATTGTTTTCTTTAATTTACATGTGTTCTTTAGTATTTAAGAAGAATCAGTGCAAAACAGTATGTCAATTTTAGGAGAATCCATTAGAACTGTGTCCCTAAGTCTGGAGGAGAAGTCAATGCTAGCACAAGAAACAATTATAAAATCTGAATAAAATGTGGTAGAACAGAACACAGTTTAAAGAACATTGTTTAAAGACATTGAAGGGCATCCAAGTGAACTAGGATTTGAGGGATGGATCACAGAGGGGTCAAGCTACACAGAAGCTTCTCACAAAATATTATCCAGTCCAAAATATCCACAGTGTTGAGACTCAAAGCACAGGATATAGAACAGTCCTAGAGAATTGCCAAATATAAAGCCATAGCTAAGACAAAGTAGTGTTGCACAGGATTTAAGTGTAAAGTGTTAAGATCATGTGATAATACACAAGACAGGAAAATAAACTAATGAAATAAAACACAGTCCAGAAACTACACACATACAAGTCAATTGATTTGTGACTATAAGAAAAGATAGTCTTTTCATTAAATGTTTCTGGTACTAATTCAGCATCTATAAGAAAATACAGATCTTAACACTATACCATGCATGAAATCAATTGTAGATAGATTGGGAGCTTGAAGGAAAAAAATAAAAGAAAAACCAATACAAGACCTTAAAGCAGGAAAAGCCTTTTTTTATTTTTAAAATTTTTTTTAATTTTTATTTTTTGGTACCAGGGGTCTAACTCACGACCATGTGTTTGCAAGGCAGGTGCTTACACCGCTAAGCTCCCTGGTGGAAAAGCCTTTTTTAAACAAGACTCAAACCATTGAGGACAAAGTCAAAAAACAATTGAATATTAATAAAGTTGAGAATTTATTTTATTCATAAACACAGTAACAAAATAGAAGAGCATGACCCAGAGAGGGAAAGATATAGATAATACCTAGAATAAAGATAAATATATAGATATATGTCTATAAATATATAGAGATATATAAGCAATAGAAATAAATATATGATACATATGCAGTATTATAATACCTCATTTCCAGAACATATAAAGAAAATTTATGGGATGTTGGAAGATAGTCAGGCCCACTTAAAAGTAGCAAATTCTCCAACCCTGGTTTATGGGAAAAGTTAACCAATAAAGATGAAAATGAATCTAACATCATTAGTTACTGAGGAGTGTAAATTTATATCTATAATGAGATCTTTCTACATCAGATTACCTAACATTGGTGAAGATGCTGAGCAACTTAAACTTATACACATTAATCCTGGGAATATAAATGGGCTCAACAACTTTGGAAAACTACCTTGGCAGTTACCTTGTGAAGCTGATCATATGCATTTTTGTATCAGAGGTTCTGCCTCTAGGAATATAATCAGTAGAAATAATGTTAAGATGCATGCACAGAAATTGCTGCAAGCTTGTTTTTAATTTCTTTGTTTATAACAGCTAAAAACTGGAAACAATTGTTTGGTGGCATCATACATGGGATGTATGAATGACATATCGGTAGAATAAATAAACTACTGATTTTCTCAGCAGCATGGATGCATCTCACAAAATAATATTTAAAGAAAGAAATCAGACACAATGTTTGAAATTCAACTCAAGAAAAGCCAACTTATGGTAAAACATATCAAAAATACAGTTCTTCTCAGTGAGATTCCAACTAGGAGAGAATAGAAATGAGACTTGTAGAAGGCAGAAAATAGTCTCTACCTTCATGAGGAAAAGAGGGTACATGGGTGAATACACATGCAAAACCTCAGTGCTTTACACTTAGAACTTTATATACTTTACTCAATTTAAATTGCACTCAATAAAAAATGTTTTAAATAATGATAGCAATAGCTATCCAAATATCAAATTATAAAATCACTGGGATCTTCACAAGTTATATGAGGAAAGAATGAAGTAGTGTGTCAGAATAATTAATAATTCAAAAAATTATGAGATTCCTTTCAGTTAATTAAAAGAAAAGGGTATTATAAAACTAGCATTATTAAATAACACAAAATAAATTATTTGAGTGTTAAGTATGCTATAGCATTCTGAGATGCATGGAATTTATCTGCATAATAAATGTTATTTTTACAATAATTTTCACAACAGATGCAAAACTAATTCATATGAATTTTTTCAAGAGAAAAACAAACAAAAGCAAAACCGGGTATAATATTATATAAACTACCAATGAAATAGTTGTCTCACATTTTTATACTCTGGATATTTCTGGTGATTCTTACTTGACAACAAAATAAGCAGATAGGCTGTCCCAATGTCTTTCTAAAACATGGTTATATAAAATATTCTGTGAGTAAACAAACAAATTGTGTTCAAATAAAATTGGGAAATGCTTTCTGCTCCATCAGACTAGTAAATATCAAAATAGTTTTTACACATAATTAAATGTCTAAAAAGTCTTCAATAATAGAATCAGTGTTCTTAAACTGTCTTAAATATAGAATTCATTTTTCTCATAAAATCTAAGAATATCCTATGGGGAAAAAAAGGACACTCAGAAAAAAACTTAAATCAGTGATCTCAGTGTTGTAATTTACATCTCTTGAATGACTCGTGATACTGAACATTTTTTCATATATTTATTTGCTGTTTGTGCATCTTCTTCTAAGAAGTGTCTGTTCATTTCAGATGCCCATTTTCGGATTGGGTCTTTAAATTTGAAAGATCTGATTTTTTTTTATTTCTTTGTGTGTTCTAAATATTCTTTTGATGAATGTGATCATCATGCATATCTAAATTGTACCAATTACTAAAAAAAGAATTACTAAATGTAATTACTAAAAAAGAAATCAGTGAATGCGTGCACATTGCATATTTCTCATCAAATACCAGGAGGCTCACATTCTGAAGCTGAATTCAGGGCTCCCATCTGCATGAAAATCATGAGCTTGGCTGCCAGTCATAGAGACGGAAAGGGTAATATCTGTTTCGGAAATTGAAAAAACTGAATTTATATCTATGTCATACAAACAGGGCTGTAATATTTCCTGAAAAAGGCACAGTTGGGTCTGTGTTCATGTGAGCAGTGGTCACCATGAATTCTATATGCTCTTGTCAATCCAGAAATATTACAAGTAGTACTAGAAAATGATTAACTTTGACAGAACCTCATTCTAACTGTATGCAGCTCCCAAAGTCTCTAACCAAATGGGTTACCTGTAGCTTATGAATAAAGATATAAAGTTTCAGAAAACAAATATGATTTTTTTAATTCACAGTAATTCAAAATTGAAAAAAATCACTGATCTCAAAAACACACTCACTTTTGAGTGAATTCATTTACTTTTGAGAAATAGAATAAGCCATTTTATGGTGTTGGTTTGATTTTTATTTAACAGATGGTGATGCTTGAGAAATTTAGAGGCAAAAGGATTTAAAATAGAATGTCTTCAATATAAATTATCAGATAACTCTTCCACTCATTCAAGCTTCCTCTTAAAGTTTTCACTGATACTATGTCCTCTTGAAACATAACATCTGAACTAACAGTTTTACTTTTGAATTATATTTCAACTTTGAATAAAACCAAACAGAAAACAAGTACTCTACCATGAGTAAAGAAAGGACTATATGCAATATTGTCTTATTAAAACTTTACTATTGGTCGTCTAGGTTTATAAGCAGCTGAGACTGATTACTCATCAGCTTATTCTGGCCTGCAGGCAGTTAAGAACTATGTAACATTTGATTACTTTGATGACCTTTTTATTTTTTTCCCCATTGAGAGGAAGACTTATTATGAGGAAAATCTAATCTTTCACTTAAAGGTCAAAAATGCTTCATTTTGGCTGTAATTTATTTTCAACAAGTGAAAGAAACATCTGTCATCGTTGAAACTCTGACAGGTAGATTTTTTTTTTAACCTCTACCCTCTCACAACTGAAAACTGTGTCTGTAGTTATGAGTTAATGAGTATGTTTTCTTTTGTTTTAGAAGTAGTTTTCAGCTCAAGTTTCTTGTGGCTATAATCAGCAAAACATTTTGCTTTTATTTGAAAACATACCTCTATCAAACATTATTGAGTAATATGCATTGCTTTTCTCTAATAACATTGTTTTCCTGTCTTTCTCTCCTTTTATTCTGCATCTTTGCCTGCTTTTGCACTTACAACTTCATGTTTCAGTCTCCTGTGAGTCCTGGCTTTGAGGTAGGTACTAAGCTACCTGGCTCTAGAAATGTACGTTACCCTCTTTTTCAAAACACCACCTTAATATTTGGTTGTCATCTGTAGTTATACCACAAAAATGTGCAGGGTAATATCTGTTTCGGAAATTGAAAAAACTGAATTTATATCTATGTCATACACCACCTGCAGAGTTTTGTTCCGAGTTAAATCTATTGAAATGCAGAAAGACAAAGCAATGTAATCATTAGGTTGGTAAATTCAGATATCACCTTCACATTACTGGGTTCCATAACATGTGTACCCTTTCTCTGAAAATGAGAATAAAAATACTGTACAGTCAGCCCCTACTTCTTATCATACCTTTTAACAGAAACTCCTTCATATTGAATATTCAACCTCAGTGCCCACAGAATGATTCAAAAGAGGCTCTTCTCCCAATATGTGTGCATTTTGGTAGTGTGGTGAGGAACAAAACAGAACCAACTCCCTTTTAAAACAAAGGCACTTTTAATCCTTATGTATTGCTAGATTTTTAAAAGATGGTACATAATTTGGAATATCATCTCCCAATCCATAAGAAATTGTAAATGGAAATGACAAAATTCCTTCAAAATGTAATTAAGCCTACTCTCCTTTAATGGCCTTCAGCAGTTAACCTGACTGTGAAGGAGAGGAATTTGTTAGGTAGTAAGACAGAGTATGCACTAATGCTCTTTTTGGATAATTTGTTTTGACCTGTTTACTTGTTAATATTTAGTTTCCCTAATACCTGTATCACTGGACAATTGAGAGGTGACATACTGTTATTTTCTATCAAGAGAATGTAAATTTCAAACACCATTATTAATGTCTGTTCTAAGATGGTATGGTCACACTAATACTAATAAAAGAAGTCAATGAAAACACAACCAGAACATGGTCTTGATTAAATAAAATTGATGAGTCAATTTTTTTAAAAAAACTGTCTTATTCTTTTTCTTTTTTTCCCACTGTTTAAATGCCTTTATTTCTTTCAACTCAAACTGAAAAGGCAGAGTGGTAACAAAGTATTTTGTTTACTGGGACAACAATATTTGGCAGTTCTTAAAAAAGGAAGCATAACTGACCAATAAGTAGATAAAACTTTCATTAGAAGTAAAATAAATATGAATACTATTTTTAATTAAAATAGCAAAATATTTTTTTCAAATCATGAATACCTGTCATTCATAAGGGTTCAGAGACACAAATGTACCTTCTGATTCTTAAAATATAAATTTAATAAATCATCTTCAATAATGGTGTTCCAAGGAAAAATCATCCTTGTTTTAAAAAGGTGTATCACTTAGAAAAATCTATTATGAGTGCTAGGTAAGTATAGTATTTTTATATTCTTATAAATTTGTTTTCTAAAATGCCTTCCAGACATAATTTTAAATGTCAATTATCATCTTCCCTTTCAAATAATGCTTGGAGCACAAAACCAGAGGGTAGGAGGCAGCTTTCACTACCTTCTCCACTTTGTAACTGGGAACAGATTGTGTAAATCACTTGGGAATAGTAGATGTTTTATTGAAGCTGTGAAAATTAAAGGCAGTTAAACCTTCACTAGATGGTTCCTGGTAGAAATAAGAGATCTCTGCATAAAATATTCTGTTGAACTTGGTTTATCTTTAGTTTTTGTTTTCAAAAAGAGCAGCATTTTCTCCTCATTGATGTCTTCAGAGGAGATACATAAAATTTAACCAAATGTTACTCTGAGAAATATTTGAGAGATACTTATATAAAGAGCAGATCCTTTAGATTTGTAATGCTGAGGAGCAGAATTATAAAAAATAGATAAATTATTTGCCCTCACAGAGCTTACACAGATAATCTGTGAACAAATAAATAAATAAATAAATAAATAAATATATGTGGCACATATATGTACGTACATTCTGTCAACCTCCTGTATTCATTAGGTTGTTTCCATCTTTAAACTTTAAACTCTCCTGGAATATGCATGTTCATATTTTTTGCATGCATGTAAAAATTTTAATATATTCAAGATAAAAATTCATTGAATTAGTAGATTATTTTCTTAGAAACCAAATCAGTTATATACTTTTTTTGACAATTAGGTTTTCAAAATGATGTAAATGTTTACATTTATAACTCCACTGACATACTCTTTCCAATGACAGGTTTTACTAATATTTTATGTTTTTTTTTCTTGCTGATACATTAAAAAAGTAATTTTATGCCCATATAGTATTTCTTTATTGGTGATTATAAACAACTTTTCATAATTTATTTGTGAATTATATTTCATTTGTGAAAAGTCATCTTTATATTGAATTGTTTATTGTTACTTAATTTTCATATATTATGAAAGTAATCCCTTGTGCATTAAAAATAACTGAATGTTATTTTTAGTTTTACCTATAATTTTGGTGTCTTTTCTAATAGTGAATTAAAAAATTAAATTAATAATAGTTATATATAGATGGGGTGGAGAATGATGTTTTGATATACATAATATAGATCTATATTTTACTATAGGAAAGTTTTTAATGTGAAGAAGATGTATAATCTTTTGCTTTATGGAGATTGATGAAAATAAATCAATGAATCAATCATAACATTCTAGTCAAAGGATTCAAGAGAATGATTTTTTTTCTTAAGGTAAAAAGAGTAAAATCAAAATAACGAATGAAGCAGAATTAGGATAGAGTGACTCATTTCTCACTGACTCATTAAGGTAGACACTACATTAAAAGAAATCCTTGTCTGCATACTTTCCTGAAATCTCTTGCACAAAATGACTTATTCATTTGCCATTTTTATCCATATTTTTTTCAAAATGAAGACCAGAAAATACCAATACTGCACTTTCTATAATTGGATATAAGCCCATTACAACTTATAATAGTCAAAGTAGATTCATCTCAAATGAGTGAGTAATGGAAAAAAAAAAAAAGGAATTCCAAATCTTGAATGGAATTGTGATACTTTCTGCCCAAGTGAATATTTTCCAAGATAGTTTCCATTGAAGCAGAAGTCTATCTAGAAGTACAGACTATGTCAGTCTTGAATTCTGAAGTTCCAGGAATCCTGGTGATTCATCTGAATTTCAAAGTCATTTTTCTACTTAAATATGCACCATGACACCCACACAATACATTTTCCAGATATTGCAAGATTTCTTCTGATGGTTGAATATACTAGTTCTCCAAATAGAAACCTGGGCAATGTACCCTTTCAGTGGAGTAAACTATCCAGTAATTCTCTTACCAGATCTTCCCTGCTTTCTGGTGGTCAGAGGGTGTGCAGTGGTAGACTTGGAAGAAGCCCTTCACTGAAACGTGAGGTCTGGACTGATACACTGTTGGGAGACTCATTCAACAAGTCTGGCTTATAGGCTGTGTACATTATAAATTTATGCTCTGAACAAAATTTGCAGATGTGTAATTGTAAATATGAAAATTACGGGAAGATTTTCATGAACCACACTGGGCAAGTGGGCCATCGTGTACCTCACTCACAGATACTAAAGTTGTAGGAAAACCTGGATCTTGAATAAGACTCTGAAGAACTTGCTCATCCCTCAGGCCAGGTGCCATGGCCTCCCTAACACTCTCCACAAGACACAAAACAGAGCTCTCTGTGTCACCAATAGCAGGTATTTATTTACTCTGAACTCAACTGTGTCCATCTGATGTCTTGCCAGGCCAGGCCAGATTCAGGCCTCTTTAATTCTTTGCCATTCATCACTCCTGAACTCCTGGCCGAGTAGTGTGAAGCCAAAGCTGTTCTTCTTGCCTTTGAGAACTTGTGTGTCCTTATGAGTATGTATATCCAGGGAGAAAGCAAGGAAGACTGGCATAAAAAAATTAGAATCAGGAGAAGACATAGAAGAAGACAGGCATTGGGGGTTATAAATTAGATTCTAGAAACTAAATGTAATTCAGCACATAAAATGTGGATTTCTCTTTTCAGAGTTTATTCTATATGATCATTAGACATAGTTTTGATATATGGCTCAATTTTATCAAATTAATTTCTCTCATGCTTGAAAAAGTCTCTCATGTTTATCCCTCTTGTTTTGATTGAGTTACATTAAAATCTTTCCTTTAGTCCAACTACATCTTTTCAGAAGCACATATTTGTATTAAATACACAGACCACACACACAGCACTATGTGTTTACCATTGACTCATTGACTATTATAGATTAAGATTGTATAGAATTCTATACAACTATATGTACTGACCATTGATAGAGAAAGAGAGTCTCAGCTTTAAAGCTTTGGACTGTCTATGCTCTTCCAGCTTTTCCTTAGTGTGTCCAAGGTAAAAAACAATAGGACATTCTTGCAGAGTTACTTTTCTTGTTGCTGAGACTAAATTTCCAACACCCAAAGTTAGAGTAGGAAAGATTTCTTTGGCTCACAGTTTATAGAGGTTTCAGTCCATAGTTGGCTGGCCTCAAGAAAGAGTGGCCTGGCAGAGGGGCATCACAGAGGAGAAATAGTTCATAAGCAGGCAGAAAGCAGCAAAGCAGCCAAGTAGCAACCAGAAAGTGACAAGCAACAATGGACAAACAAGTGACAAATGATAAGGAACAACACTTTTTGTGTCCCTTATCCAGACTTCTAATACCCAGGGTGAGATAGTACTCACACCCAGGAATGGGGTAGCCTAATCCTAGCATCCTATTCTGAATCAATCCTAACATCAAATCCTTGATCCCAGCAGCAAACACCCTAGCTCCAGCCACCTCTGGAAAGCCCCTGTCACTACATGGGGCTTTGGAGGACATCTAGATACATCTCTTTTCTAGGTTGTTTCATTCAGCTTTCTAGTGAGCTCATAAACCCAAGCATGCCTCTGTTTACTCAGGCAATGTCAAATATCATGGGACTGAATGTTCCTAAATGACAATGTTTGATTTCCCCCTCAAATCTGTTTACTCTTCAGTTCACTTTCTATCTATAGATCAACTCTGACAGTTAAAGTCCTAGACGTTCAAAGTTATTTTCTTTCTCAGTTGTTTTCTCTCAGTGGAAATGATCTCTGCTTTCATTTAGAATACATGACATTAAATTTGTATTGCCTTTCTCCTCCGCCTCTCTCTCTCCCTGTGTGTAAGAGAGCGTATGAAGCTCCTCCTTGTGTTACATCTTTCTTTTTCTTCAGAAACTCACATTTTCTGCCTGTTGTATCTGACATTTTGAAAGGACAGTGCATATAATTTGCAATAATTCTTCAGCAGTTCTTGTGTTTTCACTGTAAAAGAAGAGTCACTTAAGAAAATAATAAGGTTCCTTTATTTGTTTACTCAAAAAAGAGTGAGACAACATAACAATTAATGTAACTTCCAAGACCACTGTTTTGTTTTGTTTTGTACCAGGAATCAAACTCATGACCTCGCGCTTGCCAGGCAGGCGTTTATGCTACTGAGCTAGATCCCCGGCTCCAAGACTATAATAAATGATCTGAATAAATCCAGATCACCTTGTATTTTTAAACAGATTATATATATTATTACAGTGAAAGCTTTCACAAATTGCTGCAAACATGAAGAAATGGATTCTCCACTGTAAAATATAACACCCATCACCACAAAGCAGGGGACATACTTTTTTCTTTCCTGTAGCAGTTCTTTCCACTGTTAGGAAAAGGTGTTGATTACCTTTTATTTATGCTATATATTTAGGATATCCAAGTGAGAAACCAGACTCATTTATCTGACACATTTGCCAGGTAGTTCAAGGAATGGAAAAGTGCATAGCAGTATGGAACTCACCAGACACCTTGCCCTCTTCTTACTCAATTATAGAGCATACGAATGTGTGCTCCAATGGATAATCCATTTTTTGAGGTCTTTATGTGTGTCTTTTGCCAAACAACTGCTCTGTGCTGGAAAATCTGACTCCCTTTGGGAGAGGTAGTATATTCATGTAAGTGTTGCTGGGAACAGATGATTATTTTTGCTTTGTAAATAACCAGCCTCAGAGAGAAAATCACAGTGACATTTTACTAGCAATAACTAGATGGGGTCAAACCATTATTACCAAGTAGAATAACTGGGTTTAAGGAGATTTGAAGAAATCTCTGTGCAATATGAATATTGAAAGTACTCAACTGTCCTACAGAATTTTAATTGCTAATAACACTCAACACAGTCATTGTATGGCAAAACTTATTGTAAGGTCCATACAGTGAATGACCCCTCACCTTCACTGTGAGGATGGTTTTATCTTCAAACCTTCCTGGATGTAGTCCTTTGTCCTGAGCGAGGTGCTAATCCCAGAACATGGCGATGCAGTGATGAACATGGTCAAGGTCCTCTCCTTGTGGAGCTTCTTCATATTTAAGAGAGACAATAAGAACTATAAACAGGTAAATAAAAGTCAGTTGCAGACTGCAGTGATATTTCTGGAGGAAAAGGACATGTGACCAAGAATTGAATGTGGAGAGGTAGTCAGCCAATAAGTTAGGTGGTCTAGAGCCTCTCGGGGAAGATAATATGTGAGCAGAAATCTGAAGAATAAGGAATAATTATGTAGAAAAAGGAAAAACAGATATGAAGAATGACAGTAATAATAATACTATATCAAGAATTCCAATATAAGTCCTTTGGGCATAGAGAGTGATGTTTACTGGTCTCTATGTGTCTCATAGCATCATATCGGACCTTCAGGTAATATCTACTCCAGGAAACACCTGTAAATTAGATAGATTTACCTTGGTAGCAGTAGGAGGAACTGTTTTAAGGTAGTATTGTGTGCAGTTCCCAATATGGTAGTCTGAAGTACTTGACCTCACAAGTTCTAGAATAAAGGATCAATATCTGGTTAGAACTGCTTTTTTTGCACAGTAAGCATAAGAACACTTCAGTGGAAAAGTAGCCAACCAGTTCAGTGATGCTTATACAATAAACACTGTTTATTCAGATAGTTATTGTCCTCTTTAATATAAACACCTATGGTTTGGATGCTCTTCTCTGAGCCCAGACAAGTTGCCTGAAAATCTCTCCCTTAGGTCAAGCTTAAGGGGTTCATGATAATCTCACATTACATTTTGTCACATAGAATATTTGATTATTATCATATCTACTGTCTTCCTTATTGACTTAAATGATTGGGAGAAAATACTAATTTTGGAATTAACTAAAAGCCAGGGAATGTGGGAAATGGGAGCAACTAAAGAGAGAAAGCACTATTATTGGAGCAAGACTAAAGTGGTACCCAGGTCCACAAACTTAATTCGTTCTCTGATTTTGGAAAATATGGCAACATTTGTGTTTGTATTTGAAAGATGGCCAGGGTCACAACTGTCACCTGGTGCAGTTTGCAAACAAAATCAAAATTTTGCCACATACTTCTGTTTGTGAACCAAACTGTTTGCAAACAAAAGCATTCATGAACCCCTAGATACCATTGTACTTGAATTCATTGTTTCATTTACAAAATTGTGTGATTTAACCTTTCTGTGTTTCTAGATCCATAAAGCAGAGATCCTACACTAATAGTCATGAAATTCAAATAAAATAATGTATGCAAATGTGAAAAGTACTATGAAAAGAGTTTGACACATATAAATGGCATAAAAAGAGTTTTCTGTCATTGTCTAGTTCAAAGGTATTGGATTCTCCATGGACAAGATTTAGTTAACATTTAAGGTGACTGGCATAATGTTTTATTTTACTCTTTTTTTCTTTGCATTGTCTGCATCTAGATAGACTTACTTCATGACACCTGGATTTCTTGCCCCTTTTGAAAGCTAAAAGTTCTGGCAACTTCCAGCTTACATAGTCACATTGCAACTACTAGCAGTGTTTTAGCAGTGCCTTTCATACTGAACTGTCCCCAGTTTACTGTAGTCTCCACCATTACCAGCCACATCCACAAGACTCAGGATCACCTTTGAATAACAGCCTCTAATACTTGAGCTCCTGCCCCTCTCAGTTCAGAACAGAAAAGTGCTGCATGGATTTTGTATTCAAGGAAGACGTAACAGGCAAACAAATACAGGGAGCGTTTGTAGAAAGTGTTCCCTACCATTTTTTTCCTCTCTTGAAATTTAAACACATATGTCAGACAGTTCACATATGTCACAGTAAATTTTAAAAAAACACATTAAAGTTATTATTTTGAATATTTTTATTGAAATGTCTCACCCATTCTTCTTAGGCATTTACTTCTTGAAAGTACACATTTTTTTCAGGTGAAGAAATGCTTATCGTTTCTTATATCAGGCATTCCTTTCCATAAGTAGAAAACAAATACAGCTAGGAAATCGTTCTCTCCCTTAGGAGGTTATTGCCTAATGATTAAGGCAATCCACAGAGATTGTCCTTATGTATGCTAAAGTGTTCTCCTCTTTTGGTTTTTGTTGTTGTTGTTGAATTTAAGAGAGTTTATGTCACCAAAATCTAGTTATATTATGGGGCTTCATTAGGACTTTTGTTAAATAAGCATTTTGAGTATGGTAGGCAAGTTTTAATTTCAACTATGTTTTTCTGTAAAGTGACTTTTGTCTCTCAGAACATTTTATGATTGAGTTTTATGTAAGTAGCAGCAACAAACCACAAGCAAAGGGAACTTTTTGCTTTGTGTTCTAGCTAACTAATGAAGAATTCATTTTGAATAGCAAAGTGAAAATACCTTATTGAGAAATTGTGGGGTTCCTGTTAAATGTTTAATGACAAGCTAGCACTTGGAGTTTCCACAGTGTAATCTAAGCCATCATTTCCTGGGAAAGTTCCAGACCTGCTGAGTCATTAATTTAACATTCTAGGTTAAAAGCAAATTCCATCTCTGGAAAAGCAGAATACATTGTCTTTCCAAAAACTAGTTGTTCAGTGTATAAAGTTTAGCTTTCACAGTAATTTCAGGATGATAAAGATGCTTCAAAAAATTACATTTTTTGAAAAACTGTATCAATAATTTTAACTCTGTTTAGTCTCTATTCCTGGCTTTAAGGTTCAGCTTTCATCATTTTTCTGTTTTCATAGTCTCTTCTTTTGGAATGTGATATCTCTTACTCTGAGAACAGAAAAAGCCCTTTGTATTTTTCATAATTTATAATTTGGCAAATCAAATCATTTACATGCAGCTATACCAGTCCCACATTTTGCATGTTTGTCAATTATCACATAAATTCGGTACCTGTAATTTAATCCAGATACCTCCAATGAGAAAAAGACAACTGTATGCCTAATACACAAGTATAGTTTTGTTAGAATTTCATCCTCCTGTATGTTTTAAATAATTATAGAGATGGAAATTTTAAATTTTTTTTTAAGTTTGAGCCAGTTTCTTGTTCTGAACACATTAATGAAGCAGAGAAAAAATAGATGCAGCTGTTGTCTTTCCAAAGAATTTCAACTTTCCTCCTATTACTATGTTTACAAAAAAAAATATTCTTCATATAGGACCCTTAAACAGAGACTATTGATTTAAATATCTTTCAGTCAACCAAGCAAACATAGTAAAACCTTCACTAATGTTGATGTATACGAAAGAATGTTTTCCATTGTAGAGTTAACTTAAAGGAAAGATATTATTTAAAATTCTAAAGTACTGTGCCTGTTACAATTAAATACACAAATGAGAAAAATGAAGTTAATGAAGAAATATTTTGCCTAAAAGGCATTATATACAAAGAAAAAATCTGATTATTTCTGCCAGTGTTGTGTTTTAAATCACTGTCTAAAGTTTGTTATCTAAAAGTTATTTTAAGATCCAAAAACCAGCCAGGGATGGTGAAGCTTGAGTGTAATCTTAGCACACTGGAGGCTGAGGCAGGAGGAGAACAAATTGCAACCCAACCCAGATTTGTCAGAAACCATGTCTCAAAATGCAGAATAAAAAAGGGCTGGAGACACAGCTCAACCAAAGTTGTGAGTTTGATCCCCAATACGAGGAAAAGAAAAAAAATCTAGAGATTGATGAGATTTTTTTTTTACCTGACATATTATTTTTAATTTTATTTAAACAGAAAAAAAGCAAAACATAAAAAGAGGTAGAAGCAATACAGAATTTCAGAAAAAAAAAGTAAGCGGTAGGAAATCACTAGTTGATAAATTACATATTGTCTTCTTAGACATAGTTGTTTAAGTTACAAAATTAAAGCATACAAAGTGTACATTCAAACAGTGAGACTGCAAAGAAGTTCAATGATCCAGTAACAACTTAGCAACATGGCTATCAATCCTATACACTTAAACATACATGCAACCATATCCTCTGGAGCACTTTCTTTTCTTCCTTTAACTTTTTAAGTAAATTATCTGTTTAGTTATATCCTGTTTCAGGTTGCTCAGTAGGTTACTTACTTGTTTTGTTGTTATTTACTTTTTAATTACCTTATATAATTCTGTTGCCTTGTTTTTGAGTTTCTCCTCATCCATGCTCCATGGATCAGCTTTGGTGGAGTTGGGAGTTTTTTGGAGGTATTTTGTTACTTTGTTACCTACATTTTTTTTTTGAAGGTAGCGAAATACAGCAGAACAAGACAGAACAAACCCATGCCACCACAGTGCAGTGAAAACTAGTACAGAACCTCATAGCAGGTCACCAGGACACGAGCAATAGCACAATAGTGCATCCTATTCTGTTCACATTAGCTGTACTTTCAATCAGGTAGAGCAAAATGGAAGGAAATATTGAACTTATAAAAACAGAATATTGAATAGAGCAGTACCATTAATCAAAACTGAGCAAAACAGTGATAAAAATATAAATATTTGCCCTCAAAGAGATGGTAGAAGGAAATACCCCTTACTTGCCAGACTGCATACATTCATCCTCCCAAGAGATACTCAGACTGCTGGTGCCGACTTGCTAATGGGGCAGGGGTGGGCGAGATGGATGTCTGATCCTTAGCCCACACGCCGGCAGGCCCCCAGCTGCTTACCAGGGCAGCAAGAAGGCTGCCTGTTCTCCCAGTGCCCAAAGTCCCAAAATGATGCAGAGCTCAGGAATCGCTGATAGTTCTCACCCTGTTGCACCGGCAGCTTGCTAGGCCCCCAGCTACTCACCAGGGCAGTAAGTAGGCTGCCTGTTCTCCCAGCACCCTGATGAGATTTTTTTTTAACCGTTCTTTGTTAATTACTAATTTGTGAGTGTTTACTTACTGTTCAACTTGATACAAACAAAAAACACAGTAATCATAATTTTTAGTATACTTCCTTCATATAATAATTGAAATTATATATTTTTTGCTTAAAGTAATTGAACACTACTTACTGAGCACTAATTACTGAACACTAATTACTCATGAAAAAATATGTCCCTGATTCTGAAAATCTTTAGTATTTGATTTGCATTTGCATTATCAGAAAGATTTTTAGAGATGATTGACAGGATTACAGAAATGCCGGGGAGGTGTTGTTTGTTTGATTTTTTTATCTTTTTGGGACATGGTTTCATTATACAGTTCAATCCTAAACTGACCTTGAATTTGTAGCAATCCTCCTGCAGCAACTTCCCAAGTAGAAATGCCAGTTCTTAGACATTATGTAAAACGTGATAAATGTATGAATTACAAACTCATGACTTCATGCCACAGACTCTTGGTTTTTTCTTTATGTCTTTGTTTTATATTTTGTTATTTATCAATGAAGTTATTGTTTTACATTTTGATGCATAAATGTATAAATGCTGCATAAGTGCTTACAAAGTTGTCAGATAGTGACCCAGTCTTTCTGTCTTGGCTTCTTATATTTGCCTTATGGTAGGATGACGCACATAAAAATACATACGTGTACGCTTCAAGAACAATATACTACTGCAATGTAAAATTTCATATGTCTTCTTTACTCTTTTCCAAGGTGTTTACTGTCTGATAAAATTAAGCAACTCAATCTTCTGCCAGCATTAAATGAGTTCCTGCATGAGATATTCACTGTATGTGCTGCCTGTCTCAAGATTTTAAAAGCTTTTCTCTTTTGTTTAGAAACACACATCATATTAAAAATGATTACTAGTGTCTGGAACTGCAAGAAGTAATAATAAATGTTTGTAGTTGAGTTGCTCAGTAATTTCAAGTTTTAAAATGTCACAAATTTTAGGACACTATTTAGGTCAAATAGTCAGATCTTAAAGTGTCACAAATGTTAGGACTCTAAGTCAAGTGCTTGGAGACTCTTTAAGTTAATTTCTGATACTGAATTATGGACTTTTTGAGTTGTACTCTGTTGTGGTTGTATGATTCTCATCACTCCTGGAATAAGTATGTAACACAGTCTGCAGCCACAAAGTGATGACAACCAATCTCTTTTCCCTATACTTATATTTTATTAAATTTCCTGACATGATCCTGCCTTGAAAGTAACAAATGAAATAACTTCTCAGGAATCACTCTGGCTCTTTCAGTTTATGGCAGTGTTTATGTGAATGTCCCCATTACTGGATAAGAGTAAAGCATTGCATTTGTCAGATTGGAGATTCCTTTTTGCTTTTCTAAGTGAGTTTGCCCCAATGTTCAGTACATACTTGTGTATCAAATTGGCCCTATTAACACAGTCCAGAATTAAGTACCTTGAATTAAAAAGAGCACGTAAAGAATGAATTTGATCTGATTTTTGTAGGGTGTTCCAATTCTGAGAATTTTTTAAGTCAGCTAAAAGACTGACATCAGAGTGTCTTTTATTGTGTTGAAACATTCCCACCATGAAAAACTATTATTTCCATTTTATTCTATGTTAGTACTGGCCCATTGGCTATAGTTACATTAGATGTAGAACAGGGACTTAACTTTGGGATATTAATGATTCTTCAATTCCATTGAGAGTATTTCTTAAATATATTCATGATTCTTTTTTACATACTGTTGTGATCTATCTTTATAAACTTGTGGACTTCTTGCAGGGATTAAGTTTTCCAAAATAATCATGCTTTATAGTTTTCCTTTACTGAATAATTATAAATGCAGCTCTAGATATAATACTTTTATGGAAAGCTTCAACCCAAGTCTCCACTGTAGCTATTGAATCTGCAAATCAAAAGTGTCCCCACTTAATAAGTGTAATTACCTTTGGTCACACAGAGATTGAAGTCAATGAAAATCATATATAAGTATGGCTTATTTTTCTTCTCCTCAATAATTGTGGCAAATTAGGAATTAAGTGGCTAAGGTAATAAAACACAGGGGCTCTAGAGGCAAAACAAAGCAGTGTAGCTTCATGCTTTGACTGTATTATTTACTAGCATTTGACCTAAGGAATGTTTTTAAACTTTATGAAGTTAGATGCTTCATTTATAAGATAACAAGATCTCTCTTTTAAGGAATTTAATATAGTTATAACTATAGAGTAAATGCTTAGTAAATTAAACGTGTTTGTTTTAATTATTAAGAAGTAAGGCATATTGTTTTTTATCCTGGTAGTTCCCAAATACATTTTTTTCTGAAAATCCCAAATGCATTTGTATACTATCTAAAGATACCGTGAAATTGTTCAAAAACATTGAAATAACAATTGATTTTAACTTATTTAATTTTTAAAAGCCTATATGCTGAGTTAAGTAAATAATTCCAAAATGAGAAGAAGAGTGCATAAAGATAATTATTACCTAAAACATCTTTTTTTTTTCTCGTACCAGGAATTGAACTCAGGATCTTGCGCTTGCCAGGCAACTGCTTGTACCGCTGTAATTATATCCCTGGCAACATCAATGTTTTGTGCCTTTTACAATCTGAAAGTTACTATTTACCATTATAAAAATTATAGTATACTTTTAACATTTTACTTATAGACTTGAAAAATAATTTAAAATAATATTTTATTGTTTTCCTTGAGGACATCAAAAGGAAATGTAGACATTTTTCAGCAACATTATATAGGACAAATAGGAATGTTTGCTTTTCATTTTCTCTTTCTGAACTTCTTGCATTTTCTAGCCATCTGCAAGAAAATGGCAATGAGGCAAAAATCTCACAATGAGAGAGATTAAGGACCGTTTTTATTTGCTATCACCTTTGAACTTCTCTTTGTAATTAAATAAATTTATAAAGTAAAAACAATGAAAAGGCAGAAATCAGGTTTAAATATTTTGATGTTCTGTTCTCTTCCTCTTGAAGCATACAGAATAATACAAATAGTAAGTAAAGGCTAATAAATTGCATTAATTAACAGAAACGTTGTCCTAGATTATCTCAAATGCAACAGTAAAGCAAAGTGAGATTTTAAAGTATGTAAATATTTAAATCCCATACTGGTCTCTTTCATCATACTGTCCCTTATTATTTTTCAAACACATAGCAAAAGTCACCATCAGAGTCGTTTATTGGTCGAGAGAAGAGGTCAAATTCGCAGTCATACATTGGAAGACCAATTCAGCTCGACAAGATCCTGATGTCTAAGGTGAAAGTGCCACACACGTTCGTCATCCATTCCTACACCCGGCCCACGGTTTGCCAGTACTGCAAGAAGCTCCTTAAGGGTCTTTTCAGGCAAGGCCTGCAATGCAAAGGTAAGGAAGCTCTTCTTACCAAATCTTTGTCACCAGCCTGTCTTTGATCCTTAAATTAATCCTCATCCATCTGAAATGTCATTTTATTTTACAACTTCTTTCTGACAAATTTCCAATTTGTTTCAAAATAATTATGATTAGATTGCAGATTCAACTGTCATAAACGCTGTGCACCAAAAGTACCCAACAACTGCCTGGGCGAAGTGACCATCAATGGAGGTAGGTAAAAGACCAGCAGTCCTGTCTCTGTTTTGCTTTGATGCTAATGGAGAATGTAGCCATTATGGTTTAGCAAGGTTGTTTACTTTTAGAATTTTTTCGGTTCAGTATAACTCAGCCTAAAGTAAATTATGATCTGAGTTTGTTCTTCACAGTGGAAAAATCATCCATTTCAGTTCATCAAACTTTGATAAAACTAAAAATCTTATTTCCCCAGTATTGGGGATTGAATTTAGGGCCTTTGCACTGTTTTGAGACAAAATCTTGCTAAACTTGCTAAATTGCTCCAGACTAGGTTTGAACTTGTGACTCTGCTACTTGTCTCCCAGACTGCTTGGATTACAGGTGTGTGCCAACATGCCTGGCTGAAAAGGTCTTCATCTTTGCATGGTGAACATCTAGCCCTGTAAACGTGGATCCACGATTTGTTTCCCAGCTTTCTTATTTATACTCCTATCCTAATTTGCTCAGAATTGTTAAAGTGCCTACAATTATAGCACTCATTCTCTGTTTTTGTGTCCTCAATCCAAGCATCAAAGTAGAAATTAACTTTCTTTCCTGTCTGCAGAGCACAGAAAGAGTCACAGACATGGGCCCATCAGAAAATAATCTCCCATTTCTATCCTCTACCCTTTTACTATTTCCTTTATGTCTGTGATCACTAATCTGCATCTTTAAAAACAAAAAAAATACTTTGAATTGACCAGTTTTTAAAAATTTGTTTTCTTCTAAATTTATAAATGTTTTCTTTGGAAAACTCTGTGTAAGTTAACTTTGAATCATTCCTCTAAGAAAAATGTTATGTCCTAAAGGAACAGATCATAATTTCATTGTAGGTAGTATTCTAGACATTGCTATCAAAATATTTGGTTTACAATCCCAGGCTAGCTTTTTCCATAGATAGTGAACTACTTTATACTTTTGATCTGATTGCAGTTTTCTGAGACAATCTGATAGTAGTCTTCAGTTCCTCTGGAAAGACACATGGCTGTGGAAGACCAAAGACACAAGTTGAATATCTTTGTTACTAAAAAGCTGAAGAATGAATAATTGAATTTGCTCTAGAATTTTCTTTTGTAGAAAAAATATTTATTCCTAACCAAAAAGGAAGAAGAAAGGATTGCTGTCTAGGAAAACATTCTCAAACATATTGATTTCTGGAATGGAGATTCATGAATTAGCTGTCCAGATTAAAAACTTAAAAATTTTCCTATTTTCTGGCATGAAATCTTGACTTTGTTTGATCCCAGGGAATATCAGTATGTACTTGATAGCTATAACCGAAGGGAAATAGCAGTGTTTGATGGCGAACACTTTGAAATTACATTTTCCCATATAATCAGAAAAATTCCATACAGTGTATTTTCCAAGCTTGGGAAGCCAGAGTCTTTGATTGACTGCTGTCTCTAATGGTAAAATAAGTAGTTGGCATAAGTTAAATAATTAAAATTTTTGCATTAAGATCAACTACTGTACCTAACAATAGAGTTCAATACTCAAGTATCAAATATCTTAGGTATTTAAAAACTGCAGTTTCTGTGACCAGTTTAATGTATTGGAATCCATGACTTTAAAAGTTGCTGGAATAGCAACAGTCATGCAGGCTGAATTGTCTTTCATGCAGAAGTTTCCATCATCCTGCGCTGTATTTCTTTTTTTCCATGAGAGTTGTGCTGTGAAGTGGGGTCGGTTTCCTGGTGACTTGCTTCTGGTGTCACTTTGCCTCCCAGTGCTGTGCTTCTGTCCTGCCTTTGGCTTCTTTCCAAAGCTCTCCATGACTTGTCATGATTTTTAGGGTTAGGGATGTGGAAAATGAGTGTCTGCCTGGAAAAATTACACATTCACCATTGCATATTTTTCTGTACTTACAAACTAAAATTAAAAGGGAGAATGAAAAGATAAATTCCTCGCAGGACTGCATATTTTTAGAGTGTCCAATTGATTTGTTTAGTTTTACTTTTCTCTTAAATCCTGACTCCAAGATTCCAGGCTTATCTTCATGGGTCAAAACAATTTTCTAGATCTGCTGAGCCCTGGAGCAGAATCTGATGTGGTCATGGAAGAAGGGAGTGATGATAATGACAGTGAAAGAAACAGTGGGCTCATGGATGACATGGATGAGGCAATAGTCCAAGATGCTGAGATGGCCATGGCAGAAGGCCAGAATGACAGTGGGGAAATGCAGGATGGAGACCCCGACCAAGAAGACTCCAATCGAACCATCAGGTGAGAGCAGTTATAGCCTCAGCCATCAGTGAAACCTGTGCGGTGTCTACTCATTAAGTTGTGTGGCATTTCAGTCTAAAAAGGAATTTGAGGTGTGTCTAGATCTGTTATGAATGACTGCTGAATTGTGGGTATCACTGGAGTCAGAGATCTAGATTCCCTACAAGTACAGTTTGCGTCTTTTCCTAGTTTGCATTGTTTCCTAGCATCATCCACAGATCCATCATCTTTGACCTATAAATGATGTTTATTTTTGCCATCCACAAGTTTACTAAGTTAACAGTAAGTAACTCAGAATTCATTGTGTGGAAATATACAGGATTCTCGACCCAAGCAAGACTCTATTTTATGGTTCCGCCCTATTATGAACATCGCATGCTGTCTACACCTTTATATTGTTCTTGTGTTCATTTCTGAAGTACAATTTGCCATGTCGTCTATACTTTTGCACCACTAACTAGTCCTCACTTTTCATATCAGGAGTTGGCACAGTCAGATCAAATTGGACTGCTCCTGTATTGTAATTCATTTTATTGGAATACAGCTATGCCCATGCATATTGCCTGTGACTGCTTTTATACTACAATAGCAGACTTAGATGTTTAATCAAGCCTAAAATATTTATTACCTAGTCTTTTACAGAAGTTTTTCAGCCTCTAATTTATATTATAAAGCATAGTTCAATATTTGTGTCCATTTTATAAATGTCAAATTCATTGACAGACTAAAATTGTTCATGAGAGCAGAGAAATGTAATGACACCTGTTTTTTTTTTCCCCTCCATTTAGTAGCACAGTAAACATTTTTAAAATTCTGGGCAATATTAGTCTTGTTACCTAACTGTCTTTTGAATGGAGCATGTAAGGCTTGGGGGTTGTGAGGAAGGGAAGGGAAGGAAGTGTCTTAGTTATCTTCTCTCACTGGGTGCAAAATACTCAACACTCAGAGCCTGAAGGGCAAAAGCCTTGCTGTTGCACACAGTCCATGACTGACTCATTCCAAGGTAGAAATGGGAGGGCAGAAGGGCACAGGGGAAGAAGAGGTCCTCAACCATGGCAGACAGGAAGCAGAAAATGAAGAGAAGGGCTGGAGGGGTTGGGAACACAAATATATGTATTCATGTCCTCTCCTTCATGACTTACCTTCAGCCAGGTCCCACTGCTCACAGCACTCCCGCAATCCAGTCATCTTCCAAACACGTGAGGCACAGAGGAGACATCTTAGATCTCAACCATAGCAGATGGTCAGAGACAGGAGACAGAAGACAGAGCGGCACATGGTGGGGGTTGGGGCAGGGAAATAAGAGACCAACATAATTTCATGTATCGTAATTATGTGAAAGACAGTTTACAAAGCGGTTCATAATTTTTAAGGAATTCTTTAGAAACCAAAATTCACTTTGAAAAATATAATATGAAAATGATTGACCACATACATATAATTTGTAATAAATAAGCAAATCAGCTTTCATTTGTGACATACTGTGACTTCAGTACATTGTTAACAACCTACTGTTTAACTGAAAACTGACCATCCTACAGGTCAAGCTGAAATAAGGCGCTTATTACCCTGTGTTGAGATCTTTAAAATGTACCTTCACTGCCCAGCGTTTTCCACATAGCCCGTTTTCTGAACTGCACTACTCTGCCAATACCTTTCACTGAAAAAAATGGCATATGAAATTTTTTGACTTTCACTCTGACATAATTGAAATAAGCTTTTATTTAAGAAAAGATATGAATCTGAGAACTTGTCTCTCTTAAAATATTTTGACTTTTCAAGTCCATCCACAAGCAACAATATCCCACTCATGAGGGTGGTGCAGTCTATCAAACACACCAAGAGGAAAAGCAGCTCGGTGATGAAGGAAGGATGGATGGTCCACTACACCAGCATGGACACACTGGTAAGATTCACAGCAAGCAGTTCACAGCCTCTGGCTGTGATCAGAGAAGGTGCTGGCACCCTCTGAGAACTGGGGGATGTCCCGGGGTGTAGGACCACGTGGAGACATTGCAGATTCTGGGTGTCATGTGTAGGTGGACACCAGGGCTAGAAAAGTAATACAGAAAGCAGTTTCAGGAAAACAAAATCATTTACCCTCGTTACTGAAATGGTCTCCAGACAACTTGCATGTCCACCAGTAATCAGAAAAGAGACAGTACAGCTCTCAGCACACTCTTCTCAGTCACCTTCCTCCTTGGTGACACACAATACCAGACACCCATAATTAAAAGGATATGAGATTTATTTTGGCTCACAGTTACAGCCCATAGCTCCAAGGCAGCAAAGGCATGGTGAAAAGGCCCAGGTGGACAGTGGATCATCTGATGACAGCCAGGAGGCAGAGAATGAAAGGAGGTGGCAGAGATGGAGATAAACCCTTCCAGGTCACATGCCAGTGACAGCCTCATCTGACCAGACTCCACTTCCTAACAGCACACTCAGTTCTGAGCTCCTCCGTGGATTAATTCCCTGATGAGCCTGGCATCCCCGTGATCCACTTAAATTCCAAAGGCCCTGCCTCTGAGCACATGAGCCTCGAGGGGGACATTCTAGATCTATATCATAATGGTACTCCTCTATGATAGAGAATTATAAAAGGAATGCTGCATTTTAGGGAGTAATGAAAGACAACAGTGATGACTATTGATTACTTCTTAAATCTTTAATTGTTCGTTTAAAATAGTAAAATTCCAGGAATATAGTCATCCATGCTTTACTCAAGTCACATACATTTCCAGAGTTTTGTAATCATTGATGAATGAGATGGTATAAATGTGTAAGGGAGAGAAGAGCTTAATCCACATTTTAACATTAAAATAATTGAAAGGCTGATTACTCAGTCATTGATAGTACTTTCTTCATTTCCTCTTATGGATAGAATGTTTATCATTTCTTTAAATAATATAACTTAATTGATCTGTCTATAATGTCAGGCTTCTTGTTGGAGAGCAAAGACATCTGGACATACTGTGAGACTCAGTAGAGGACTATCTAGTTCTTCTTTGACAGGTTGTAGGATATTAAGACATATTTATTATATTTAATAGCTAGTCTAAGATTGATTGCACATGAAACCAAAAATAATGTTAGGAGGGCTTTGGGTCTAAAACATGAAAATATACATACACACACATCATATCCTAAAATCATGGAAGATTTACCTAGGTTCAATAAGAACCTTATCCCCAAACTATAATAGATGTGGAGCGAGGGTAAGAGGAGGTTGACTTGTCTGGTATATTGTTTTGACTTAATTTGGTACCATGGAGTCAAGGTGCCATCCAACAAAATATTCTTTAGTTCTGTTGTAGCATTCAGAATTCTTCTATTGGTAATGGAAGCCAAAATACCTGGCTAGATCAACATTACATTTCTTATGTTGTAAAATAATAAATATGAATAAACATTACACCTCCTACTAAGCTTTGTTTTATTCCAAGCTATAAATACACTGTTAGCTCTTCAAGCAGTCAAATTTTAAAGTGATATTTGCCATTGACTGTGCACATACTGACTGCCAGATACTTTCCTGGATGCTAATACATCATCTTCTTTATTACTCATGACTGTCTGATGTAGATGCAGAAACACATCACACAGCATTTGCTCTGTAGTGAATTTCTAACGTCAAATTGAGTGAGAGTTTGTCTTAATCAAGGCCCACACACTTTCCACCACCAGTTTCTATTTTCCCACTGAGGAAATGTACTTATTTTTATCAATCTAGGATATATTTAAAGCTTTCAACAGATCCTGAATCTAACTTCTATTTCAGCGGAAACGGCACTATTGGAGACTGGATAGTAAATGCATCACACTCTTTCAAAATGACACAGGAAGCAGGTACTATAAGGTAAGTGCAGCTCTTTCTTTGATTGTAGTCTGTTATCCTTTCCTGCTTTTTCCTGAGCGTGTGGAATATCGGACATGTGAAATATGTCCAACAGACACAACTGTGTCTGTGCTTCCTCCGAGAGATATTTTTTTTGTCTATACTTTACAGATTTCTTTAGAATCTCATTGTAACTGTTGATTCATCTGTGAATCTCACATTTTCCCAGAGAGTCCTTGAAGCTCTATGAGATGGTGGAAAGAAGGAGGGAGATAGCTTAGTTGAATATTTTAGGACAATTGTAATTTCAGTAGGAAGTCAGTGGTCACAGAAGACGAGCTAAAAGTAAATTCCTGGTATCCATTATATTCAGCCCATCACTGGAAATTAAGAAACATTGTATGTTTTAATTTGGAGATCTCAAATAACCAGTGATGCTGAACATTATTTCATATAATAATATTGTAAACAGAAAAAAATAAAAACGATCATACAGAATATCAAAACAAAGTAATAAGAGATTAACAATGGTTAATAGATTGTGTATTGTTATTCTCAAAGTAGTTGTTCAGATTACAAGACGGATGTGAAAAAGTGAGCAAACAATGAAAGCACAAACTGTTGTTTTTGCTGAGCTAACAGGGATGGGGGAAAGAAGGGACAAGAAAAAAAAATAGAAGGAAAAAGTGGAAGCAAAGCTTTTGTAAATAACGAGGGAAAGAGGACTTGAGGAAGGGAAGGGACAGGGAAAAAAAACCAAGAAATATAATATATGGGTACAAATTCCCTATGATGAATGCCATCACTACATATATCTGAAATGTATCAATAAAATAAAAAAACAGAGAAAAGAAACATGGTATGATTTCTTCATGCTTGTCAGTATTTATAAGAAACACTTCCCTCTAGAGCAATACTTGTCAGCAATTTTTCTTCTGTCTCTCTATATTTTTTTGTTTCTCTACATTAAATAATACAAATGTGGCATGATATGTTACAGTAAAACACAACTCCAACAGAAACTCGAAATGGAACTAGTAGATACTTGCTCGTTTTACATAAATGCAGACTCCAGTGCAGTTGATCTGATTTTCCATGGCCACTTTCCATTAGGTGTGGCAGAAAATTAACCATTTTTTTTAAAGGTTTTTGGTCCTTTGTACTTCCCAGGAGACAATATGGCAATTGTTTAATATTTATATGTTTTTAAAAACAACCACTTTTAAAAACAAAAAAGGTTGTCATTTTTTCCTTACTAAAACTCTTCACTTGTGTTTATACGAACATATATTGAATTAAAGCCCACTTACTTTTAGTACTTTAGGTAGTAAACATTTTAAAACAGTGATGTAAACCTGAATGTATTTAAACATGTTATTTTTGGCCTTACAGTTTAAAATATTATCATTCATGTTCTGAGTCTTAGGTTTTGATGATGATTCAAAATCATTATTTTTAACCATGCTTATTTCTGACACTTGATTATCAAAAAATCTCACTTGTATTTTCGAGGAAAAAGGTGACACTACAGCTCCTTATTATCAAAATATTTTTAATTTTTTATGAAAATTATTTCACAAAATGTTTTTTATAAATGATAGCTATAATGTCATTTCTCACATATTCCTGGTATGAACTTTTATTTAAAAGTTCACATGCTTTTGAAAAACTATATTGAGGACTCTTTTCCTTCCATAGGAAATTCCTTTATCTGAAATTTTATCTTTGGAAGCAGCAAAAACTTCAGCATTAGTTCCTAATGGAGCGAATCCTCATTGCTTCGAAATCACTACAACGAATGTAGTGTATTATGTGGGAGAAGATGTGGTCAATCCTTCCAGTCCCCCACCAAATAACAGTGTCCTGACCAGCGGCGTGGGTGCAGATGTGGCCAGGAGGTGGGAGATGGCCATCCAGCACGCCCTCATGCCCGTCATTCCCAAGGGCTCATCTGTGAGTTCAGGAAGCACCTCCCACAGTAAGTCTATCTTTTTGCTAGCTCACGTGAAGATCAATCTGCCCACCTATAGTTCAGTAAACAGGGATTGTACCTTTTCCAAAAACAGAATGGAGAAAACATCCTTGGTGGTAGATTTAGTGTGTGAGAAAACATAGAATCTCTAAGTTGAAGCTGCTCCACTGTCTTCATCTTTCATTAATTTTTTTTATAAATTCACATAGCCCTGTATATTAGACCTGTATATTATGTATCTAGAGATATCAGTCATAAAAGAAGTCATCTAATCAGTTTGTGCTTGATGTAGAATGCCACAAATAGGAATTAATATATTCCTTCAAAATTGGCTAACATGGCATTCTATGTAGGGCAGAGTGTAGATAATCTTGATAATCTTATCCCAGTAATAAACCTCTGCTCATTAGTAAGATGAGATCTAGTCTGCCAACATTTAACCAGGTAAAATATTGCAGATCAATTGTAAAAAGAAATTTTAGAGGACTACAAAAAGTGTCATTTTAAATGCCATAATGGTTTCTATAGCCAACACATTAACAGAATGTTTAGGATTATTTTAGCTTGGTCATTTTTTACTTCACCTGAGATCTCTATTTTAATGACTAAAGCAAACCCAACAAGTTAATGATTTGCCTATGTTACAGGTAAAAAAAAAAAAAATTGGTCTAGAGAAATTAGTATTTGAAATCAAGTAAACTGACAAAATATTGTAGTTTTGAAAACTAATTTCAGAATGAGTTTATAATTTTAAATGGAAATAAATATCCCAATGGGAATTACTGTGATTTTTTTACAACCTATGAGATATGATTGATATTTACTTATTTTGCTGTTACTTAACTGACATTTTTGTGCTTGTATTTTCAACATGCATTTCCAGAAGATATTTCTGTGAGCATTTCAGTATCAAATTGCCAGATTCAAGAAAATGTGGTGAGTATATCCTAATACCAAACTTAGCAATGTATTAGAAAATAAGAATATAAAAGATTTTTACTAATCTGAAGTTTTAATTTTTCATTGTTTTCCAGAAAACAAAATAGTATCTACATAAATATTTTTCTTCCCAGAAAATATTACATTATGTTTGTATTGTGATTTTGTGATAGTCTGGTCTACAATGTAGCACCAATTTATAATAATAATGAATTACCTATTTATAACAGTAGTTACCTATTTTCATCCTAGAAATAGGTATTTACAGTGAGATACCTGGTTTTTCACATATTTACCTCTCTCTCTCTCTCTCTCTCTCTTTCTCTCTCTCTTTCTCTCTCTCTCTCTCTCTCTCTCTCTCTCTCTCTCTCTCTCCCTCTCTCTCTCTCTCTCTGTAGTAGGGATTTCACCCAGAGCCTGGTGCATGCCATGCAAGCAAACTCTCTACCACTGATCTATATCCCCAGTCCTTGATATTGAAATTTCAGTGGTCAGTGTTGCACAATAAAATAAGTACATAAATAAAATACCTTCATTGATTTGCGTAGGTACTTTAACCACACCATTGTCCTCACTCCTTGTACCTAGGATCACTGTCGCATATCAGGATTGCAAATCCTCTTGCGGCCGAAGTATTTGTATATACCCAGGAGATCTCGAGAAATTTGCATAATTTGGACTTCATGGGTCCACACTCTGGCACCCTAATCACCTGTGCCAACCAAATCCATTCATTCCATTCTTTCTTGAAAATGACAGATCAGAAATATAATAACTATCATGTTTGCTTTACTTGTTACATTTCCAATGTACCAATAACCAAAAAGTCATAAAGCCTTTCCCACCTCATTCTAGTGACTCAGATCTTTTGTTCTACTTTTCCTACTATGCATATGCCCAAAAGAAACAGTTTAAATGCAGTAATTTGAGTTTGCTTTTAAAAGAAAGCCTGTTTAAACTCTGTCCACCACTACTGTATCACTGCAATGCTTGCCACATTTGCCTAAATAAAACAAAAAGTTAAAGAGAAACTAGACAACTTCAGTAGTCAGTCCCAATCTAGATTAATGCCACCCTTTATTCAGAAATTATTATTTCGACACAGAAAAAAAGGAGGGTTCCAGAACATTTTACTCCCAGAAATGATACAAATGGAATTGTTTGGTGGCTTCACAGATGGAGCTCTCACAGTGCACTGTCATGCTTTTATAGTTTTTCTGGTCGCTCATGATGCCACAGCCCCTCATTATTCCATTCAAATTCATCTGGATGTGGGTGATCAACCAGGGAGCAGCCTTACCATTCTAGCCAGATGGTGTATCAGGGGGTCCCACCGACATGTGCTTTGGAATCTGTAAATATTTAATAAAATTTCTAAATAGCCATTTTAATAAGCAGATCCCTTTCTGTGTACTTAAATGACGTTATACATTTTGGAATCTTATTTCTCTCTATTAAAAACATATTTGTAGTACATTAGAAAACCTCTAGCTCTTAAGATCAGAGTAGTTTTCATAATATTACAGTAGTTAAAACGCTTTGAATATCATAGTCATTGAAATTTTACAAGTGTTTATAATTTTTAAAGAATATTTAATAATATTTATAATAAGTTTAAATAAAATTATGCAATTTATTAAGAATAATGCTTATTCTCTCTCATCTTGTTTTTCATTGGGCTTGTATCCAAAGGACATCAGCACAGTGTATCAGATTTTTCCTGATGAAGTTCTTGGTTCTGGACAGTTTGGAATTGTTTATGGAGGTAAATTAGTTTACATAAGTAATTTTGCCTCAAAAGAAATTAAAAGCAAGACCTTTGTTTATGTATGTGTATGTCTTTATATTTTACCTTTTAAAAATTTCTCTTGAGATACTCATTCTTTGAAAAACTAGTATATTTCTATTACGAAAGAGAAAGTTTTCACAGTTATAAAACTTATTTTGATTAAATATTGACCAGTTATGTACAGCATTGAAGCAATTTGATGTATTTAGGCAAAACATTAAAAAGCAAGGAAGCTAACAGTTCATGAACAAATTAGTTCTATTTTTTTTTCAGTATATTTGATAAGAACACCTACCAAAGTCCATTTATATTAACTGGACAAAAACTTCTTTATCTATGTCTTTAGCAATGTATCTGTTGTAGTAAAATGCAACTTTTTTTTTAGCTTTCGAAGTAAACTACTAGATTTTTTTAACCTTTTATTCAAATCTTTCATGAATTTGATTTAACTTCTATGTTAAACTCTAGCCTATTCAATCATATTTTTCAACCTTAAGTAATATTTAATACTAATGTTTTACCTGCTCAATAAAAATAACATCACAAATTTCAGTTTCTTATCTTAAGGAACTCTTCAATTTTACTTATCACCTATGATGTCATATGTTTGAATTTAAAAACTAAGTCCTATTTTGTTTTACAGTGTCCTTTTAATTCTCATAAAAATACCCCAGAGATTTTTTTTTTTTAATCGAAAATCTGTCAGTGGGTCAACAACCCTTGTGCTGTCTGTTAATGCATACTGGTATAGTAGGGGAAACCACATGTTGGATTATTGCTCTACAGAGTAACTTTTATGTGCAAAAATATGCAATCGCAAGAGAGGTGGTACATGATAAATACAGGTACCTGCACAACCTGTGGGAGTGAGGCAAGGATGAGAAATTAGATCAGAAAGACTAGCAAGTGCCAGGTAATTTGGAACATCAACAAGGCCGTGCATAGGAGGAGTCGTGCACACAGGAAACCAAAATGTTACCAGACACATGTGATGAAGCAGAGAACAGAATTTCAGAAGAAAACCAAGCCCTATGGTGTTAGAGGAATGTAGATAAAATGATCTGTGGTCTTGTAGATCGTAGTAGCAATAAAACACCAGAGTTGAAATAAAGCATAGTAAGTCAGAGTAAAGAGTGATATTAAGAAAATAGAGGTTGCACAACAAGGCAACGTGGTAGTGAAGGAAAGCACTTAGAAAACATCCAAGGAGGGGGAATGAACAGTAAGAACAGGATGCAGAATGAAGGAACACCAGATTTATAGCAGATATGGAAATAATAGAATTTCAAGTTAGTTTGTGTGTGATCAAAACTTTTGAGATCTATTTTGTTTCCATTTTCATTTCATGTTTTCAGGCTTAATCAGTGCTACTATGTTCTGCACTTACTACAGGACAGTGTTGCAGAAGTTAAAAGCTTGGGGGTCTCCATGCACCCCCCAGAAGGTCATGACAAATACATGGGATATGGAATATATAAAAGACCCCTCATGTGATTATGATAGTAACTTTTGAGTGTAGTTATCTGGACACTGTGTACTTTAATTTTTTTTTTTCACCTAATCATCACAAAGTGGTATCACTGAAGACCAGAAATCTAAAATCCTGAAAGATTAAGTGATTTGCTTGAGATCACACAGCTAGTAAATGACAGAGCCAGGACTCTATTGAAAGTGTGTAGGACCCATGGCCCAGGGTTCACATGTGGCCCTGGACAGCTAGTAATGTGGTCTCACAAGATTGTAAACTTTTAACACTATTATGTGATTTTTTAGGAATATTTTTCATGTTTCTACTGCATGGTGCTTGAGTGCAGACTGCATAGGTGACAATGAAATGCTGTGTAGGGGTAGCCAGAGTGTGGTGCTAACTCTGTCTACTGTGCCCGCCACATTCAGTTATATCGGAATCCATGTGTCCCACAGGTTACATGCGCTTTGCACAACATGGAGAGGAAAATGCATCAATTACCATATAATAGTATTTCAGTCTACCTACGTACATGTGTGCCTATGAAGACAAGCATTTACTGTTGTTAACTAGACATGTACATTTTCTTATTTAATTATTGAATTGGGGCTTGTTCTGTTACTTCATTTTAGCATTATAATAAAAATATTTTTGAAAAGGAAGTTTTATTCCTTAGATCCACTAATTATATCATATTTTATATGTAGCCCAGACAATTTCTCTTTGCTTATTGTGTCCTAGGTGTGCCAAAAATTTGGATACCCATGAAATGCTTTTCCCTGTAATATACATTATTTATCAGTACTTAAAAATTGCACTTTCTTAAGTAAGGCATTTTTACTGTTGGTGTGAATGTTTTTCTACTAAGCATATCAATATTCTGTTTCTAAAATTTATATTTTTATGAGAAAATATCAGACTGTTGATATATTTATTAGACTCCTGCATACCTTTTCATGACCCAATTCTTCTATGTTTTAAGTTGTGGTTAATTTTGACACACAGTTGACTTAGTATAATGTGTTAAGTGAAATTTTTTATGAATATGTTAGTGTTCTTCAGAAATGTTAATTTATTCAGTGAAACATTTTCATTACTTATATAACTGTCTTTATAAGTTTGTGTGTTCTTTAATATTAATATTTAATAACGCTAGTGATTTTCTCTTTTACCTAAAGGAAAACATCGTAAAACAGGAAGAGACGTTGCTATTAAAATCATTGACAAATTGAGATTTCCAACAAAACAAGAAAGCCAGCTTCGTAATGAGGTTGCAATTCTACAGGTACATACTTGATTCTCATTTTAGAGCTATAAAGTATCCTCCACTTCCACATAGCAAAGTTATCTAAATAACTGCCGCATAGATATTTAAAACACTTTAAAATAACTGAAAGCTCTGATCAAGTGTCAAACTACCGCCTGAGGATTATCTTTCGTGAATCTAGGGAGCGGTTCCTCTTTTTCATATATTTAATTCTAGGTTCTAATACATTATTAATATTCATTAATGGGTAATGTTTCAGCATTTGCTCATAATGGATATGCTGAGACCATTTTGTTTTACATTGCGAATGACCTTGCCTTCATAAACATTCCCCCTTTGTGCTGTGATAATTACATGACTTGAGTGTGAACTGTCAGCGTATCAGGTATGTAAGATATGCCTGAGAATCAAATCATCTTGATTATATTAATATCCTCTTTCTCTCTGCCTATATGTGATATAGAGCATGTCACTTGACTTCTCATTAATAAAAGTCCCTTTTTAAGCCAGGATTTGTTAATAAAAGTTATTATGTGGTATATATAACTTTTATACTGATTAAAACTTGTTTTTTGCAGACCAAATGGAAATTCAAAAGTTATTTGCCTAATGTGGTCAGCATAGCTATCTTGTATGCACTATTTTGACCGTTGATAAAACCAATTTTCATATAATTTCTGTAATTTTGTACTTATGAAACTCATCTGAATTTCTAATTCAGTTTTATTAATTTTCTTTTATGTATTTCTGGTAATGCAAAATAAATTACATCTCTTCGCTTATTGTTTAATTGCTATTTATTGAATTACAAATATTGAATTAAAAAGGCATGACTGCTACCCTAAATAAACTCATGCATGCAGACACCAAAAAAATAATCTTTTATACATAAAAAAATAACACTTCTGAGATTGAGAATTTCTAAAAATGGTGTTTTGGGCCTTTAGACGACCAATATAACACAGAAGAAAATAACTACATAAGAAGATAACTACAGATCTTTAGATTCCAATTCATCCAATTCATCTATTCATGGCTTAACACTTGCTAATCAGTTACCAAAAAGAGATTTTAAAAAAGCTATCCTTAACTTGGCAGTACTGAATCATAAATAACAGGTGCAAATACAGTTTTTGAAATCTTCCCAAACCTGGCCCTTACTCCTCCAGTCTCTGCTCCCACATCTCCTCAGGAAAATCCCTTTGCAGAGAAATACCTCCAGAGCTGGAATGTGTACCTCAGAGTTTCATGAGTAGCATCTTTCTAGCCTGTATTGTAGCTGCAGAAAACTAGCATATATTGAGGGTCTAATTTTCTATCTTTAAGCCTTTCGATTGGCACTTCAGAATCTGTCAGCAGAGTATTAGCTGCTGACTTTGTAGTGAGGTAGAAAAGAATAAAATACACCTAAGTGTAAACAACTTCCTGTCTTCCCTTCTGAAATACGAGTTGCAAATAACTGCAGTGCAATAGAGAGAGGTCTGGAAAAATTTCTATGGTGTGGTTTTCTAAAAAGAATTTAGTTAGGCTGAGAACCAAATTCTGACCCTCAAGCATATGGTGATTATAAGACATTTTTCATGTTTTCATTATAGCTCGAAAACTCAAAAAAATCCTCATCACTATCCCTGATCATTCTTTGCTTCATTCATGAAACTAGTATGTATTGAATTGCTGCTCCAAGCTAAGCACTCTTCTGGTTCAGACAATACAGCATGGCATACATTCACAGAAGTCCTTCCTGTCCAAGGTCTTGCAATTGAATTATTTAGCTGTGCCTCTATGACAGATGTTTACACATAATTTATGGGTTAAATTTTTAATCACATAACCTGTAGTCATTTTCTGCTTGACAGTTTTCACTTCATCATAAAGTTGTCAGTTGTTTCAAGATGTGTTTTGCCACTCTACATTTCCCTTTGATATTTTCCCTTATTCCAGTGTCCTGAGCAAGTTACATTCCATTATTTCTTTCACTATCTTTTAGAGCTAGTGTCACTCCTAGTTGACTACTCAAAGGGTTGTAATCACCTTCAAGGATTTCATTCATCTTTATTTGGTCCAGAAATCTACCAATTTATTTACATAATGGAATAAAGTGCTTCACAGATATTACGAAAAGACTTAAATTTTTCATTAATGGACCATAAATGGTTTTTGCCTAAGAAATAGGAAGAATACTAACAAAATGAGAAAGGGTATAGAGACCGTATTTGCAGGGAGATATATTAGTATTAAGCTTTTGGTTTTAGGCTGGTTGGTTTCAGGTACAAGTGGCAAAGCGAAGTGGAGGTGTCCCAAGAAAAGAATTACAAGACTAAAGTGTCTGAAGCATCTGAACTCAGAGCTACCTTAAGAAAACACATGCAGAGAGATGACAAATAACTTTCTCAGAAAGCATGAGGTGGCTCTGGGGATGAGTTTCACCGGTACCTAAATCATTTAGACAAATTCAGAGAGGGGGAGCAAGTTCTAGAGAAGAACTAGAGTTGAGCAGGAAGACTTACAACAAAAGAAACAATCAAGGCTGCTGATGCGCTGAGTTTAGTCAAGTGAGATAAAGATTTGAAAAATACTGGTTGATAGTTGGGTAGAGATGAATATCAAAGGGATGGCAAAAAGGGTCATGTATTTACTCAAAAAAGATATAAATATATTTAATGTATGGCTTATTGAGTTCATGATTTTTTCCTGTATATTCCATATTCAGTATGATTATCAATCCAAAATGCTTTCATACATTGTAACATAAACAGAAGGCTACAATATTATTCCTTAGTAGATGAAGAAAAGTTGTACTTTAAGAAAGGAAAAATAATAATTCCATTGATTAGAATTATATCCATATACATTATTCTAAAGATTTTATGCATTGTGATATTTTACTGCTAGAAAATAAAAATTAGTTTTGACTACATAAACTTTTGTGTATAACTTACATTACATATGTTATGCCAGTATTTTTATTTTGAAGTGTCTAAGTATTCTAAAATGTAGTTACATGTTGATAAATTTTCTGAAATATTTCTAATAGCTATAGAACAACTATCTTTTATTCTTTTCTTGTTGACTTGAAAAAAATAGTCCAAAAATAAAATACAAATTGGATTTTCTGGGAGTTTTTTTAAATAAGTATAATATCCACACTAGTGAAATCCTACTGAAGTATAATAATTAAATATTACAGATAATAAAAATCATCCTAAATGATATGAGATATAAATGACATGCTTTAAGATTCACATATTCCTTAATTTCATTTACTCAAAAATATCTAAAGAGCAAATTTATTTGATTGAATCAGACCTTAGAAAGCTTTTACCTAAGTTATACAGAGAATATGAAGTGAAAAAAGAAGGAAGATACTACTTTTTCTTAAGTGTTGTATAAACTAGGTTGCTTTATTTTATTTTAGGAAAAAATAAAACAAAATTTCATAAGCAAATAATAATCAAATAGCAATAATTATTGTACTTTGTATCATTATCTTCAATTATCTTCAAATGATGAGATATAACCAAAACAATTCTTACAGAAAACAAACATAATAACGCAAAAACCTTACTTTTCAACAAACTAGTAGTAAAAATGAAACCAGTTAGCATACATTTTGAAATATTTCCAAATCAATGGAATTTATAATTTGGGGAAATATTTGAACTTCTCCTAATTTCCTACTTTTGTCTCTACTATTTTGCTCTTTATTTATGTACAAGTAAAAAATTAACAGATGTCCTTGCAGAGCTCAGGAGTAAGAGTGGTTTTCTCCTATCAGCCATCATCACCTGTTGTTTCCTAAAGAATCAAAAGAAAGGATGCCCTTGAGCAGAACTTCTCAACTCTAGGCTTCACCAAAAGCTAGCGTCCCAGATTCCTTATGCTAGAGAAATACAAGGGAGGGGATTCCAAGTGCTTCTGGATTACTTATATATCCAGAGAAACAGAATTTTGTTTCTTGAAATTAGTGAAATAATATCTCCAAATGACTTTGATCATAAACTTTTTCTGAAGTCCCAGGGAAACCAGCAGAAGACTGCAGCTCTGGGAAATAAGTATTGAGTAGGAAGTTGTAAAGGTAAATCATTGCCACTCAACAAGACAATCCTGGTGGCATCATCTATTAGAAAACACAGCTGGTGCAGGAAGCTCAGCACATGTCAGCCATCAGAGCAGGGTGCATAAGTCGTTCCTAAAATTGATGATGAAATGGTATATCAGAAGTGGAGGCCAATTTTAGCCCTGAAGTTTTTCCTTTAACCCACTCAACTGAGGACCATGGGTCTAGAGTCCAGCAGTATCAGTAGTGAACAAGTTAGGAGGACCAAAGTTTCCATGAGAGTAACTGACTCATCTAGAGGAACAAGCCACTTGGAGCCCCACTGAATTGTCCCTTAATGTATACAAAACAGCCTCTCTCTCTCTCTCTCTCTCTCTCTCTCTCTCTCTCTCTCTCTCTCTCTGTCTCTCGTTCTCTCGTTCCCTCACTGTCTCTCATTCTCATTTGCTTTGGCTGTCTCTCTCTAGCTCTCCCTCTGTCTCTGTATTTCTGTATCACAACTCTAGCAATACAGCTGGATGAACCATATGGAGATGGATGATCTTTGGAGTGGGAGCTGGGGCCTCTAGGTATTCATAAGGAGCAAACTTGGCAGCTGTGTCAGTACTTAAATATATAAATGCTTCTCTGAGAATTTCAGGCCACTTACCATGGTGGATTTGCCTACAACTGTGGCTTTAATAAGCTCTTCTTGCTTTCCACCACCCTGCTGCATGAAGGTTATATGACATGACAAAGTGCCATGGTAAGTCATGTGTTTGGGCCCAGTCCCAGGCAGGACTCCCACTGCTGGGTTGATTTGTGTACCATGAATTTCCAGATACAGAGGCTACCTTGTCTTGCACTTGTGAGATCATACCTCCAGGCCTCCAGATTGAAGGGGAGATGTGAGGTTTTTTTTCTAGTACCTGGATAATGTTAGGCACCGCACCTTGTTTAACTCTTCATGTTCCAACAGTCATTCTCAAAGTCCTATCGTGCTTCTTTTTAACCAGTCGCACAGGGTTGGTGAAGGCAGTGTGGGCAGATCATAAAATCCCAGTCTAATTCTAACATCCACAATTCGTGCATGTTTCCCCAATCTCAGAATGTCCCGCTGCTGATTTGTACTACCTGATACTTCTTCTCTGCTTGGAGGTGGGAAGGCTAACAAGATTCCATTTTGTTTTGTACCCTGTCTTGGTACTGTCTTTATTTCCTGATCATTACTGTCCACACTGCTCATTTTCAGTTCTTCATTTCTCACCCTCAGGGAAATGATAAATTCATAGAAAGGTTTTCACAAATTATGTAAGGAAAGATTAGCATGGTAGGGAGGAATATCCTGGCAATGGTAGATTTGTGATTTCTAAGACCATTAAACAAAGCAGGAATTATAAGAGACTCTAATTAGAAAATGGATAAGATGATGTACTCTTTTCTCGGCTCTAGAAAACTGGCAGCACAGAGAATGAGCAAAGCTACTGCTTCAGAAACACACCTTCGAGAAAGGTCTCTCATGCCCCACCAATACTTCTGTGCCACAAAATATTCTGTTTTCTACTCTGTGGTCGTTTAGAATTTAGATCCTGGACTCATCACTTTCAACTTGCTTTTCCTGCTATAATGTGAGCTAAATTAGTAAGCCCTTCAATTGAAAAGTAGTCAGAAGTCCTCGTATTAATGTTACATTGTACCTAAAAACCTACTGAAAAGCCAAGGTTGTTGATGATGCAAGCTTCTAATCCCAGTTCTCTAGGAGGCTGAGCACAAACTCGAGCCTGAACTGAGCCATTTAGCAATTTAGTCAGACCTTGTCTTGAAACACCAAGGACTAGAAATATAATTCAGCATGAAGGCTTTGGGTTCAATTCCCAGTACCAAAAAACAAAACAAAAACCCCAACTATTGGAAAGATATGTTGAACTTAAAATCATTTTCTCATTTCTTATGTGATTGAATGAAATAAACCTAATGGTAAAAGAGTAAGAGGTGAAAGAAATAAGAGAAAGATATGACAGCTTTAACTTATCACAACTAAATATATGGAAATAAGCTCTCAAACCTAGATTTATAATAAAGCAACACTATTTGTAGTATGGAAAATAAGTACATGCTTTGTAACAATATTTAAGACTTATTTTACATGAAGCCAAAAAATATTGACTAGGAGATACACAAAAACTAAGAATTAGTTACTTGGCTGTTTTAATAAATTATTATTTTATAAAAAATATGCACTTCTAGTGACTTCTTTCCATTATTACAAAATATTTTTCTAGGCAACTTGGGTCAGGAATTTTTTGTCCTGATCTCTGGTTGATATTTCCTCCCAGACTTTCAAACAAGTTATATTCACTCCATGGATATGTCATCAATCTGTTATGTGTGAATGCCCACTATTCTTTCCTGTCCTGGACCAAATGTTTCATTTCCTGAAAATTAAATTACTTAAATGTAACAAACAGATGGTCTGAGTCCTATAGGCACTTGCTCTGCTATGAAGTTTATTATTCAAATTCCTGAGGTAAGCCTCAGAAGTTAGCAAAATTCTTCTCAGCACACTACTGTGCCGTAGTTATTGTCTTCTTGCCATGTTTAAATTCAGTTACTTTGGACATTAGAAAGAAAAAGTTAAAAAAAAAAACTTAAATTTTATATGAAAAGTTAGTCTGTAATCAAATCAGTGGACTCTCTTGTTGAAGCTTATCTTAAAATTCTTAAAGTATTAAAAATGATACAAATTATACATCAAAAAAGACAAATAATAATAGCTTGATTGTTTTTGTTTCCAGTCTTCAGATGTCTTCTGCATGATTAAATAAATACTTATCATTCTTTTAGTGTAGAGATATTGGATAACTAATACATGATTCTTTATAACCTGTTTTATTTTCTTTTGTTACTGTCTGATATAAAAATGTGGCTATTTGGTTCAATGCAAAACCAATCAGCTCATGTGGAAGCATCTGGGATAATTTTGTCTCAACCACATATAATAAATTTAAAGTATCAGTTTTATATCAACTAGTAGAAGGCAAAATTATTTTGCTTTTGTAAAAGTTTTTCAAGCTGTCACTCAAGGTATCCTTCTGAAAACCTATAAAGCATAAAGACATTTATATAATAGCAAAGGCTACATGGGATGATTGCATGAGTTTAACTTTTCTAATATTTGAACCAGTTGTGTATGCATGACCTTATTTTTATTTGAACATATTGTTTCTTTTTAAATTTATGCACTAAAATACTTTATCAGGAAATGGCAAAATTATTCCTGTCCTTACCATGAAGATGCTGTTAGAGTCATTTGTGGAGTCTTTTGGGCTTAGAATACATATGCCAGTTTTCCCCTTTTTGTAGGGTCTGCTCAGGCTGTATTGTGGAATAGGGAAAAAGAAAAAGAAAATATTGAGTGAAGTGCTCTAGTATGTCTGAGAAACGATGTATGTGGGGTGCAGACACAGGAAGAGGGGTGCATATACAGTCAGACAGTTTAGCAGGCAGGTGTGCCAGGCCATCTGCAGGCTTTCCTTTCTCGTACTTCAGAGTCTGAGATCAGGTATGCAGAAGCAGCAAGCTTCCCCGGTGCGGCAGGACTTCCTTTGTCGCCTGACCTGCCTGGACCCCCGAGGCCACTGTCTCTTAATCTGTACTTTATCTTCTCCTTCGTGCTGTTCTTCCCTCTGCCTACACAAAAGAACCTTTTGTCTTGGTGGCTATTTCTTTTGTTCCACTTTGTGTTTATTCCCTATTCCTCCTCCTCACTTTGACACACACTTGCTCCTTTAAGAACTCTAGGCTTTCTGGAACACTGCCTAGGTTCTTAAAGGTGGGTAAAATTGAAAAAAAGTCAGTTGACAAGAAGCTTAAAAAGGAAGGTACACTTAGCACATCTCCTGGTGGACTTTTCCCAGCATAACCAAAACTTCTCTTATGATCTTTAAAGCTCCTGCTGTGGTTGCTCATTTTAAAAGGCAGCTGAAGGGCTGGGGACTTAGCTCAGCGGCATAAGCGCCAGCCTTGCAAGCACACAGTCATGAGTTCGATCCCCAGTACTGATTAAAAAACCAAAAAAAGGCAGCTGAAACAAAAATAAGACCAGGGATCTGTCCGGCCATGGTGGCTCCTCTTTCAGGGGAGGGGATATAAGGAAAAGGGCCTGAGATAGTGTGGGGCAGGTTGAGGTATGAACAACACTATCACACATAGTCCACCTAGCAAATATTTGTGTCACAGTCATTTCCCACTTCAGAATCTGGCTCTCCCATATTCCCTCAAGCCAAGCTGGTGTTATGTGTAGCAGTCAAATGCATAATGTAAGAATAGTGCTAGTGCGAGCTTTGTTGTTACCAGTCACTGTCCATGTGCTTCAGTTCTGACCAGGAGAGAGCAGCTCTGGAGGCATGGTCTATCAGACTTGAGTAGTTACAGTGCAGTGATTTCAAGAACAACGACTGTAGCCCTTAAGAAGTGAAAGGCTTCTAGGTAGACGTGTAAGTATCTGTTCAGACAATATTAGTACACTTGCCATTCCTTCACCACATTTTGCTTCACGTTGATCAAGCATCAAGATCGGAATGAAAAAGATTCATCAGATGTCTGTGCAGAGATCAAAACTACCAGAATAGTGAAAGGACCCCTCAAGAGATGTTATCACCATGAAAGCTACTGCCAGCCACAATCTGGCTCCGTATCCAGTGGGTCCCTAGCCTTCTTGGTGAAAGGGCAATGAGGAGGGCCACCCCAGCAGTGTAGGTTCACCCCATCACCGTCCACCGGCCACCAGCACCCATCTGTGGAGACACTGAATAGTGAACCATTTTAGGTTTTAACTACTATAGTTTGCCAAATTGACATTTTATATAAAATTTTATTATTCAGTGAGATTTTCTTCAAAAACTATTCAGCTGTTAGCATATTTTGAAGCGGGGGAGGGTAGGTAATTTTTGTTTATGGGTTTTTTTTGTTGTTTCTCATTGAAATATTTCTCTAACATTAGGATTTTTTGCTGTTGTACAAGGAAAAACTAACACATACATGAATGCATCCATACATAAGTGTATGTATACATGCAGGTTAAATACTCAAAGCCTTTTCTTCTTGACCCACAACAACACTTAAATTTAAGCGTTATAAGAAATAATGTAACTGTGAGGTAATTTTGCTTGATTTAAATGACAGTAAATGTATGAAAGAAAATGCTGGCTACCATTACCAGCCCTTACTTTATTGTGGAAATACTTAATGCTTAAAAACCTCACAGATAACATGGTATCCAGGCAAAGCAGGGACTCAATAACAATTTTTTTGCAATATTCAAAATGATCTTGGCTCTGTATCAGAGCTTCTGTGACAAACTACTGAAACCTCCAAAAGCAGAGCAACTCCAGAATAAGGTGCTTTTGCAGTACAGTTAGATGTATATCATATACAGATTCCATCTTTTCTACATTAATTTTTTTTATCAATTGTGCAGAGATGGCCGAGTATGCTTTTTGGAGTGGTGTGCTTAATATTGGAGAGGATCCTAAGAAATTGCAGATTTCTCAATATGGTATTCTAATTAAAACCTAATTAGCAATTCATAGTGCAGGAACTTGGATTTTTAGCATAGAAATAATTTCACTATGCATAGAAAGTAAAGATTTATTTTCCGGAGATAGAATTTCAAAAATATAAGGCAGCACATGTGGAATTCAGAGGTGTTAAAAATTCTAAGTGTGGATTTCTCCATAGCTATAAGCTTAAGCAGTTCTGTGTAATCAGCGAGCATGTCAAACAGTATCAAAAAACTCATTTTCTTCAAGTGCTTTATTTATCTTTAATAGAACCTTCATCACCCTGGTGTTGTAAATTTGGAGTGTATGTTTGAGACGCCTGAAAGAGTGTTTGTTGTTATGGAGAAACTCCATGGAGACATGCTGGAGATGATCTTGTCAAGTGAAAAGGGCAGGTTGCCAGAGCACATAACGAAGTTTTTAATTACTCAGGTAAGAAATCAATTAGAGACATAAAAAAATAATATTTAATATCAAATGTTATCGCTGTTTAACTACAGCTTTCTAGCCTTGTTGTTTAGCCTCTCCTGCTAATCTAAACTATGCTAGAAAAGGTTGTAGGGGCTTATTGTATTTTTTCTGAGTTTTATCTGTGTTATTTGGGGTGCAGTGCACCAAATTAGTGACATGTAAGCAGGCTCATGCATTAAAACTCTTCCTGAAAGTTTGAAAAGTACTTTGGTATAGTGCTGGCTCAGTTAAAATAATTAAGAATGCATATCTCTGTTTCATATTAAGATCCTTTGTCTATACCTGTGTTGATTGTGGTATGAGCACCCTGATATGCTATTTCTTCCACTGAGGTTGCCTTAGCAACCTGCTGAATTCATCTAGCCCATTTCCAGGTCTTCAATTTAAAGGGCCTTGACCGGATATTGTGAGTTTTCTCTTGGCCTTGTAAATTTATGCCCTGATAGAAAACATTTTGAAAGTAATAGACTGACATGAAATTATTTTGGTGATTTTCTTCTTTTGTAGATACTTGTGGCTTTGCGGCATCTCCATTTTAAAAATATCGTTCACTGTGACCTCAAGCCAGAAAATGTATTGTTAGCTTCAGCTGACCCTTTCCCTCAGGCAAGTTGAAAATTCTCGCTGCAAAAAAAATCTAGTTGATAGCATCACAGCCTTCCAGGCAGCATCATGTTATCTTCTTTTTCCCCTCAGACCTTTAGTTTTATGTTTTTCATGTGGGTCTTTATCCATTTCTTACTTTCTTATATTTTTAGGCCATGGTTGTATCAGTGGTTTCTTGATCTATCCTGCTTTAATAACACCATTGCCTTCTCAGTCTCCTCTTTGGCTTCTCCAGAACTGGCAGGCCTAGTCCAGTGTTAAAAGTGCTGACCTTGAGAACAGGGACACTTTAGAGTCCCAGAGATGCCACCAGCTTTCTCTCCCCTTCCTCAGCTAGGGGGGTGGAAAACAAGCATATCACCCCTGAAGGAAGGGTGATTTGAAGTGACCTAAGGTGGCTATCTTACTTTGCAGCTCTGACATCTTTTAGGTGCCAGCTATGTGCCAGCATGGAGCTAATTTTGAGCATTATGGGGGATGGCATGATTCATCTCTCTACCTAATCTTCATCTTTTCCTTTAAGTCCTTAAAACCATTGCTCTCCCAATTAGCCTAATACGTTCCTGATTGTGAACACTATTACTCACTTCTAAATTCACTTATTTTCATATTTGTCTCTCAGGCTTTTGGGGAAGAAAGGAAAAGTGTTTAGACTATACTTTTTTTGTGAATAAAAACTTTTATATAGGCATATACGCCATGGTATCCAAGTACATGAAAAAGTAGAAAATAGCTATTTCTTCTACTATGAGAAATGGGTATCATTCTGTTAAAGTATTGTGGTTATCTCCAGCAGACCTGAGCTAACACAGAAACAAATGCATAATTGTGAACTCATTATTTCTGCAAACTCATGTTGTCAACAGGTGAAACTATGTGATTTTGGCTTTGCCCGGATCATTGGAGAGAAGTCTTTCCGGAGGTCTGTGGTGGGTACCCCAGCCTACCTGGCACCTGAGGTCCTAAGGAACAAGGGCTATAATCGCTCTCTAGACATGTGGTCAGTTGGGGTCATCATCTATGTAAGCCTAAGTGGCACATTTCCATTTAATGAAGATGAAGACATCCATGACCAAATCCAGAACGCAGCTTTCATGTATCCACCGAATCCCTGGAAGGAAATCTCTCACGAAGGTAATATCTTCCATTCAGAAATGGTAACTATTAAATTTTTAAGTGGTGTGATATTAATTGTAAATTGCTAAATTTATAAATGCTCTTTGTATCCACTGGAGTGGAAACAACAATTTACAGGGTAGGTTGAGAAGTTAATGGTAACCAAAAATGTCTTTTAAGGAAATGTATGTGTCTGTATAATTAAAACATTAACAATTGGGAAATATGTATTAAGAAGTAATTGAATTCATATTTTGATATGTTTTCTTAGAATTTATATTATTTGCATATTGATATAATGACAATGAATCTTTAGTGAGGATTTACTTACCACATTTGTAGTTTTTATTAAGCACTATTAAAACTACCAACAGAGGAACTTTGTATTTTAATTATCATGTATATTAGTATATCAAAGATTTGTCCTATTTATTTTGTATGACATTATGGTATGTATATTTTATTTGACCTTGCAATTTTGGGGTTGCTTCATTTCTTTAGTATTAGAATATCTACATGTGTAATTTGTATATATCCATGATTACTTCTTTAGTCTAGATAGTTTGGCAATGTTACCTTATTTAGGATTGTATTCTTCATAAATATTTCCTTCCTCTTAAGGAAAAGGGATAGTTTGAAAAGAACTGGCAGGGGTAAGGGGGCAAAGAAAATAGGTGTTTGATACTTTTGAAAGGAGTTGCGCAGTAAACATGCCTTGAAGTTTATTTAATACTCTTAAGGGTTGCAGAAGATGATACTTACCATTATTACACCAGTATTTCAAGGAAGAAGATGAAAGCAACAGAAATGACAGCACAACCTGGAAAGACAAAGCTAGTCAGGAGCTGAGCCAGAGCTTACCCAAAATAGTCTGGGAGTGGGTCTTTTTGCCACTAGACTTGTGTCCTTGCCAATTTCTAGGCAATGTGTAGTCCTAAATTCATCCTATTTGTTTAGATTTTTACTGCTTAAAAAATGTAACATGTTCATGGACAAATCTCTTTTTTGATACCTATTATTGTATGCAATGGTATAGAAATGAGAAAATCATGTAGATAAATAGATAAGGTAGATTACATCTTAGACACAGTAAATATTAAGTGGTAAGACTCTATTATCAAATCTTAAGTTACCATTAGCAACAGCCTTTAACATCCTCTAATTAGTTGTAAATCATTCCTGTTTGGATATATAATAAAGGAATCTGTGGCCCACAAAAGAGCTATCATAATGCCAAAGGAACAATTAAATATTTGGGATAATTCAAGAAAGATGAAAGTAAAGTGCAATTAGTTTTCTTTTCCAGAAGACAGAAAAGAAAGCATCATTGAATAACTTCGTCATCAGTTCTTTTGTTGGGAAACATTACTTTGAAACCGAGTTACCTTTATGCTTAATACCTCTAATCTAGAAATCCAATATATAACTTGATGCTGTTATCAGAGCATAAATCTGGAATATTCCTAGAGCCAAACAGATAATTTCCTGTTATTAACACTGGTAATGGAAACCAGAGATATAACTATCAAAGACACAAGAAGCAATTGTTGAGAAATCACAATTTCTTTACATCATAGGTAATGTGAGAAAACAGAACATAAAATGTTTTGGGAATGTAAATGCTAATTGAAGAGATGAGTTCTACACATTTGGAAAAATGCTAACTGATTTCCCTGAATTGTCAACTAGGTAAAATTCAGGATATCCATGTTTGGAGCAGAGAGATTCACTGTGGACTTAAGTAGTCAGAATTGCCTTTTCAGAGAACATGGAACTTAACACTGATCACTGAAGAATGAAAGGCAAAAAAGTATAGCATTTTACTAAAGGAAAATGACAGGATAATTCCAAAGGCATTTATATTTGACTGGGAAATATATTTTACTTACCTATGGAAATGTCCGAGGGATAAAAATTTTCTCCTACTTGAAGAAAATGATGTGAAGCCCATTCAGAAGGAAGATAGGCCCCTCACTTTTATAAAGGGCTCAGTATCAGGTGGGAATTAACTGTTATCTCTCCTCAGTGCCTTTGCTTAGCTTATCCTTATCTTTGAACTTAGGATTGTTCATAGCTGACAGATGCTCTTGTTGGCAGATAAGTTATCTAATTTTCTGCTATATCAACAGCACTCATAACTGAATGTACGAAACACTAGTTAAATTACATTAGAATGTTAACTGAAGCGTTAGGTAAGTAGCCGTTCCCTGAGGACAAATAATTCTCAGATTGTATGTGTTATAATGGGCAAGTACTACATAATTTTAAACATTTGGGAAATGACAAGCACAGAAGCAAAACTATTATCTGACAGTGGTGGATACAGCTGTATTAGATCAGTTTTCATCTCCAGGATACTTTAAACTACAAAATACTAAGAATCAGTACAGAGAGAAATAAAAATCTAAGCATTGTCATGATTCTGAAGTCAAAGGTATAGGTCATCCATCCATTCAACAGTTCAAGATACAGTCCCAGCTGCCATTCTAGTCAGCCTTCCCTTACCTACAAAATGGGCAATGGTTCCCGCATAAGGAGGTTGTAATAAAGGCTGAATGAAACAACAGTTTCCTTGTATCTCAACCACTTTATAATTTTAGAAACTATGTGAAAACTGATGTACTTTCTTCCCTAGTATTCTTCAGATGTATTACTTTTTTCTTGGCATGAGAAAAAAAGCAAAAGGAAATACTGTAAAGTCTTTTCAGCATGCGTATGTACATCACAATTAGAGATTCCTTTGTTGTGTGTGTGGGTTTTTTTTTTTTTTTTCTGTTAATGTGGACCTGGGCTTGGTTGAATACCTGTGTATTGTGATCCCTAAACAGTCATTGAGCTGCTTGATCCTCACAGAAATCCTGTGATTTGCCTTAGCCTCTGCATTAGGGAGAAACCAGGAAGGTTTAGTAACTTATACTGAGGTTACACTGTGACCTTCAAACTAAGGGTGCAGCTTGAAGTCATTTATTAGTTTCCTTTCTTTACACCAAAAGGTGCTGATTTCTTGTGGGTTAATATTAAGGTTTTTATACTCATTATTTCTTCTTGCTACAGTAATATAATAAGCTGAGTACTGGCATTATGAGAGATGTTTACAAATAACTTATCAGTGAATTGATCAGGAATCTTGTGTTTAAGTAACAGAAATGTATCTTCAGGCAAATAAGATAATGTAATAAGTCACACAACCAAGACAAGGGAAAGGTAAACCTCAGATTCAGCTCTAGTCTGTATTCTGTAGCATTTGCTCCATGGAAAAGCACTACGCTAAACACTTTACATATATGGATTCATTTAACCAACCCCACTCTTTGTAGATGCCATCCCCGTTTCCATTTTAGAGATGAGGTAATCCAGTCACTGGAGGTGAGGTGGCTTGCCTGGGTGAGCCAGGTTATAATCCTGTCAGCTGACCAGAAGGTAGATGCTCTTATCCACAACACTTACAGCTCCTTGATTCTCCTTCTGATGGATTTAGCCATCTTGCCACATTAATTTTTAAAGTGTTTTCATTGGCTCAGAGCTAGAGAAGCAATACAGTTTCTCTTAATTGCTTAAAAGAAAAAGAAAAAAAAAAAGACCTGGGAAACAAGATCATTTGGAGTAAAGACTTGAATTGAAAACTACTTAGTGTTTTTGTGACTTTACCCAACTTACTTATTCTCTTAAGTCTCAGTGTCCTAACCTGAAATATGGTGGTATTAATTATATTTATATATATATATATATATATATATATATATATATATATTATAGCTGATAGAATAATAAAGTTTCATACATAATTATGTGGAAGTACATCATGTGTGTGTGTGTGTGTGTGTGTGTGTATCTAGCAACCAAACAGTCCAGCATGAGTCATATGATTGCAAACAGTTGTACAAAATGAGACTAGGTTAATATGGGGAGAACTTGCGATCTTATCATTTCATTCTAAGGCAATGTTGAGTGTCCTCCATGTTTCATTTCATCACTGCTACTATCTGGATGGCCATTTATCATCATCCAGTATATTTATCACTACTGGTCAGTAATTAGACACAGCCTACAATCATCTCTGACCTCATCTCCTTCAGGGGGAGGATTAGCACTGAGCACATTTTTAGTTCCTTGAAAGAACTTGCACTTTTACCTTAAAATATGCATGTGATTGACGATATTCTCTTGTACAAAAGGCAACCCATTGTCAGATTTTTAGGTGACCAGATGAAACCAAGGAAAATTGCACTTTATCTGATTTACCTGATTGAAATTTACCAATATGCCATTTTTCATTCTTCATTGCATTACTTAAAATTCTAAAATACTAAGAGAGACACCCGGGTATCCTTCATGTTTGCCACATCTAACATATCCTAAGGATGAATTAAAGATAATACCAAATTCCCCAGAAAATTTGAAGGAAGTAGGTCCCAGGAATATAGATCTTACATACAGGATACGAGAAAACTAAGTCATAGAACAGGAATATTTGTAAGATAAAGGATTTCTAATAAATTTTCCAGAGAAGCTGCTAGATCATGGCTCATTTTAATTTCTGTGATGGTCTAACATCTATAGCAAGCTTTTTTGTTTGTTTGTTTTAACTTTGGCCAACACTATAAGATAGCCAGTTTAAAATGAAGGTTCCCAAGTTCCGCATCTATAAACAGCCATTCTGTGCTGGGAACCGAAGTAGTTCATAAGTCATCCTTTAATACTGCACTCAGATCCCCGGAAAACCCTTACAGTCAGCAGTGTAAAAAAATCTTTGTGTTAAGATCCTGATACCCAAATGTAGAAAAAATTATAAAATTTCTCTCTTGTTCTTAACATCCTTTTGCCTCCACATCATCTGCTGCATCGTGAACATGTTCTGTATGCAGAATGTCAGATGTACTTCATTACAGCTGCCATGAAATAGTAATAATAGAAAAAGGAGAGCAGGAGACACTGTGGTAGCTACTGCTGATTTTCTGGTGTCTCGTTTTGAAATCCTACTTCCTACTTGCTTGCATTGTTTTGTTCTGATATGCTTTGTTCTGTTGTTTTGTTTTGTTTATTCTCTTTTAAATAAAAAAGAAGCAGCAGCAGCACAGGCATCTTTTGTCAAGAAGAAGGAAGAATAGTAAAATCCAAGACAATACCTGAAGTTCTGTAATGAAGAACAGCTCATGATTTTGAGCAAATAAATAAATTTAACACTTAAATCCTCCTTCAAATGGGCATAGGTATAGAGATTTAGGATTCTAGGTAATATTCTTTATTAGATATGGGTTATAACGTAGAGTTCATCAACAAGTGATACTTACCTCTAGTTATTCCACTTGTTGCTTATTAATCTTAATTTATAGTGAACCTTTAAACCAAGCATTCTGAATTCATTATAATTATGCAAAATAAATTAATGAAATAAAGTAATGAAACCTCTGCAACCCTGAGAAATGAGGAGTACCACGAACAGGTAAAAAGAGTCGTAAAAGCTCTAACTTCCAGAGTCTATATGAGATTTTCACCTAAGAGAAAGCATCCAATAAATAAAAACTTACAGGAATCATTGATTATATGATCTGATGAAATTTAAGAATTGGGGACAAATATTAATATAGTTCTGATGTTTATTAGATTTATCCCCCCCACCATAATCTGTGCCAAGAACTGTTCCAAGTTACACAGTGCCATGCTAATTATTTAAATTTATTTGGAAGAAGAGGATAAAAAGGTAAAGAAAACAGAAGTGAAGCGCTTCAACATTTTTAATGGTGGGGGAATCACATTTTTAAAAATGTGCTGCTTCTCAAGAAATCTGTGGTAAAGGACCAGTTTTACTTTCATTTCTAATCATGCAGATTAGTTTGTTGTGAAATAAATAAAAATGTGACAGCAGTGGAAATAAAGCTTTGAAAGTTTCCAAAGATTCAGTCTCACTTTCTGTATTTATCTCATTATAGACCAATAATAAACAATTCATAAACAAACACTGATCCAGCGACCTCACTTTCAGTACTACTGCTTTAGAGTTAATGAATTAAGCAAAGAAAAGAATGAACTTATTGTTTAGAAGTCAAGTGAGGGCCGGGGATTTAGCTCAGTGGCTTAAACACCTGCCTGGAAAGCGTGAGGTCATGAGTTCGAACCCTGGTACAAAAAAAAAAAAAAGTAGAAGTCAAGTGATAGAAAAAAAATCTTAATAGATGAAGCTATCTAGATAATGGGTCTGAAAACCACATGACAGATTTTAACATTTTATTTTGAATTCATTTTATGCTAGATCTTTTCCTAGGTGCATATGACAAATACTGTAAAAAGTAAAATCAAAATTAAAGGAAACAAAAGTGTGTGGGATGAAAGAAAGATGCAAGAGTAAATGGAGAACTATCTTTTGTATAATTTATAATTTTCCCAAGCAGATCTTAAAAGTTTCCCAGATTTTTAAATTACTTGTATATGATATCCAAATATCCGTATATAAATACTTTTCCCTTAAGAACTATGGTATTCCATTTCCTTTTCTATAACACCAATCACTGTAGTGTGACTGTGCAGATGAAGAAGATGTTACCTCGAGTCTCTAACTCTATCATGTCCACACAAAGGAGAAATTTCAAGTGTGAAAGTCAAATGAATTTTCCTTTCCTGCAGTCTTTGATTTGCTCAGAATCATAACACATGTCTTAAATGGTTCCTGCCTATATGTGACTTGATTATACAGCTTTTGTTTCCCCCATAGATTATTCTTCGAGGTAGAAAAATGACACAGGTAACCAAATGATGTGGCTTGCATTGCTGGTGAACTGAGACACTTTGCTTCAGAGAAAGCTGTCTCATTTAGGGAATGATGTCAGACCTGCAGGGATGGAAGAGAAAGCTTTCAGGAGAGTGACGATGCATTTCCACCATCAAAGCGATGAGTTCAGTTAGGGTTGCACAGTAAATATGAGGGAGATTAGGAATGGGCCTTGAAGGTCACCCATGTAATGACTAGTTTTTTTTCTTCTGAGTTTTCATATTTCTTTTATGCCATTAGGGAGGCAAGCAGGCAATAATCAACACAGAGGCAGTCTTGGAAATTGCCTTACAAGGAACCCCTGACCCCTGAAGACAAGATCATTTTCTGTGTTCACAGGTGAACTCTGAAGAAGCACCTATTCCCAAGTCACCTGCTGTGTTGTTACTGCTCAGCTTAGAGTCACGTGGCCAGTCAGTATGATCAAGATTAAGATCAGACAGGAAGCTTCCATGTAGCATATGTGAAAGGAGAAAAAAAGAATGTCCTTGCATTAACTCCAAAGCTTGTCTTTGGTTAAATATTAATGATCAAATTGCAGTGGTATATCATTGATGTCAGTTTCCTCCATTTGTGGGTTCTGATGGTTTCAGTGGTAATATTTATGCCTCTTATTTCCTCTGATAAGAGCAGCTATAATGTATTCTTTCACGGTCTCGACGGATCAAGATCCTCAGCTGCACAGTATAGAAGACATGGTATTTAGAATGGCTATAATGTAATGGTAAATTTGTTAAAGCATCTAAATCTTATTTTAAGAGCAATTTTTACCTTCCAACATGGTCAATTCAAATAAAACTGGTCACAAGTGTGTATTTTTCCCAGAAATTGAAGACTGAAAAATACAGCCAGTACAAACACAAAGAAAAGCTAAATAAAAGCCTAGCACCATTACCACATGGTATGTTTTCAAAATCCAACAGTGTTCCAGAATGCTAAATACTTGAGTTGGAAGTAGCATTTTGCCATGAAAAGGAACCAGCTGTAGGTCTCTCTTTCAGTATATATTGTTCAAAACAAAAAATAACCCCAATTGAAAATATGCCTCGCATAGATGAGACCCAAGAATCCAATGCTAGAAGAAACAAAAGAAAGACAATTGTCATTTTAATAATTAAACTGTGTTTGTAACAGTTTATGAAGCTTGCAGATCCAGCAAGCCTGCTGAATTTTAATGAATAGATTGATTTGTCAACATGTTAACACCACTGTCAGACATAGCAGCACACAGGAGAGGCATGGGCACTAGCCAGTAAATTGCCTAAAAATGTTGACTGGATGCCAGGAAATTTAGTCACAAGTGATAAAATAAAGTGAATTATATAGGTCAGAAACTCTATGGGGATTTACTATATTAAACTATCTCAACTTAAATTTCTGGAGCTAATTTCAATTTTTTTACTTTATTAACAATTGACTATAATTTCAAAACAGAGGTATACAGTGACTTGAAAAGTATCTACCAGAAGAATAAATTGCGTGTGTGTATCTAGTACACATCTCATAATCCAGTGCAGAAGTATATGAAATCATATGCCACTAGGAAAGAAATCATTTATTTGATGATAAATAAAATATAATGAATGGGATTTCTCTCTGGTACATGATAATTTATAGAAAGAAACTGCTCAGAAACTTTAGCAATAGCCTTAGATTATAGCTGATCTAAAATCATGATGTTAAAATTTATTTCTGAATATACAAATAAGTTGAGTTTAGAAAATTTTTTTTCTTTTATCGGTACTGGGTATTGAACTCACAACCACGCACTTGCAAGGCAGGTGCTTATGCCATCCCCAACCCCTAATAGTTGAATTTAAATATCAGATCTGTGTATGGAGAAATGTCTGACTAGAAAACCAACAAAGGTTAAGTATTTGGCAAGTTTGCTTTCTTTCACAATAAAAAAATTTCATAATTCAGGGTATTAAAATCTTATCTAATCCTCATATTTCCCCATGATTCTAGTCCTCTGAGTAATTATCCAGAATATTCCTAAATTGCTCCCATGATAAAGAATACACAATTTTTTTTTATTTTATATTTTATGTTTTCTCTTAATTTGACCCAAATACAGCTAACACGATGAATAAACTGTGTTCATGCCCACTGGCAGGACGTGCCCAGTCCATCTCGTCCAAACAAAGGCTCATCTCCAAGGTTTGAAAGCAGCCCTCGTGTCTCCCAAAGCCCTCTTTTCTAGGCAATGTTTTCCTTCAATCTCCTGTTCATGCTGGCCCAAATATAATCATCTTTATCTCTGTTATTTTTAAATCAGGTCTCAAAAAGGATCTGAGGCAGGCTTCCATGAATCCATTTAAAAGTAATGTGAGCCCAGCTTGGTGGCACACACTTGTAATCCCAGCTATGCAGCAGGCTGAGGTTAGGAGGGTCTTACAAAACCCTTACAAAACCCTGGGTTCAATCCTTACTACAAAAAAGAAGGGGAAGAAGTAATGTGAAATTACCGCTTCCCTCATTATGAGGAACATTTGTCTTAACACGGCATAAAATAACATTTGATTTGGGGACAATAAGGAGACATACAATGAGTTCGCTATAAATTTAAAAACCTGAATTCTTCATTATATATTTATATATGCTATTCATAAGTCTAATTTTTAGTTCTATACTAGTACTTAAGGTGGGGCATTGAGTGGGATCTAAATAGAGAATTTAGTTTAATTTGTCTTTGTTAAATGTTGTCTTACCAGGATGACCAATTACATCAGCCTCTAGTTAGTTTGGAAGTTATTTGTGTGATCCAACTTGTTTGCTTTTTCTGTCTAGGAGTTTTCCAGAAGCCTGCCCATGTCTCCACTAGAGAATGCTGAAAGAGAGGAAATTGAGAATAGATGCCTTTCTACTTGGGAACATTTATATTTACATATACCTAGGGTCAGGCTCTTCTGAGTGTTAGTGGCTGTTTTCAGTGGTATCATATCTCCAGCCCCTTGCTACTCAAAATCTGATCTGAAGACCACCACTACTGACCTTACCTGGGAGTCATCGTTAAATGCTAACCAAGACATTTGTTTAAGTATCAATATTTTTTTAAAAAAATTCTTCATAGGATTTTCATGTTCCATGAAAAAAAAAAAGACACTCCCCCAGCAAAAAAAAAATCCTCTACCATGAGCAACACTGGGATAATACAAATACATTTATATTTCCACCGTAAATTTTGTATCACTGAGATGTCAGTTTGGTGGCTTCTGTATGCTTGTATTGAAGCAATTCATGATTTCCAGGACTGTGTTTGGAATGAAATTGAATGTGAAGCAAAAGGACCATTGCTAGAATAACTTTCTAGAGAGGAAAGAACTGAAAAAGGAAAGACATTGACTTGAGTCTCTAAAGGTCTTGCACTTCATTGGATTCCGGTAATTGACTCAGGCACGAGTGAGATGATGATTTCCAGTGGCCTTGTTTATAGCCGGCAGCCTCTGGCTTCAACCCCTGAGAGGAGCGTCCCAGTTAGTGTTGCTGGGCAACGGCATGCTGGGTTGAGAGCTGGAATGCGAAGGGTTGCAAAACGATTTTTAAAATAAACACACAACTTACCATCAGCATGAAGCAAACCAAAGGAAGGGAAGTACTGAGCACCACACTGCAGCAGACAGTGAGGCTGAATCGAAAGGAAGGAAAGAAAATACTGGCTTAACTGTGAGGTGCCTTAATTGATGATGGTTCCATTGAAAAAATAATAGTTCTGAGCTTCTTTTCAATTTGAAAATATGAACCTGAATAATAATTTAGGTGTGGAAAGAAGAAAGTTTTTTTAAAAAAGTAAAGTTAAAAAAGTACTGCATCTGAGCAAAAACAATCAGCCCTAGAGTGTTACCAGTAATTTCTTTGTAAACTAAACAGTATAAAATAAACAGTCTGTACTGCAATATTCTCAGCATCATTCTGATTTTCTAGACATCAGTACTGATCTTATGATCTTGTATTTTGTAGAGTCATAATAGCTTATCATCCAGGAATGCTTATAGCCAAAATACGCAAGCCTTGTGGATACAACATGAGTATTAAAATTTGAATTGAGGAAAGAATGCCATTTAAACTTTTAATTAATGTATTAAAGCTGCCAGAATTCTATTTGCTAAGGATTTTTGAAGACTTTAGAATTTAGATGCATTTTATTTTAAAAATGTATGGCTGGGGATTTAGCTTAGTGGCATAAGTGCCTGCCTGGCATGCGCGAGGTCATGAGTTCAATCTCCGGTACCAAAAAAAAAAAAAAAGTATATAATGTGTGTGGGAAAAGGAACACCTAGTCTGTATGACTTTAGAAGGCCTAGAATATGAGAACAGTGGGGAGGGACAGACATTGCACTGAAAAACTAAAAGGACATAATAAAGGATGGGAAATGGAGTATGACTGAGAAGCATGACCTGAAGGACCTGATGTCCAGTTACATTGTTCCTGTAGCATTTTCACCAATGCTTGGATGCCCTTGGATTTAGCTGCTCCAGGGTACATGCAGTGTACCTTGTACCCACACAGAATCAGTTGTGTCTGTGCATTTGCTGTAGAAAATGACCTCAATCTAGTCTTCACAGTTTTAAAGGTAATTCTGTATTTTGATACCAGAAGAAATGAGAACTATGTAGTCATACTCTAGTGGAACACTGCATATTAAAATCATAGCCCTCAGCAACTGGACCTGTCATTATTACTTTGTTCAGTTACCTTTTTGCACCTAGAAATAGGCTCCAGCCATCCTCATATTTGCCAGAAGTCCCATTCTGCTCAGAGAAAGTTAGATAAAATTTTTTCCTTTGATTTCCTGCCATTGTAGTCTCTTAGCTGATGGTAAAGGAGAAAAATTACCATACTGGAATTTAGGAGGAAAATAACTGTCAACTAAGAGTTTGTTTTACCAAAAAAATAAAAAAAGAAACACGAAATTTCAAGAAATAAATTTGCTTTTTAATTTATAAGACATGGCATGAATCCATGTCTAGAGACATTTTAGAAAACAAAAATCTTTGCTCATGAGGAGAAAATTTAAAAATTTAAATTTGCACATACACTTGCTTAAAATGTTTTAATAAGCAAGGAAAATGAACGAGGCCTGGTGCCCTACAATTGTAATCCCAGCTATTTGCGAACCTGAGGAAGAGGACTGTAAGTTCAAGCTCAGGCTCTGGCAAACTAGGGACAAGGCCCTAAAATGCTCTCTCAGAATTTAAATTTGTTGATAAATGGACAGAGGATGTGACTCAGTGTGAAAAGAGGGGGAAGGAAAGCAAAGCAAAGGAAAGTGGGAAAAGAAAAATCTGAAATACCTCCCACATTGTCTTGATATGGCTACTTTAGAAAGCTGAGATTTAAGGCAGTTTATCAGCAAGATGGAAGGAAGGGATTAAACTTCAGCATAAATGAAAGAACAAAGTTTCCAGAATAATATTTGAAATACTAAACTCCACAATATATCGACAGATACAAATATAAAAGTCATAGCACTCTGAAAAAGTAGATGTCATACTTACTGGAAAGGAGGAATTAACCAGCAGACTAGATGCTAGACACTTTGTTCCTGGGGTAAATCTTTAAGAGAGAAAAGGAAGGAAAATGTGACATAGAAAGGGTTTTCCAAGCAGTAGAGGTTTCTCCCCTGTGCTGCTTTGGTACTAGCCCAGTTTACTTGTTCAAAATAGCACGTGCTTATAGGACAAGTGACAAGACCAGCACTGCATTGCTGTACACCTCATGCTGTGACATCTGGGTACTTGGATGTAGTCTTTCCCTTTTTGTAGAAGGACCCAGATTTCTGAAACATTCTCTGCTTCTCTTAGTGTCTTTTTCTCTTTTGGTGTTTCCAGATTCCTCCTGGGATCTTGATCCTCCTGTGCTCCAGAAGTGGAGTCTCTGCGTTCTCTGCCTCTGCTTAGCCACTAGCATCCTGTTCTGCTGCCTTACCAGCCTTTTATCTTCTCCTCAGATGCTCCAGAAACTCTTCTTTCCTTCCTGTTTCCTGCTCATAGCTACACCATGTTCCCATTCTCTTTTTGCAGTGTTTATGGGAATTCACAGAGTCATGCAGTTTCCTGTCTGTGTGTTCCGTTTTCTCCTGCTTTGTAGTTCTGGAGGCATGCACTACCACATTCCTTCTAGATCAGAATTCTGATTTTATTCAGGTGTGGTTGTACATACCTGTATCCCAGCACTCATGAGGCTGAGACAGCAGAATTGCCATGAGTAGTTTGAGGCCAGCCTGGGCTACGTAGTGAGTTCAAGACAACCCTGAAGTGCATAGCGAGATTTGTTTTCTAAATGTCTGCACACCATCTATTTATGCATTCTAGGTCTTATCAGCCATAAATACTAAGATTCTTCTTGCATTATTTCAGAATGCATTTTTTCTCCCTTTAAGAAATTAAGTAAATTCCTAAATATTCTATTTGTCTCATTTTATTCATGATTTATTAAAAATTACAATGGCTCTAACAACATATGTGTTAGCTTCTCCAGTGTCCAGTATTTATCCAACTTATAATTACTGTTTGCCGGAGTCCAGCTGCGGCAGGGCTAGGGTTTCCCAAAGGTGGACAGGGAGTCAGCGAGTGAGAGACAGAAGACACTGCACACCAGTCTGTGAGTGAATCTGAATCAGCTTTATTTTTTAAAAGCTGGAATATATATTTGCTAACCTTTGCCAGCCACCCCCAGCCCCAAGCAGGAAGCGCCCCAGGCTTAGGGCCAGGCAGGGACAATCCTAAACAATAGGTTTTAATTAACTCTTTTTACATCTCAATCTTGTTGCTTAGTTAGCTTGGGAAATGTAAGCCTAC
>PVLA01000724.1:170858-191944 GCA_004027455.1 Hydrochoerus hydrochaeris
GCCTTACCCGTCATGGGCCTGCAGGACAGCAATTGGTCCTGTGCCTGTCTTAGGCGGCTGGTGGCGTAACATATGTGTCCTAGTTGCCCGTCTTTGGCTGCCTGTCCAGTGTCTCAGGGCAGTTGTCTCACAGGAACCCCGCAAATCCTCCTCCATGAGCTCTCCCACCCAAAGCTCCCGCATAAACTCTCTCACACTATTCACAGAAGGCAAAACCGCACAACCAGTCCTCACAAAGGGGTTATCTAGAGGGCCTCCAGCAACCCTCCTGGAGTCTCCACCCTCGACTCCATATTGAGCATTACATAAAAACATACACATGTGAGCTACACAAATTACAATTATCAGTACAAAACATTCCAAGATCCCCGTGCCCAATTCCCACATGCGGTGTCCTTTTCCTGGAGAAGCGATTGTCACAAGGCGTGGATGGACTAGGACGTGGCATGGACAGCAAAGGGCGCCACAACTGTTGATTGCCATTGTGTAATATTTTCATCTCCTGATCCCCCAACCCCGCTAGCTCTCAGCAGAGACTTCTATATGTAATTTGTTAAGAGAAATGGACCAAAGCAAGAAGGGAAAACCATTTGCAACTGAAGCAGCCACAGCAGTAACAGAAGAGAGCTGGCAGTCATGGGGGAAAAAAGGTCAAATGTAGTTTCTGAGGTCTTTTTTTGTTTGTTTAATTGTTTGTTTAATTGGTACTGAGGATTGAACTCACAACCATGCATTTATTTGCAAGGCAGGCACTTATGCCACTGAGCTAAATCCCCAGCCCTGGTTTCTGAACTCCAGTTTGAAAATTAAAATCAAAATTCAGAAATCTCTTTGTTTTCAATGCAATTACCACAAATTCTTTTTAAGTAGGATTGGCAGATTGATAAAATGAGTAATATCAAGGACTGATGTGTCCTGACTGTATTTTTTTTGGTGTTGTTTTAGGTTTTGTTTTTTTGTACCAGAGCCCCAACTCACAACCTCAGGCTTGCTAAGCAGGTGTTTGTGCCGCTGAGCTAAATCCCCAAACCCTGTATCTTGACTGTAACAAAGCATATGAAAAAAGAAATCTCCCACACCATAGCCTTTGATGGAGATCATAAAATACAGAGTGGATGGAGACAGTCCTAGGAAGAAACATTAGTTATTTATAAGGCTTGCTCAAAGAGCAGTTAGTAGGGATGGCAGTTGGGAGTATGTTGTGAAATAAGAGTCAGCAAACCCGATGTTTAACCTTTGTCCTGAAAAAAAGGTCCCAATAATTTAATTAATACATAGCTGGTGGGCTTGTTCAGTGTGCACATGGCAAATGCTAGGATTAGCCTGTTACTCTGTCATCACTAAGACACAACATCTGACACCAACAACTGTAAGAAGGAAAGGTTTATTTTGGCTCACTGTTTGTAGAAGTTTCAGTTCATAGTCACCTGGCTCTAACACACGGTGACATGACAGAAGAGAACCAGCTCATGACATGGTGGCAGGAAGCACAGAGCAATTAAGGAAGGAGGGATGGAGGTATATTCTAGACAAACACCCCAGTGTGATCCACTTCCTCAGACCAGGCTTCACACTGCAACATCACATGCAGCTATAAACTCATCAGCAGTTAATCCAGTGATGAGTACCACAGCCCTGTGATCCAATCACCCAACAGCCCCCTCATTGAGAACATGAGATTTGGGGAGGACATCTAGATATAAACCTTAACAGCTTTTGTGACAAGAAGGGATCGTGTTACATTCGGGGTAGTCTTTAAGTGCTAAAATATGGACTATAATCACATTGAAACACACAAATCCCTACAGAAAAGTGTAGTGGAAATGTAAAAGAAGTATTTAATGTTTGTGACTAGGAAAAATAAAACTTAGTTGAGTTTTTTACACTACTATGAACAAACAGTAATGAACTAGTAGTTTAATATTGTTGCTATCTGCCTTAGCATAAACATGGAAGCTGCATCCCTTCGTGTTTCAACCTCTGCCTATGTAGAAATTTGAAGCTTCAGTGGTTTGGTTTGGTTTGGTTTGGTTTGGTTTGGTTTGGTTTGGTTTGATGGAGGAGGGGGACTTTGAGGTTTTTTTTTTGGAGGTATAATAGTTAATACATTGTATGAATTTGAGTTTAGAAGCTTAACTAAGTGACTCAGCAGGGGCCAGGGTCATCACTTTGCAAACATCCTCATCTTGTGCAAGAGGCAGGAAGGAGATGGTGTGAGTGCTACACCTACCCAGAGCAGGGTAGGTTGCTCATGGTACAAGGGTGGCAAAGAGGCTCGCTCTCCCACTGTGCTGCCTGGCTGCTGGTGCTGTCTCCTGCCACCTTGAACCATTGCCCCTCACCCTGCCACCCTACCTTGGAGCAAGCTGATTACAGACTGAAACTTACATAAATTGTGAACTAAATAAACCTATCTTTCCTTAACTTGGGGTGACAGGTATTTTTTTATCAGCAACAACAGAAAAGTAACTAACACAGGGAGTGGTGCTGAGGATTGAACTGAGGGCCCTGCACCTACTACACAATGCTCCACTACTGAGCTGTATCCCCAACCCTGTTTTGTTTGGTTTTGCTTTTTTTCCATAAAATGAAAATTCAAACAATGACTATTTCATTACTGTGTGATGAAGACTAAGAATATGAATGCCAGTTTTTTTAAACAGTCAAAACTCTCTAAACCATGTGAATAGTACCTGTGTATATAAATCAACTTGGCAGCTAATACGGAAAATTCTGGTCAGAGATACTCACTGAATTTTAACAAGGACACTGAAAAACATAAAGCTAGTGGCCATTAAAATAGAGCTGTTCAGAAAGACTTGCAGGTCTAAAGGATGGAAGAAAAATCTGTAGAAAATAAGGTTGAAGAGAATTACCATGTCAAAGACTTGCCAAACTGTCATGTAGGACAGAGTCAGCATCTCCACTGCATGTAAAACATAAGAATAATGAGGAAACCCTTCTTTTCTTTGAGTAGGACAGTAATTAAAAGAGATTTTTAATGGTCCATTTTATCATTATAGAATCTGAAGGTAGGGTGATGAGCAAGTATTTCCTACCTTTGCAGCTAGATTAGGAGCTTTCAGTGCCAGGGCTTTTCACTAGCTTCCATTCCCTAAGTAATCACCCAACCATAATTACTTGGGTAAGATGTGGCGAATGACCAGATGTATACATCCGTGTGAAGAACTCTTGTAGCATGGTTATCTTAGCACTTTAGACATGATCAGTAGAGACGGCATTGTAAAAAGAAAGAAAACTTTAGAATCTCTTCGTTAAAAATGGATTTAGTGAAGTGCATTTTGGGAGGTGCAGTTTATGCTGGATTATCTGAGACTTGGTTAATATCAAAGGATGTCCTGAGAGTTTCAAATATGCTACAAATAAAATGGAGCTCTCAGATGCCAGAAAGGAAACTTGTTTTCTCAATAATACCAAGGTCCCAACATTAACTACAGCATCCAGCATTTAACAGTTAATTATTTTTGCTTTTTGCTGCCAAAAGCCACAAAATATATTTATACATGAGATTGTGAGTGTGTGTGTGTGTGTGTGTGTGCACATACACACATGTATGCACACTCATCCCATCTAATTCTCTCGTTATTTCCCAAGCTGTGTTCTGTTCGAGGTACATGCCAGTGCCTGAGTGTGCTTCTTCAAGTCTCCAGGGCGTTTGTGGCAGAGTCAGATTTATAAAAGTGTGCTTCGTTCAGAAAAAGAAGTTTTTCATCTTCACATATCCCATTCCTTTCAGACACTTCTAGTTTCTCACCTAGCAGTCCTTCCCTCTCCATTAGGCAGTGTGGCTCACTGTTGGGGCCCATTTGGGAACAAACTAGACCTTTTGTTGAGTTCCTGTACTCCTGCCTTCCTAATTATAGAATTCAAAGCAGAATGAGTGAATTAATAGCATGTGTTTATTCCCCACGGTGAGTGGGGAAGCGTAATGCTGCAGTGTGCTTACGGTAGCCCACAAGCTCTCCTTCCACCCTTCAGCCTCCATTTTTGCAGTGTGACCTCGCAGCAGCAGAATGGAAGGTGCACTTTACTCACCAGTGAGTAAATCATGTCAATGGGTGTTTTAAAGCACAGGCCAAATACTCCATTCACTTAGAGAATTATACTTTCAAAAGCTCTGTGAGAACACATGCTTGGAATTTGAAATTGTGCTAAGTACTGTTTCCTCAGGTATCCCAGCTGAGGCAGGTGTGCACAAGCATAGATGACATTTAAATGTGGGCTGCTGAGTTTAATTTCTCCAATCAAAGAATTATCTGGTATCTGATTCTGTAGTCCCTCAATGCAGAGAAATACTAAAAGTATTGGCAAAAGAGAAATGCAATTCTAGATTACCAAAAACACTGCAGAGGTCAGGTCTCTTTTCTTGAATATGTGGAAGGCCCTGATAGACTCTCTCTGACTGAAGCATCCTTTGTCTGGTGGAACACAATAATAGTCTGCATCTTCAGACCCATTCAGGTTGATATGGGTACAGTGGAGTCAAAGCTTCCCCACTTCATGCTTGGAAAAGTTGGGCAGTTCATTCTCTCTTTTATTTTATTTTTATTTTCTATTTTTTATTTTTATTTTTTGGCACCAGGGATGGAATTCATGACCTAGTGCTTAGCAGGCAGGCACTTAAGCCACTGAGCTAAATCCCCAGCCCTCTCTTTTCTTTTAAGTTAGCTCCCTTTTTTTATTAAAATTTTTGGTGGAAACTCTACCTCTCAGACCTAGTGTACAGAATAGGTTAAGAGTGAGAATTAATTCTCTGAAAAATAAATGCTTTGACCATGTTGGCATGTTTCATTTAGTTCTTTCTGGGAAGAAAATAATGAAATGAGAGAGGAAAGTTATTATAGTAAGGAGTGGGAAATGTAACAACTTACATTAGTAATGAACTGTTAATGGTAGGTTGAAAACACAACTCCTAGGAAACATGAGTGAGAACTTCATCACGTACAGTAGTACCATAGGTAACCCAGATATTTTGTGGATGAGAGAACCAGAAGAACCACTTTTTCTTTCTAAATTCCATGCATAGGAGCCACAGCCAGAGGCAGAGTGTTAGTGGCTAGTTTTCCTGTGATTATAAGCCTTTAGAGAACAATTTATGTGAAGCAGGGTTTTTACCTCTCTTCTCCTTAGGAGATTAATAACAGCTGATGGCGATTCCAATTCATTGATTAATTTTAAAAGGAAAGGGAAAATAAAAGAGATAAGTGTTTTCCTCTTGGATCCAAGATTATTGTGAGATACTACCCAGGCTATACCATGTTTTCCATAGAAATATGATGCCCAGATGCCTGTAATCTATTTCAAGACTCTAAAGCCATTTATGTGTATTCAAACTTGTTACATAACAAAATTATTAAATGTTTTGGATATTAGTCTCACCTTTATATTTGGGCAAGACATATTTAAGGTATTTCAACAAAATTCCTACTCTAAAAATACTAGAGTAGGGTAGGCCAATTGAAATTTACATGATGCATTAGAATTTATTACTCCTTCCTTCATAATTATTTCCAAACTCATTATATTTTAGTATTCAAAATAAAATGAAATGTACATTTTTCTAACTCTCAAGAGGAAATTTTTCAAGTTCTAATGCTTATTACCATTATGTCATATTCAACACTGTAAAATAGCAGATCTGAAATAAACTGTAAATGAATTATGCATTTATTTCATATTTATCATCTGTTTTACCAAGAATTCTTACTTTTTCAGCCATCGACCTTATTAATAATTTGCTTCAAGTAAAAATGCGAAAGCGCTATAGTGTGGATAAGACCTTGAGTCACCCTTGGCTACAGGTAAAAATCAGTCATTGATTTTTTTTTCTACCCACTTGAATGAGATTCCAAATACTTGTGAGATTTTGATATTAAATGTACAAATCTTTTGTAAAAGTGTAACTATCCTAATTTCAAGTTGCTTGCCAAAACGCTTGCAACTTCTTAAGATTTAGTAAGTTTAGTATTGCTAAACTTCTCTCTCTGTAACATGAAATCAAATAGAACAGCCACACATACACATACACATGCACCACAAAAGTGAAGCATCATAACAGAACTCAGAGAAGCAGATTTCAAAAGCCTCTGTAAGTGTAATCTTGATAAAAGTCCTAATAAATAGCCACCTGGTCATGCACTGTATTCATTTGGAAGCTGTAGTTTTAAATCCTAAGATATAAGCATAGATACAAGTAAATGACAAGTATAAACTATATAGATATGCTTATGTTTTCATAAATATTTGTTGTTTTCAAATTGACCTTTAACTCTGAAATACCAAAGGGTTATTTGGGTTTTTTTTTTTTACATTTTTTTATTTTTTATTTTAAAAAAGCAAAACCACAAAAGGATAGAAAGAACACAGAATTTCAAAAACTAGTAGGAAATTAACACTAATTAATATATGCATATTGTTATCTAAGAAGTAGTTGTTCAGGTTACAAGATTTAGGCACAATAAAAAACAACAAACAATGAAAGCACAAACTGATCTTTTGGATGAACTAACCGAGATTAGTATTATAGCTATCTATACTATACACACACACACACACACACACACACACACATGTATATGCATACCTATATGTGATTACCAGCGTACCTGATTACTTGACGACAGACATTCTTTGTTCGTACTTTGATTCATGATCATATAGACACTGTGTTTTCAAAGGCTAAACTACTCAAATGGCCATGGTGCTGATGCTGTCTCACAAGGATGCATGAGGCGTGATGCAGTACTGTCAGAGCAGAAGAAAAAATGGTCACTCCTAGACTGTGAGAGCTGACAACATATGGAACAGTGTGTTGAATTTTAATGATCTCAATGGTAACATTTTGGAATTTCTTCTTCAGGACTATCAGACCTGGTTAGATTTACGAGAGCTGGAATGCAAAATTGGGGAACGCTACATCACCCATGAAAGTGATGACTTGAGGTGGGAACAGTATGCAGGGGAACAGGGGCTGCAGTACCCCACACACCTGATCAATCCAAGTGCTAGCCACAGTGACAGTCCTGAGACGGAAGAGAGAGAGATGAAAGCCCTCAGCGAGCGTGTCAGCATCCTCTGAGTTCTATCCCCTATAATCTGTCAAAACACTGTGGAATTAATAAATACATACGGTCAGGTTTAACATTTGCCTTGCAGAACTGCCATTATTTTCTGTCAGATGAGAACAAAGCTGTTAAACTGTTAGCACTGTTGATATATCTGAGTTGCCAAGACAAATCAACAGAAGCATTTGTATTTTGTGTGACCAACTGTGTTGTATTAACAAAAGTTCCCTGAAACACTAAACTTGTTATTGTGAATGATTCATGTTATATTTAATGCATTAAACCTGTCTCCACTGTGCCTTTGCAAATCAGTGTTTTTCTTACTGGAGCCTCATTTTGGTAAGAGACAGAACCTGTCCATGAAGCGGTTCTGTTCTATATGTCCCAATGATATTATCATAGTAATTCAAACTCTTGAAGAGTAGATTACCAGTGTTCTATGAACAACTCAAATCTCACATGGAAAAAAAAATGAAAGACTAAGGAGAAGGTGTATAAAATCCTAAGACACTAATGCACGAAAGACATTTTACTGTATGGTTTCAAATCCTTCTCCTGCCTGGTGCGCCTCAGTATATTTAAAGTCTAGTAAGTGCACCTAAGCACACAGAGCTTACTGCTCTTGCTCTTAAATGCCTTAGAGATGTAAACTGCTCCCAATAACAGCTATGTCTCTCCCTTTCTTACCATTCCCTGCTTTACTATGGAGAACCAGCAGTTAAACAACCTTTTGCTTTTTGTGTATTTTTCAATAATAACAAATAAATATTCTTGTCAAAATATGTGTCCATTTGATTGAACTGTTTTTATTTATAATCTACTTTAGTGGTTTTCAAGCCAATTTGGTGCAGTGGTACCTGATAAAAAAGCAGAAAAAGATTCATGGTATGGAAGTTCTCCCGATTACTCTGAAGTGCTAGAAGTATGTTATAAAGTGAAGTGAAGCCTTTCTGTTTTACATGTGATCTGGCTTCCGATTGAAAAGAAGGCTTCCAAAAGGAAAATTAACCAAAACTAAACAGGAACTTCCAGGCCTAAGGAGGAATATTGCCTTTGCAATCTCAATGGATCTTCCTGATTCAGTCATTATAAGCCAGAGATTTATTAGAATACTGGTTGAAATTTCTTTTTATATGATCTTAACAAGATGGTCTTGAGACAAAAAAAAAAAAGTCAAAAACTTAAAAACAGTCTCTAAAAAGAAGGTCACCTCAGATGAGGTTCTTTAGCCTGCAAAAAAAAGAAAGATAACTCTGGACCTAACAGATAAGTGTATGGAGTAGATAATATGGGCTGCTTTTCTTCCAAAAAGAATGACAGTGGTATACTAATTAACAAAATTTTTTGATTAATATTTGGAAGACTATTATATGTGTTGTGAGATATTTGAATATATAGCTAAGTATGTTAAGACTGCAAACTCTAGCTCAGCTTGGTAGGATTGGGGAGTAGGCTGATCTTTCCTGTGGTTAGCCTCTGCTTTGTATAATTACTGAATTTTATACAAACAGGTCTGAAAATTTCAAAGTTTCTCAATCTGTCAATTTTTTATAGGAATTGGATATGTGTGTATGTTCATGTTCAAGTAATTATGCATATAGAAGCATACATCAAATTGACAGAATAGAATATGTTAATGAGTAGGGCAGAGACTGGTAATATAAACTGAATCTTTTTTATGTCACAGCAATTTTTGGCAGAAGGAAAATAAAGAATATAAAACCCCTCTCCCTTAGTATGCACATCATATAAGTTATGGTGATTTAATTACAATGATTTATATTAAATGCATATGCATACTTTTTGACAGCTGCAATATAAAATGTAATCAATAACTTTATGATGATATCTTAAAAGCACACAGGTATCAGTTATTCATGCAGCAAAAATATGTTGAACTTCTGTTCTAGGTAGCTGTTTGCTAGACTCTAAATTTGAGTGTGAATTAGACATGGACCCAGATGAGAAGAACTTTTTGCCTACTAAAATGCAAAAAGACAAAAATTGATGGTTCTTACAGGAAATTATATGTAAGTGTATGAAGCATCACACATCAGTTAATAATAGAAGAGGGAAAGCAACAGGGCAGTGTTTGCACAGGCCTTGAAGAAGTAGTAAGAGACACACCAGGCTATAATTTGGAGAAAACATCATAACAAAGACATGAAAGTGGAAAGAGTACTGCTTTACAGACAAAAGTAGTTCCTTACAGCAGGACAATAAAGGTAAGAAAGAGAACCGAAGAGGTACGTCCAATCGAGATGAGAACTGTCTGGGTCCAAAGGCCCTTGCCTATTAATCCAAGGATTTCTGATTTATTCTTTATTGATCTCAAGAACTATTTAGACATTTTAAATTGAAAGGTAAGCACCATCAACAGGTTCACTCTGCCAGCAACACGGAGACCTGATGAAAACCATGGAAAGGCACAGGGACTTAAGATCAGCTAAGCTATTGTGGTAACACATAAGGCAGAAGGAGGCCTGAACTAAAGCACTAGTAAATAGTAGTAAACAGCCTGGTGAAGAGTACGCATGTAAGTTGATGGTAGGTGCAATCAGCGGGATTTTGTTACTGGTTGAATGTGGAATTTAAGAGTTCAGAATGAATCTTAGGCTTTTGTTTGAAGGATTGATGAAAATTTGTAATCTGAAGCCAGAGATTTAGAGGGTAACTTCACATTGGAACACATGGATACATAATTCCTATAGAGCAACAAATTTGAGATGTCCTTAAGATAATTAAATATGAATCTGGAGTTTGAAAAAAGAATTCTGGAGCTAAATGTACAAATTTAAAGGATAACAGTCTACTGTGTGTTGAGAATGATTCCTATTCCTAGGGAGAAATGAATATATGAAGAAGAAAATGATCTTACATCACAGATCTGAGAAATATCTATGTGGAATAATCAGTCACTGGAGAAACATTAAAAAGTAGGATTCAAAAATACAGTCAAATAAAATATTGTGAAAATCAAGAGAAGAAATACTCAGGAGGCTAGCACAGAACCATCACAAGTTCAAAGCCAGACTGGACCACTACGTAGCCCGTTCAAGGTTGGCCCAGACTATATCGCAAGACTCTGTCTCAAAATTTTTTAGTTAGAATTTTAAATTAAAATTAAATTTAATATTAATTTAAAACTTTAAATTACTTTTATTTGAATTTTAATTTAAAAAGTTTATTAAAAGTATTTCCCATTAAGAAAATCCTCCCACACTAAAAAAAATATATTTTCAAGAATGTAATAGATATCAGTACAAAATGCAATGGAAAGATAATAGTTTTAGCATTTTAGGGTCACTTTTACCAACCTTTTTGGCAGTTTGTAATGAATGGGACTCTACTTGCTCCATCAGAGTGGCTGTGTAAGAAAGATCTTTATGTGGCCGTGATACTGACACATTCTGTTATGCAGTGTCACTAAGAATGGGAAAGGGAAAGTATTGGCCAATATCCAGAAAAATATGGGCCACTAAAAGCCATGCTCCTTTCTTCTACCCAGGGTATCGATGATGTCACAAAGACTCTGATTTCAATGAATCTCTACTCAGCTTTTGTGCTAAATATCATCAATAAAATTGTGCAAGGTTCACATCTGTCGTGCATTATCGAATTAAATGACTTGGGCAGGTTAGTAGTCTAAATTTAATATTAAAGTTAGGCCAAAAAAAGAAAGAAAGGAGAAAAAGAAAGAGAGGAAGGTTGTTTTTTTTTCCAATCATCTATCAAAAGTAGGAGAAAAGCAAAGGCTTGTTTTAGGAAACCTTATCTATCATAGTCACAGAGCCAGTATTCCTCAAGCAGTGACACTGGCCCACTGGAGATGGCATAAAAACTGATGGTCTCTGTGTATCCTAAATCACCTGAACAACAGTTCTAGATTTTGACCTGAGCAGGAAAGCAGTACTAGAGAAATATTTTGGTTACTATTACTTTTGTTATATGTATTTTCCCGAAAGAAACAAAAATGATCTTTGAGTTTTGTAAGCACCCACCAGGCTGGCAATATTTTCAGAGTACATAGCCAAGCATTTTACTGAATATGTGTAATAAGTACATCAGTAAAAGCTGATTGTGTCTGTATCTCTTCATGCATCATCTTACTGAAATTAAATTTGATTATTTTTATGACACAATTACTCTGCATTCATTTTGTTTCATCCCATCTTAAAGAACAAAATACTGGCTAATGTGAAGACAGTAAGGCCCATGGAGGAGGATTTGCTGCCTTTGATTATCAAAAGGAAATGAATTGTCTTATCTCTGGGGCTGTCGTACTGCCTGCAAGTTGGTTCTCTCCACCACATCTCCTTGCTGTTAACTCCTATCTATCCATTTACCTTTCATTAGGCCTCTGTCTCCTGTATTTTAGTTGTTCTTGTACTTCTTGTTCTTTAACAGCCTCTTTTATGCTGGATATAATTTTAGTGTAGCATTTTAATTTCTCTGTTGGATGCTTACTACCTGTTTTAGTTACTTTCCTAATAATTTCACTAGAGATTAGTGTATGCATCTTTACTCATTTCTGTGTTTTCTTCAAATTAGCACTTACTTAATTCCAGTGAAATATACAAACTTTGTTCCATTGTAGCTCAATTCTTTCTACCATCCTTTGTATAACTGCTATACATGATACTGCTTTATGGGTAAACCTATTAATATTGTTTGTACAGTCTTCAAATCAAGTAGGAGAAGAAAAAAATATATATATAGTCTTTGACATTTACCAATGTTTTTCATCATTCACTTCCTCATGTGAATTCAGAGTATTATCTAGTATCATTTCTAGTCTGTTTGAATGGTTTGCTGTGATGTTCCTTTTTTGGGGGGGGGTGGACAGGGGATCGAACTCACAAATGCTTGCTTGCAAGGCAGAGGCTTATGCCGCTGAGCTAAATCCCCGGCTCTTGCTGTAATATTTCTTTAAGGAAGTTATGGTAGCAAAGAATTTCCATAATCTATATATCTGAAAATATTTTTATTTCACTTTCATGTTTGAAAGCAAGTTTGGCTGGATATAAAAATCTTGGGAGGCAGGTTTTTTTCCTCTCAATATTTTGAATAGAGTATCCTAATGCCCTTTGGTCTCTATTGTCTCTGATAAAAAAAAAAATCATCTTAAATCTTATTGTAGTTTGTTTGTATGGATAAATTGCTTTTCTCTTGGTACTTTCAATATTTTGTCTTGTAGCAGTATGACCGTGATGATTCTAATTGTAAATTCTGTGGTTTGCCTACTTGAGTTTGTTGCAGTTCTTGAGTATAGATATAAATATTTTAATTCATTGGGGAAAATTAGGGATATTGTTTCTTCTAATATTTTTTCCCACTTAACATTGTCTTCTCTATCCAGGATTCTCACTGCATATGAATTGATAGGCTTTGGCCAGTACTGGAGATTTCTGCAGCTGTTTCTTTTATTTATTCTTTTCCTTTTCTATTCTTCAGATTAGACGGTATATATTGATGTACTTTGTTTTACTGGTTCTTTATTTTACTGCTCTAATTTTGTCATTGAAATTTTTGGGTGAATTTTTAATTGTAATTATTTTGAGAGAGATTTTATTATTCTTCAAAAACTAAATTTTCTATTGAATGATTCGCTCTCACCATATTTTATTTCTTTAAATAGGAGTACTCTGACTTATTTGAACATATTTATAATGGTTGTTTTGAAGTCTTTAACACAACATTCAGCCCATGTTGCCAGTCTTCTACACTGTCCTAGACAATTTCCATGGAGAGTCCTTTTCCCCTTGTGTATACTCAACTTTGCTGTTTCTTTGAATATCTTACAGATTTTTTTTTTATTAAGACTGGACATTTTAACCAAGGCATTATAGTAATTCTATATGGTGACTCCTCTTCTACAGAGGTTATTTTTTGTTGTTTGTCCAGTAACTTTCCAGTAGCATTTCTCTGTCTTCCCTATTCTGTGAAGCTGATGTTTCTCTTTAGATTCCTGTGGTGTTTTGGGCTTTTTTGTTTTCATTTTAAGGTTCTAGGGGTCCCTTTGCAAGTCAGAGATTTGCAGTCAAAAATTGACTGTTTAGATACTGTTTAGAACCCTGATCACCAAAGGAAGGTTTCTAACATTTTCTAATATACATGAGAGTGGGTTGAACTGAAGAAGTTAATGAAATGTTGCCAACTGCTTTTACTTTCTGCATTTAAAAGTGTTTATTCAGCTAGGGCAGAGCAGATGACTAAGACCTTCCCTACTCTCTTCTGAGCGTGTATGCAATATGCATGTCATACATACATGCAACTTTTCAGCCACCAAGGATGTATTTGAAAACTTTCTCTCTATTAAATATTTTATTGCTTTACCAGTCTGTTTATTACTCCAAACACTACTACAACATCAGAGTAGCTGCAGCATTGTCTTCCCATGATTGTTTGCTACTGACATTGCTATTGGTAGCCTCCGCCGGGAAGTAGGTTTTCTCCAGCCGCCTCTGTAGTGGAACTACCTTGCCATGGAGTGAAGAATAGGGCAGATGAGAGCAGGCCGAAGGCTACAGCTTCCCGTTGCTCTTACCAAGGTTTAGCAATTTTCCATGACTAAATGCTTATAAATCTGTACTATGTCCTTGGTCAATTTCCAGCATCCTAATGTGATTCTTCGTATGATTTTTACCAGTTATATAATTGCTATTTAGGAAAGAATTTGCTCAGCTTCTAATGTTACTGTTCTAGAAATCACCAGAGATAATATTTACTTCACTTTAAGCTGATTGATACAAGATTAGACAGAACTTATGTGTTACATTGCTAATAAGAAGTTAGAAATTAAGAGAAGAAAGACATTAAGAAAATTTCAAGTTTTATCATTTCTTCACTTTTCTGATGAGCTACTAAAATTATTGAGTGATTAAACATTAATTCTTGTTTTGAGAGTGAAATGCTTAATTTAAAAATTGTATTTAATTCATTTCTTCCTGCGGGGGGAACTGTGAGAGTCTTCATAATGCTACCTTTACCTAAGTGAGTAATTTCCTATCTCCATAACGAAATATGGGGGAGGCTATGGCCCAGAAAAACCTCATCTCGGCTAACAGCAGCATGCTGCTTGAGGAGAATCTGCCAAATTGCTTTGCCTTATACAAAACAAACAAACAAACAAACAACAACAACAACAAAAAAACGTGTATCAGGGCACTACTCTGCCTAATTGCCTCAGCATTTTGAGTAGCCTTTCTTTATCACTGTTGTTTGTGATTTTTCTCTTTCTTCTCAGACCAAACTCCTCTTGCAGGATTAGTGAAAAGAATAGAGACTTTTGGTTTATGTTTTTGTATTTTAATATGAGTAACCTGATTTTTCCCCTGATTCTTTCTTTTATCCATAGAAGGCAGAGTCTAGCAACATAACCCCTACTCCATTGCTTGGTGCCTACTGACAAATGACCATTTGGCTATAGTAGCCCATCTTCCCACTTTAATCAAAACAAAGCAGAACAATACACACAAATCAACTCGTATCCTGACTATCCTTCTAACAAATATTTAATGTCTGTCATTTTCTATCAAATTTCTCCTACTCTTCCTTTGATTTCTGTGTTCCTATTCTATAGAATAAAGTTCTTTACCTTCCATCACCAAATAATCTCTGCTCACAAAGTCATCAGTGTCTTCAAATTCAAAACTGATAGATTTTCTCAATATAGTAAAGAATGTAAAACCCAAATGTAAGATAGACATAATTGAATTCTGAGTGCTTACGAAAGTACTATAATCTCTCATGTCTTTGTAGAGGCATTGTAAGAAATTAAATGGAGCAATGCATATGAAATTTATAGAATATAGTTGGCTAAGGCACCAGTACAACGTTCAGTAGCTTATGTTTATTAGTATGTTTTCATACAACAAACACGTTTGATCACTTTCTTTGTGCCAAAATACAATAGATGAAAACATAGATATGATTGCTATGCTGTGACATTCCTTCCCTGATGACCAGCCTCCATCTGACTTGATGGGTACCAGGCAGAGTATCAACTTCAGCCCGGACAGGCAGGGATGCCTCCTGACAACAAGCCTGATTATGTGAATGAATGTAGCTAAACTCCTCTACAGTCTGAGTCTTAGTCTCAGGAGTAGAATGAAAATGATAAATGCTAGAGTGCAGTTAGAATAATTAAGTAGACAAGTATTAATCTTTCTTACCCAAACTATTAGTTTGTGTTACAGCTGAACAAATATTGTTTCTCCTCAACCTACATTGTATGTATCTACCAAATTTTCTTATCCACTATTTCAACACTGTCTCCTCCTATGATTAATCTTAAATGAAATATTGACTTCACTTAGTACCTCCAAATCCATATTGGCCAAAAATCCAAAATCCAAATTTTATAAAATGAATTTACATTTATACTTTTAATAATAAAATCTAAATTTTATATAATCCCAGTTCATCTCTCCATGAATTGGCAGAATATTTTTTATTTAGATGCCTACTCATGCCTTTAAGTTCAATATATCTAAAATCAGTTCAGGCATAGGCCTCAAATCAGTTGTACTGCAGATTTCTCAATAGAATCTTTTCCTTCTGGCTCTTCCCCCTCCAATGTCCTTGGGTTAGTCAGTTTTATATTCCTAAGAAAAATGAAGGGTGAAAGATTTATTTTGACTGACAGTTTCAGAGGTGTCAGTCCATAGTCACTTGGAATCATGGCTCTGGACTTGAGGTGAAGCTAAGCATCATGGTGGGGAGTATGTGGTGGAACAAAACCATTCACATCATGGCTGCCAGGTAGGGAGGAGAGAGAAAAACTATGCCTTTCGGTTTTATGTTATCTTTTCTGTCTAGGCCCCTTCTCCTCTTTTTTCACTACCTTGCAATAGTGCCACCAGCTAGGTACCAAGCTTTCAACACACGAGTCTCTAGGAGACACCCCAGACTCACCCTGGGCCCAAAAGATCCACATCCATCTCACAATGCAAAATGCATTCAGCCCACCTGCAAAAGTCCTTGTAGGTTAACAGCTTTAGAATTTCTCAAAAGTACAATTCTAAAATCTCCTTTGAGATGCTTAAGGAAACTCTTAGATATGCGACCTAGTTAATATCAAAAATCAAGTTATACACTTTCAACATAGAATGGTAGGAAAGGTCCATATTAAGCACTCTGATGTTAAAAGGAAGAAATAGGAGAATACCAAGGAAGTTTTGGACCAAAACAAGGCCAAAATCTGGCAGGACATACATTAAATCCTGTAGCTTCCTATCCCACATCTAGAGCATGGAGTGGTGTGATTTGATCTCCAAAGGGTGACCTTACCCTATGGCCTTGCCACCTACAGCTCATATTGCTCTTGGGCTAGCTCTGCTCACTGCAGGAAGCTTTCCTCAGCATATCTTTTCCATTCCTGGCATCTCTAACGTCCTGGGGTCTCCATTCAAGCTTTGGTTTCACTCTCAGAGCTTCATGTATTGCCTTTTGGGGCCTCAGAGATTTCACTCAGCCATGGACTCACTATTCCTCAAGACCTTGCTCTGAAATCCCGAGGAAGCCTCCATTAACCCAGAGTTCATGCACTGTGCATGTCTGAAGAGCCAGGCATGTGAAGCATAACATGGTTTGCTGCTACTTAGTCGTGCTTTGACCATGGCTGTAAGAGCTGCCCTCTGAGTGCCTGGGTGGCTGAGCATAGTGAACCGAATCCAGGAGAAACAACTGTGTAGCAGCGCTCTGTGAGCAGGGTGCCCTGGTCTCTCTTCTCAAAGCAAGGTCTGTCAAATGAGTTTACATGTTTACATGTTACCCATCACTGTGTAGGGTGGGATCCAGCTAATTGCTAATATGCCTCCAGATATCATTTCTATTGTACTTGTGTAAAACACTTAGGCTTCTTTGTAATGGTGCTAATCTTTTCAGTAACCAGATATATACCACCTTTTGGGGCAAATTCGACATTTTTCAAATTTTTTTCTTCCAATTTCACTGTAAAGATGCAGCCAGCGAGTCCCATGCCGCCACTTGAATTTGTGCTCCCTTAAAATTTCCTCTATCAGATAAGCTAATCTATTTACTTTAAATTTATCCTAATGCAAATTTATCTTTGCCAGAATACAATTCATGACCTCTAATCCTATTTCTAATAGAGTCCTCATTCCTATCTGAAACCTTATGAGCACAGTCTTTACTGTTCTCATTTCTATTAACATTCTGTTCTTCTGACCTCACAACAGAATCATCCATTAAGCTCCACTTAGCACATGCAAGGAATTCTCTAGGATGCATCTCCAAACTTTTCACAAACTACTCTTGCAAACCAGATCCAAAAACTTCTGAGCCACATGGTCAGGTATTTGTCACAGCAAAAACTCCAGTTTTGACACCAGTTTTCCTTGTAAATCAGCCTTTTGTCACTGTAACAGAATACCTGTGAAAAGCACATTAAAAGAGAAAAGGTGCTTGTTACTTTTTTATTGCTGGAATAAAATATCTAATACTCACAAGTTAAAGAATGAAAGGTTCTTTTCAGCTCATAGTTGTCAAGGTTTCAGTCCATAGTCAGTTGGCTCTAAGGTATGGCATGGTAGAGGAGCATGGCACAGGGGAAATTATCCATGGCAAGGCAGGCAAGAAGCAATGGCAGCCAGCCTCCTTTCTTTTTGTTTCTTTATATCTCACCCAGGCTACAAGCCTATTGATTGTTGCCACCCGCACCAGGGTAAGCCTTCCATCATCCACATAGAAGAAGACCATGCTAAATCAGTTTAGTTATCACATGACCTTAATTCCAGTCTCACTTTCCCTATATCCAACTACTTCCAAAAAGCCTCACTTTTGAGTTCATGAGGCTTTCGGGGGACATCTAGATACAAACCATAACAGAAGTTTTATATTAGCTCATGGATCAGAAGCTTTCATTCATGATCAGCCAGCTCCTCTGTCTTTGGGTCTATGATGAAGGAGGAACCTCAAGGTAGAATTACAGTGTGGAGAAAATCTGCTCATCTCATGGCAGCCAGGGAGCACTGAGAGAGGGTGGAGAAGGGAGTATGGGCAAGATGCTCTTAATGTATGCTTCTGCAACCTACTTCTTCCGCCTGGACCCTCATCCACTCAAATTATGAGTCCATCAATGGATTGATCTGAACATTGCAGCATTATTGACCAAACAGTCAACATAAGTGTTAGCAGATATTGCAGATCCAAACTGTAACAGTGTCCTGTATGCCATTTATAGGTTTATTTTCTCCAAATTATTTTCATCATTATACTTATCTATTCTGACATCTTCAAAGACTCTCCAACATAAAGTTAAATCTTTAGTGTTACAGAAGTTTTGGGGTCCCAAAATGAGCAAATTTCTGTGGTAACGTTCTGTTACTATAAAAATACATGTATGAGATGATGACTTTATGAAAGGAAAATATTTATTTTGCCTTTCAATCTTAGAGGTGTGAGTCTGTGTTTAGTTTGACCCATTGCTTTTAGGCCTGTGTTTAGGCAACACATCATATGGAAAACACAGAGAAGAGTAAAATCACTCACCCCATTAGCAGGGAGCAAAGACAGAGAGGGTGAAAGTATGAGATTCCAGAGTCCCTTTCAATGGCATTCTTCTAGTGACATAAAGACTTCTCAGGATGATTAACCACCTCCTATTAGTATCATAGTATACGTAAGAAAACTTTAACAGATGGTTAAAAGCACACTACTCTGAACTATGTCAAGTATTATTTATATTAACAAGTTTTGTCATTGCTGGGACAAAAATAACAGACATACACAACTTACCAGGAGAGAGATTTATTTTGGCTCACAAGTTTTAGAGGTTTCATTTCATGGTCAACCAGCTCCAAGGCAAAGAGCATCACGATAGAAGGGCACAGCAGAGGAAAGCTGCTGATCTCATGGCAGCTAGGAATCAGAGTGTGAGCATAAAAGCCAGAGAGTGAGAAGGGTTGGAGACAGAATACACCCCTCAAAGGCACATCCTCACTGACATACTTTCTGAAACTGAGCCCCACCTTCTAAAAGACCATGTAGCTGTGAACTTATCAATTAATTCACCCACAGTTAAAGTTAGTGGTCTTATGACCCAATCATATTTTTAGGTTCCCGCCTATGAACATTGTTGTATTGGGGATAAAGCAGTCAATATATGAGTTTTGGGGGAATCATTTCATACTTAAAACATAGCAATATGTCAATAGGATTCTAGAACTCAGATATGAATGCAAAGGCTTAGAAATAATTTCTAGTACTTTGAAGTTCCTTTCTTATTTTTATATTAAGACAAGATGGACAATGAATTGTTACATACCTTCTAATTCATAAATTTTGTGAAGGCTCTGGTTTAGCTTGAATGTCAATGATGCATACTCCCATTTTTAATGCATTATCTCTTTAATCAATGCATGAAAAAGATTGCAATTGTGGGACATGTGATTTTTCATTATGTACACATTGTAAAAAGATTAAATCACACTAATTAATATATCCATCATTTTACCAAGTTATCTCTGTGTGTGCTAAAAATAATAAAGCCTACAATCTTACAAATTTAGAAATATACTATACAATATTATTAACTGTGATCACCATATAATACTATTGATCATTGTCAGTTCTTCCTCCAGTTTCACTAATACTTTGTATCCTTTGGAACATGTTTCTTTTCTCTACCTTTAACCCTACCCCCAGTACCTTTTAGGACACCACATATAAGTGAGATCATCTACAATTTGTCTTTCTATGCTTCTATTATTTGACTTAGCCTATCTTTCAATTTCTTCCATTTTTTCATGAATGATAAAGATTTTCTCTTTTTTTTGGAATGTTAGTGTCACAATAGTTTCTGTATTTTAATAATAATGTTATGTATTAGCAAAGGACAATAGTGTTCCTTTGCACATTTCCTTTATTCATTCATTGATGAATAATTAGGCTGCTGCTGCATCTTAGCTGTTATAACTGATGGACATGATAGTGCAAGAAGTTCTTGCGTTCACTAATTTCGGGATATGTACCCAGAAGTTAGATTCCAGATCCCACTGACCACTCTCTGTATTTTCTTATTCTGTAGGACAGATGCTATTTTGAAACGAGAGAAATCTGTAGACCTCTTTTGTGTCTTTGGTTGTGTCCATAAACTGGAGTAAAAATTGAAATAAGATGTTTCTTTTGGGAATAGAAAAATCTTCGTATCTTATAGTGCTCTTTGAACACACTTTTAAGCCTCAGATCTTTTCTTTTTGGATGTATTGAGTCTGGCTTCTTCTGAGAACTAAGAATGAGATTTACTTGAGTTTTGAGCACTGAGTAATCTCAGCTGTCAATGAAATTTAAATAAATTATTTTTATTTTCTCATAATTTTGCATCTACTCTAGATACCTGTTTAGTATTTTTGGCTAATACACTACTCTAGCTTCAACAAAGACAAGGATTATTAAACAAAAAATACTCAAGTCTGGTCTTTATCTATAGGCCTCCTATAAAATCTCTAACAAGCTGGATTCCTGGTTGGACTTTTCACTTTTCTAGCTTAAAACAAAGGGGCAAATGAATCATTTGAATGAATATGCAGAAAAAAGCATGAATCTGATATGAATGGAGGAAAAGTATGATGGATGTTAATACAGAGTAGACACAGGAAATAACATTATCTAGGTTAAATAGAGTTTAACTATCAGTTCAAAAGTCAGAAATATTTTACACTTTGTTTCAAAATATTTGCTGATATTGATCAGCGAAAATGTGGAATTCTTTATTTTGTATTTTAAAAGGAAAAAAACCAAAATATATACTTTTTTAGTTGTATCCAACAACTTAGATATTATCTTTAAGTTATTTTTACATTTATAAAGAGATTAGTTTTTTTTTTAAAAAAAAGTCATGCATACTCCAAACTAAAATGACTACATTTTCATTATTTGTTTCTGTTAAACACAGTACTCTGTTAGTATCAGACATGATTTTCCTCTTACGTTTGATTCTTCCATTTCAGACACTCAGATAAGAACATCTGGGGGAAG
>PVLA01000724.1:192044-471923 GCA_004027455.1 Hydrochoerus hydrochaeris
AAAAAAAAAAAAAAAAAAAAAAGATCATTAGAGCCAATTACCTTTAGACAGACTGGTATTTCAAATTCTAATTACAATTTTTTTAGCCTCATTAGCACATGGCTTCATTTTTATATATTGGCTACCAAATTTTATTGTTGCAATTTGCTAAATGTAATGTGAAAAAAGAAAATCATAAATCTTATCATATAAGTAAAATTAAAAATACTAGTGCCTGGGAAATGAAAACAACACTTTACATTTGCATAACAACTTCCTTGTAAAGAGCTCAAAACATCTCACAAACCTTATCTCGTCAATCCTAAGAGTACTCCCAGAAAAAATAGTTTCTTAATCTCTGGAACAGGGAAATTGGTGTATTAAGTGACTCCATCTTATTTCTATCATTGCACTTTGAATGAAGGACAGATTAAATTATATTTATATTAATATCATTATTTCTATATTTTACATATGGTAACATTTTTCCTGTGTAATTCTATAAATTTTAGTGTATTTGATAGTGATTTTGATGTATTCGATCTCATTATTTTTTTAATTCAGTCTGGTTTTCTGTGTCTTTGTGATCCAATCTGAATAAGGTGGATAGTTACAAGAAATTGTCCATTTCTTGTAGCTTATCAAATTTATTGGCATGTTGTTTATAACAGTCTGTAACCATCCTTCGTATGTTTCTTATGTCACTTGTCACATGTCCCTTTTCATCTCTGATTTTATTTAAATTTTCTTTTTTCCATTAACTCACTGAGGATTTGTTCCTTTCCCTTTCTATTTCATTGATGTTTTGCATTTTTTGTCTCTAATTCATTTGCTTTTCTTTTGATATTTATCTTTTTTTTTCTTTCTACTAATTTTGGGTTTGGATTTAGTCTTGTTTTCTAGTTCCTTAGGATTCAGTATTAGTGTATGTTTTATAATTTAATTTTTTTGTTGTAGGTATAGATTGTTATAAACACCTCACTCTTGTTTTGAAATTCAGATCCATCTATCTTTTTTAAAGTTTTACTTTAAAGGGAAAAAAGAACAATGAAAACAATGGTACAAAATTTCAAAGTAATTTTGTAAGAGAGCAAAATGGTTAGTATATTATGTATTCTTATCTTCAAAGTATTTACTCATATTTCAAGATGTAGGCATGAAAAACTGATCGAACAATATAGGCACAAACCTTTCTTTTCAATGAACTTATAGCAATTAGTAATATAACTATTTTAACTACTATATATGTATTTTTTCTTTTTCCTTTCTTTTTTTCTTTTTTTCCCCACTCAAGTTTTTCTTTTCTCTTGAAGTTTCTTTCCATTTCATAGTATCTAAAGTATGTTTTGGATTTTATTTACTTTTTCAGTTTCTTAAACCAGGGAGACAATAAGATGTTTACACATGTGAGGCTGATTTATTTCACTTTTAGTGTATTTGGTAGTGATTTTGATATATTTGATCTCATCATTTTTTTTTAATTCAGTCTGGTTTTCTGTGTCTTTGTGATCCAATCTGAATAATGTATACAGTTATGCATAAGGTATATAGTATGAGTATGGTCTCAAATAGCATCCATTTCCCTGTGGATGTCTCAAGTTTATCCTTCTTTAGAAGGATAGTATAAAAATGTCACATCTTTTTTATCCATTTCTCAGTTTTTGAGCATTTGGTTTTTTCCCAGGATTTAGCTATTACAACTTGTGCTTCTTTTAACATGGGTGCACATGTATTGCTATGGTAAGATGTTTTTAATTCTTCTGGGAAGATATTCAGAAGGAGAATAGCTGGGTTGAATGGGACCTCTAATTCTAATTTTTGAGGAATCTCACACTTTTTTCCATATTGGTGCACCAGTCTATATTCTCATCAACAGCTGAAAAGGGTTCCTTTTTCCTGACAGCCCCTTCAGTATTTGTTATTGGTTGACTTCTTGATGGTAGTCATTCTTCCTGTGGTGAGATGGACTCTCCGTGTTGTTTGAATTTGCATCTCTTGGATAATCAATTATGTTGAACAATTTTTCATATATTTATTTGCCATTTGTGTTTCTATAGATGCTAAGTTTTGGATTGGGTCTTTGAATTTGAGGAGGCCTAATTTTTTCAATACTTTGTAAGTTCCACATATAAGTATTTTGTCTGAGAGAGAGTTGGTTAAAATTTTTCCCCATTATGTAGGTTGATTTTCACTCTTGGTGATTTTTTTTTTGATGTGCAAAAGATTTTTAATAAGATGAGAATCCCAGTTGTTGATTCTATTAAGAAACACCTCACTCTTAGTACTGCTTTTGCTGGCCATTAGGTTTAGGCACCTGGTGGATTCATTTTCATTTGTTTCTAGAAATTTTCAGTTTTCCTTTTTCATTTTTTTTCTTGATCCATTTGCTGTTTAGGAGTAAATTGTTTAATTTCCATGTATTTATACAGCTTTCAAAATTTTTCTTATCAATTAACTTCTACTTTTGTTAAATTGTGCTCAGAAATTATACTTAATATGATTCCAACTTTTTAAAATTTGATGAGACTTGGTTTGCGGCCCATTTTATAAGACGTCTTGGTGAATATTCAATGTGCTGATAGGGATTATGTGTTTTTTGAACTTGGTAGATGCAAAGTTTTGTAGCTATCTGTTAGACTCATTTGTTCTGTAGCACAATTTCTCTGTAATTGCCTTACTGATTTTCAGTCTGGGTAACCTATTAATTGCTGAGAGTGAGTATTTTACCTATGAGAAATTTGACCAATATAAAAAATAGTATCGTTGTGAAGTTGTTGGTTTGACTATACCTGATCAGGAGGTATAGAAAGCTTTGAAACTGGTTTGTGAGAGGAGTTTTGAAAGTCTTGGAGCTGTGGGCTAGAGAAGATGGAGAATGCTGTAAGCAGGATTTAATGGAAAATTCATGTCGGGGCCCAGAAGACCATTATGTTGAAAGGAATGCAGATAAAGTCCAGGCTCATGAGGTTTTGGATGTGAACTCTTTTGGGAATTGGAATAGAGACCATGCATATTAGGTGTTAGGAATGAATTTGTCTGCATTTTTCCCCTTGTACTGAGATTTTGCGGGCTATGGACTAATTAGGGCCAATGACTAATTGATGTAGTAAAGGAAGTTTCAGGCTATGGCATGAGTACTGCTGGTTACTTTTCACCAGATTTATAGTGAGCAAAAAGCAGAACAGAATGCTTTGAAAAACTTAAATTTTGGTCCCAAAAGAATTACATGTAAAGTTGGAGCTAAAGTTGTGATTGCATGATTAAAGAGAAATTAAGGACTTTGAACAAGGACAAGAGGAAAGAGGCTTTGAGTGTATCTCATGAGTAAGTAAGATCCCACTTATTGAAGACTCAACTTCCATTTGAGAAGTGAACTCCTGAGATCCCTGACTGAGAAAGGGTGCATATAGAATCAGTTCCCTGGTATTCATCTCACTATGCCCAGCCATCCAGGCACTCAAGTGGCTGCTGCACCTATATCCCAACAAGGCCCAACTGCCGCTTAAACTGCTGGTGAACCTTGGTGTCCTTGGTGATGGTGTTGTTCATGCAGAATGTAAGAATTGTGGGGTCATAGAGGCTTCCATCCAGACTTGAAGACTTTGGAGGTCAAAAGTGTGTCCCTGAGAGGTGGGTGTGTAAAGTTAAAATGAATTTAAAGGTAAAGTGGAGACCCCAAGAAATAAGAGATGCCAGAAACATGAAATGATTGCTGAGCAAAGCCATAGGCAGCAAGCTGTGCCAACCCAAGAGAAAGGTCATGTGAGCTGCAGCCGGTAAAGCCATAGGGCCAGGGCTGCAAAGACCCTTTAGACGTCACCTCTCAACACCATGTGCCTAGATGCTGGATATGAAGCTACGATACTTAATGTTTGCCCTGCCAAGTTCCAGTCTGATTTTTGATATCCTTTTATTCTTTTGAAATGTGAACATTTACCACCCTGTGTCTTTGTATTTGGTATAACCTATATTTTAATGGTTTCACAACTAAGTTGTTAAGACTTTGTTTTGATTGAAGAGCTCAATCTTTATTTTATTTAAAAGGTGGTAGTTCTAAGTTACCAGTTTATACTCTGGACTCTTAAGACTTTGAGGGAAGTGCATTTTGGGTTGTATACAGGATAGTTACATTATATCAGGTGAAATTACAAAGTTGTTATAATCTCTGAAGATTAAATGTGGTTTAGGAAATGTATTTAGGTGTTAAATTGACAAGGGTTAGATGCAGCAGTTAAGCTGAATGGTCTATGTGACTATTTTGGCAGTTGCCTAGGAGATTAGCTAAGCACATTTTTGGATGGGCCTGAGTGGCTCAAGGAGGTATAAGTTAGGGTTCTACATTTGTTCTGTGGCCTCTTTCTCTCAGTTACTGTTCGTGCACTTAGGTTACCATGAACTAAGCATCCTTTCTGCATTATGCCCTTCACCATGATATTTTGGCTTTGGAGCTAGCCAAATAAACAATGTATTTCTTGACACTATGAGGCAAATTTAATGTTATCTCCTTTAAATTCTGGGTGTCCAGTGTTATGTCCAAGCAATGGGAAAGCTGACAGGCACTTTGTTTAATTATCTTATTTCCTGAGTGTACTTTTTAGCTTAGTAATTTCTGCCTGACCAGTCAGACAAAAATTGTTTCTATCTTTCTGTTAATTTCATTTGTTACAATATTTAATTATTTCTGTTTCCTTAAGGCTCACTGGGTTTCACTAAAACAGTTGTTCCAAATTCTCTGTCTGAGAATTTTCTCATTCTGATTACCATATTGTAGGTTCATTTTTTTACTCGGGTAAAGTCAATATCCTTGAAAGCTTTGGATACTTGTTGCTGTATGACATCATCGGAGCATTGCAGGGTAAGGTATTTATTTCAGTTTTTATAACCTGGCTTCATGACTGTTTTTCCAACAATTGAAAGTGGCTGCTCATTTTCTCTAAGTCTGTACTCATTTCTGTTTCAACACTAGATAACACCCCAAGTCCAGGTTTTCCGTGGGTCTAGTACTAGTATATTATCAATATTTTAGTCCTAGGGTGTAGGCCAAGCCCAGCTTTGTCCTAAACCTATAGTTGTCGTGTTATTCAATATGAATTGAGGCCCATATGTTAAAAATCTTAGTCTCTAACCTGTGGTATGGTTGGCAAATATGGAACCTTTAGGAGGTGAAGCCCATGGCAACCAACTAGGTCATTTGGAATGTACCCTTGAAAGGAAGTTGGCACCCCAGTTCTTTTCTCTTCACCCTTCACTTTCTGGCTGCTATGAGGCTTTTTCATTTATGCTCTTGTCATTATATATTGTGCCATCATGGGCCCAAAGCAACAGGTCCAACTGACTATGAGCTGAAACCTCCAAAACTACTGTGAGCTAAAAAACCATTTTTATTATTTTAGATTTTTTTTTTTTTTTTGTAATGGGGGTTGAACTCAAGACCTGGCACTTACCAAGCAAGTGCTGTGACACTGAGCTACATCCCTGGCCCTATTTTAGGAATTTTGTCACACTGACAGAAAGCTAAATAGTGCAATACTCATATTTAAAAAGTAGAGCTTCTCTTAGAGATTTTTCTGTTAACATTCAGTGCATAGTTCCGAGCTTTGGGCTATGAGTCCTTTGCCAAGAGAATCCAGAATTGAAAGAAAAAAAAAAAAAACGAGGAAAGAAAAGAAGAAAAACTTATTAATGGTTTGGTAATATTTTATGTTTTTGTTTTGTTCCCTAATCTCCCTGCTACCATTTACTTTTCAGAGTTGTCAAACAATTGCACTACGTGATATGTGCAGGACTTTTAGTGGCATTTGGGGAAAGAAACAGGATGGAATGTGTTTACTCCATCTTGATTAGAACCAGAAACCAAAGTTTAGACTTTTAAAATTCCTAGTCATCAAGCCAATCTTGAAAGTATGCCTTATTTTGAACCAAAAAAAAAAAATCCCAATAATATTAAGGTATAATATTAAAGTAACCTAAAGTGACCTAAAGGCTAAAATATTGAGCATTTCACTTATCTCTTGTTCTATCACTGTAAGGATTGCATGACATGTCTTTAAATACAGTTAATCTGACTCCAGAACTCAAGTATTTATTTATTGCCCATGACCTTGTCACCAGGTTATGAGGGACTGTGGACTCTGTTTAGAAATTGTTTCTAGGTTCCTGTTATGAATGAAGAATTTATGAATATACACAAAATATAGCAAAGCTTTGCATTTATTAAGGTAGGAAAAGAAATATGCTCTGGAAATGGAGTTTGGGTTAATTAAATGTAGGAAGAGAAGTGCATTCTGCAGAGCAGGAGCAGTCCACAGAAGAGAAAGCACAGGGGCAAAGAGGTTGAGGGCAAAAGTCTTTTGAATCCCTACTCTCAAGCTGACATCAGATCTAGGCCATCTGTCCAAAAACCTGCTTGATCCTGTGCTTGGAGACTTGAAGACAGTACTTTCTGATGGGGTGTAAAGTTTGAAGCTGTTTTTTTCCACATGTCCTGGGTCTCCATGATTCACAAATGATGCTCACTCACCCAGCTGGCTACCCAAGCCCTCGTCTCCTTCCTGTCTCATTTCCCCCTGAGCAACTTAAATCGTCGTAATTTTTTATAGGCTGCCGAGGGTGTGGCAGTCTCTGTCTTTATATAGCTACTTCCAGCTGAAAAATGCTAAGTCCTATCTGCTGGGGATTATGTCTTCTCTAACTGGGATGTCGGGGCTCACTGGGTAGGTTAAAACTCTTGTCATAAGACAATAAGAAAAGAATTAGTGTCTTTATGTGAAGAGCTGTTGAGCTGCCTGATCAATGGGACAAACCTTGGTGAATTTGTCAAGAGAGCAACTTTCCTATTAGCCTTAAACTGTAAAGCCAAATATGAGAAGGAGCAGACCAGGTTTACCTACTTCCTGTGCAGGAAAAAGAATGGCAAAGAAGGCTATTAAATAGGCTATCAGGAGATTACTAGTGACATTACTAGTGAGATTACTGTAACAAACAGCTCTTACCACTTTATTGTTTTTACCCACAGATTATACATGCACATTGGTGTCTCATTAAACATGACAGTCAATTAACTTTTCTGGAGGTTGTTTATCCTGAATTATAGCTTAATGTATAATAACATATTGGAATAACCATGAAATGTATTTATAAAGGAAAGAATTTTCTATGGTATAAACATTGTAATTCTTATGATAAAATTTTACAGTAACATTTAATAGGCAAAAAATTCCTAATGTGGTCAAGATGTTTTTATCCTGGTTGATCCAAATTGTCATATCATAAAAAGAAAAATATTTAGAAAATTAAGAAAATCAATTCATAGATGTCTCAATATGCTTCATCAAAATACTGTTTTATAAAATACACAAAAGGAAAAGAAATCATTCTTTATATATCACTTTCTATGAATTAGTCCATTAATGTTTCTTTATGTTCTTCAGATATTGGTACCTCAAGTATAAAGTCTTTCTCTCTACTTGTTATAAAACTAAAAAATTTATATAATGAAAGCTAGATAACTTTTCTTTATAAGGAAGGAAATGCAATGGTTCATTCAGGGTTTCCTGGGGATTCTTGGGATAGTTTGATATGTCTCCCAGTGTGAAATCTCTTAATAGCCACAAGCAAAACCATAAAAATTCTGACCTAGATGTCCACCCAACAATATCATTAGCATATGTTTATTTAACAATTACTATGTTCCAGCCACTATCAGCACTTTATATGCATTAATTCTTGTGAATTTAAGATCAGTTTATCTTATCATCTCCATTTTATATACAAGAAACTGAGGAGCAAAGAGAAGAAATAAATTGTAGGGGTAGAGGAGCAGTAGAAATATGAACCAAGTGATCTGGCATAGTGAAATTTCTGACAGATGTTTCCTCAAAAGTTTTCTTTGTTTCTTGGGGACCTTCAGGAGAGTTTCCCTGAACACAGCCTTCATGGATTCTGGAGGGTGCATTATGCCAAATTGCCTAGCATGGCTGCTTCCCCTGCTGTCTTGAAAGGTTGATGTGAAGCAACCCATTGGCCTTGGCCAATATCTTTGTCTCACTCCACTACTTACTGAGACAAAAGTGTATCTTGTATTTTGGTTTCTATCCTGATTTTTTGGTGTAGCTTCCTCAATTGATTAGCCCTATAAATTCATTTAGTCTTGTTGATTTAAGCATATGGGACAGTTACAATGGAGCAAACAGGTGGGAACCATTGCAACACATGGGGGTGAGGAGGGCAGGATATGGAGGAGATGGTTTGGGGTGGGGCAGGGGTAAATATAATGTGCTAGTCAGTGCCCAGCCACGGGTAACTAGTGACTTAGCCTTAGCCATCTGTAGAAAAGCTGTGCTAAAGCCGCGAGAGTAAATGACATTGCTAAGATCACCTAATAAAACCAATAAAAAGTATAGCAAAATTTTTGGCCTTAATTTTATAGGTCTTGCTAGATCCTCTAAATCTGAATTTTGAGAAATAACATGATCCTGATGAAATGGCCCATAGACTATATGTTTAGGAGAATTGGAAGTTTGAAAAACAGAATAAATAAAAATGAAAATAATGATAATATAACATGCCAAGTGCGATTATGTTATTGGATTAGGTCTAGATGTAAAGGTTGAACTGTATTTCCTTTTCTTAAAGGAGATCAGGGATGTTACATTTTATAATTCTAACTTTTTTTTACTTAATACAATATCACAAATAGTTTTCTAAACCGTACAGTTATTTGAAAATGCTGTTTACATAGATGCTCGTCATTCTTACAGCTGAATTTTTCTGCTGTTTCTATCATATATAGCACTGACACAAACCAGACCAACTTCATGAGTTCCTTCATTGGAGCGGAACTGACAAACAGGAATGTGAATTTCCTAGAATGTTTAATGCATCAAAAACTCCTAGAAAGCTTACGCCAGCTTTTAAATGCATGAATTGAGCCAGGTAACAAGCAATAGTGTGGGCAAAGGGTCAGAGTATGAGTAAACATGTTAGGAAAGGGCTTAGACCACTACAGAGGCCAAGACCAAAGTGGACAGGTTTCAGATCAGGGATGTTATGCAGGAACTAGAGCATTGATGTTATGTGGTTCCAGGGTTCAGACTTTGATGTTACAGTCTCTTGCATTGCTATATGTCAAATTGATAAAAAATGGTAGGTACTCTGAGAGACAGAGAAAGAGAAGAGAAGAGAAGAGAAGAGAAGAGAAGAGAAGAGAAGAGAAGAGAAGAGAAGAGAAGAGAGAATGAGCTTAGTTTTAAATATATTGCATATAAATTATGAATGGTACATCCGGATAGATATTTGACCTTTTCTGGTCTTAGGACTCAGAGTTGCCAGGGCTTCAGATACATAGTCCATTATTGTATTTCAGGCTTCTGGGTGATCACTCTAAGTATATGATAGTGAGAAGGGAAACAAGACTATAGAGTTTTGGGAATAACAATATTAGGATGAAGTCCTACAATCCAGCATCTCTAAACTAAAATATTTGGAATATAAATAAGAGTAATTTTGTGATAAGTAGCACGAATCACATAATCATGCGATAATTCTGAATTTGTGTAGTAATAACACCCACATCCAGACCAACTCATGTATACATATAAGATGGATTTTTAAGGCTGTAGGAAGGATGGAATAATTTGCTTTTAAAATATACATTTGGGATTTAAGAAATTCAATTTTATGCTAAACAGAAAAACTTACAATAAGTTATAATAGTAACACGATTCAGGCACTCATCTCAAGAAACAAGAATTTGGAGCAATTACCAAAATTTGAGAAATTAGTATAATTTTGCTATTCTTTAGCCCGCAGATAATCTTAAAGAAGCGCTCCCATTCCCATCCCCCATGCTGAAAGAAAACTTTTTTTAAGGAAGAGCCCATCTAAATGATGTAGATTTGCATACTTTGCCACCTGGTGGTCACTGTAGTTATTTGCATGATTCAATCTGCTGATTTTCCTGTTAAAATGGCTATGTGTTCTTTTATATTTATTTAACAACAACACAAGCAAAAATGTATTAGAATAAACTTTAACAACCTTGACAAAAAGATGATCCTGCCTGAGATAAATACTTACCTCATGAATTCATTACGGGCTGATTTATCTGCTTGACAACATTGTCTGGACCCTTTTAAAATGCGTTTTTCTATATACAGTATTTACACAGTAATTATTTTGACATAGAATAAATGTTAATAAAAATAATACAGTGACATAACGATTGTGCATTTCAGTGTATATTTTAGACAGAAAACAAAGCTTATGTCTTTATGTACATGGAGCACATATGTAAATAAATAAAGTTGTTTTCTGTAGAACTCAAAACATCCATGGACACGGGAATCTGTAGTTTTTATATTTTCTAATTCAACTGACAAGAAACAAATGTGTTCATGCAATGAAATTTAAAAATGTCTCCAGAAGTGCAGTAGCTATTGCTTCATAATGACATAGATACATCTTTAAAAGATCATGTTTATTACTAAGATAATAATTATTGCATGTTTTATGTATTCTTCCTTTCATTTTTCTAACTCCTTTTCACATGATATTTTTAAACCTACAAAATATTTGAACATATGTCATATAAGCTACTCAGAGAACAATGTCTCAGGTTTAATAAACTTACTTTAGCATAAACAGAGATGGATTGGGCATTCCAAGATATCAATATTTTATATCTTGAGATAATAAACTAAGTTTTTAATCAGTTTTAAAGGCATATCCTTGCTTAAATTAAATTTTGTTTCTCATGCAACAAGAGATGCTATTAAAATGTAGCAAGACAAGCAGACAAAATTTCCTTAAATTTTTGTTTTGTTAAGAAAACCTATACACTTAAGACTCATCTAAACTCTGGTGATAGAGTTGAAGATTATACATTTGCTCTTGTTATTCAATTGAGAAGTTTGCTTTAAAATTACACAAGGAGCCATATCCAAAACTCTGGAACATATATGGGACTGATCATAAAAGAAAAATATGAGTAAATATTATCCTCTTTCTTTGTAACTTTCTTATTACAAACTAATCTAGATTAACATACTACCACTGTTAGGCTTATCTTTCCTTTTCTAAATGAAGATTTACTGTGATTTATCTGTCCAAGAAAAACCGACTTCGTACAAAACCAGCAAGTAGCCACATATAGAGACGTCTACCACTTATTTCTTCTCAAGTATCAACCAACTTTAATTGGAATGGGGAGAGAGATTTCTGCTTTATATTAGAAACAAATTTTAGTATCCTGTTAACTTTTACCTTTTCAATGGAGGGGACAGATTTTTCTTTAAAGGAGGAAGAGATTTTCCTATCTAGCAAGGAAGGTCAGATTTTTCTTTAAAGAAGGAAGAGGATTTTCTATGTAGCAAGGATGGTTTATAGCAGGAATACTTCAAAAATGATATATAAAAAGAGATAAAGGAAATCGGTTTTGTTCATATACTAGGGAGATGTGAGGCAGAAATGCTAACTCAGTTTACATGTAAGTAACAATGTGTATTATAAAAAGTAATAATTTACATAAAAATGGATTGGTTCAAATAAAAGTTGGATTTAAATCCCAGCAAGGGGACTCCCTATACAGGCAAGTTGTTCAATTTTACCAAGCCTCAGCTTCCTCATATATAATGTAAAAATAATTCTAATAATCCCTGGTGAGCTTAGACATTCTAAATTAAAAACAATAAAAATTACACAAATGTGCTAGTTATGATAGACAAGATTATTCCATGTCACAAATAAACCCTAAAATCTCAGTGGCTTGTTGCCAAAAAGTTTTGTATCTTGCTCATATCACAGTTGCATGAAAATTCAGTGAAGTTTTTAGACAAGTCTGGAGGGAAATATCTGGGTTTTCCAGCAGCGCAAATGGGGTGGGAGGACACACAGTGAAGAGCATACCTGCTTTTTGCTGCCTAGGACGGGATTTGAAAGTGATGCAATGATCACATAACCTGTTTGCTGCTTGGAGCTGAGAAAAGTGAAAGAACACATGGGTAAGTGGCAAATATTAATGACCTCTTGCAAATGGCTTTGGAAATTAGTAAAGATGAGCATACAAAACACATATTAAATATTATTCCATTATCTTTTCAAAGCTTCACTATTCTTTCAAACTTTTCACAAACATACATAGTCATATAAATTTAAGTAACTATGTAGGTTTTCAATAAAAAATAATTCCCTTTCTTTTGGGAACTCTATTCATTTATTTTCCACTCAAGAAAAGCATACATATTAGCATACAAATACCATCATAAGAACAAATTTAAATTCAGTCTAATTTTCTTAAAATGTGCAATATTCCCACACTTCATTAATAGATTAGCAACAGATTACTTTTGATATGACTTTATCTATGACCGTGAATCTCTGTGTCTTGTTTCAGAGAATGGCAACCTTGCTATCAAAAAATTGCCAAGAGAGGGGAAGATAGGCCTGCACAGCTGCAAGGGAGTTCCAGCTTGTGGTGGCAAGGGCAAGGGAAGTTCCAGCTTGCTGGCCTTAGCTGGGGGGAGTTTGGGACATCATCCCTGGTGTTGGGGTGCCTGCCCAGCCCCCTAGGACACTGGACTAGCCTGTAGAGGTTTCCCAGGCTTCAGTGGACCACACCCAGTGACCTTTATTCAACCAGGGGAACAAGCTGGCTCTGAGGGGAGGTGGGCACGCTGGGCTGGAGATGAGTTCCAGCTCCCTGGCTCTGGCCCAGGAAAATTTGGGACATCACTCCCTGTGATTGGGTGTCTGCCCAGCCCCCTAGGACACTACTACCCTTGAAAGGCTACACAGGCTTGAGTGGACCATGCCCAGGGACATTCATTCAGCCAGGGGAGCCAAGACCCGTGAGTCCCAGGAGCTGAGAGTGCAAGAGGTGATTCCCAACACACTCAGGGAAAGTTTTGGAACATAACTTGAAACATGGAAATATAGGAAAATGACAAAATGGAGGACCAAAATGCATTTTAAGCTTCCTGTCCATCCCAAGAAAGCCTGGGAGCCACATACATAGAAGAAAATACTAGCCATACACCTGAAATACCTGAAATGATACCAACTGAAATAAAGAAGCAAGTATGGGAAGCTATAAAGGAACTCAAATTAGAAATAATCTCCCAGGTAAAAGAAGAAATGATAAAAGTAGTGAAGGAAATAGTGAATGCATCTAAAGAAGACACAGCTAAAATATTACAGGAACATAGCAAACAGATAGAATCCCTGAATGAACAGTATAAGAAACAAACAGAATACATGAAGCAGATTCAAAAAGATACACAAGCAATAAAAAATTCTATTGTTAAGTTGCCAAAACCTCCTCAGTGAAAGTGAAGATAGAATTTCAGACCTCGAAGATAAGATTGCAGCTAATGAACAGGAAAAGAAAGGTCTTTTAAAAATAACAAGGAATCAGGAAATAATAATTCAACAGTTGCAAGATGATGCAAAGAAAAACAACATAAGATTAACAGGGATAAATGAAAAAGAAGGGGACAACACAAGTAATATCAAGAGGCTATTTACAGAAGTAACAGGTGAAAATTTCCCAAACACAAGAATGGAAACTGATATTCAGAGTAGTGAAGCATATAGAACTCCAAACAGCCATAACCAAAATAAAACTACATCCAGACATATAATAATCACCATCCCAGAAATCCAAAATAAGAACAGAATATTAAAAGCTGTTAGAGAGAAAAGACAGATCACCTATAAAGGAAACCTATCAGAATCACAGCAGACTTCTCAACACAAAAAATAAAGTCAAAGAAGAGCATGGAGTGAAATATTTCAGATCCTAAAGGAAAATGACTTCTCACCCAGAATGTTGTACCCTAAAAAACTGTCCTTCAAAATGGATGGAGAAATAAGATACTTCCATGATAAAGAGCAGCTGAAGAACTTCATGATCACCAAACCAACCTTGCAAAGAATACTTAAAGACATTCTAGATACACATAGGAAAAAAACACTAAGCAAGACAGACAGTTAAACAGAAGGGAAAGATAAAAATACAATAGCAGAAAGATAACATGTCAACAATAAACCAATATTTAACAGTTATAACCATTAATGTAAATGGCCTCAATTCACCAATTAAAAGAAACAGACTCACAGAATGGGTCAAGAAACAACATGCAACCATATGCTGTCTATAAGAAACCTCTCTAACCCAAAAGGAAATTCATAGACTGAAAGTCCAAGGATGAAAAGCAATACTTCATGCAATGGAACTCAAAAAAAAGCAGGGGTAGCTCTTTTGTATGCAGACAATGTAAACTTCAAACCAAGAAAGGTCCCAAGAGATAAGAAAGGTCACTACATACTAGTTAGGGGAAAACTTCAAGAAAAGAGATAACAATCTTAAATATATATGCATCAAATTCCACAGCATTCAGCTATACAAAACAAGTATTAATAGAAATGAAAAATCAAATAAACAATACACAATTATAACAGGAGACCTTAACATGCCATTGACACAAAGGGACAGATCAACTAGACAGAAAATGAGCAAAGAAATATGAGAACTAAATCACACCTGTGAACAAATGGACTTGATAGATGTACATAGAGTGTTCCATCCAACAATATCAGAATATACATTCTTCTCAGCAGTACAAGTGACATTCTCTAAAATAGACCATATACTAGCCCACAGAACATATTTAACTAAATGCAAAAGAACTGAAATTATCTCATGCATGTTATCAGATCATAGCACCATGAAACTGGAAATTAATGATAAAAAACTGAAAAATCCCCACACACATGGAAATTGAATAATACACTCTTGAGCAATCAATGAGTCACAGAGGAAATTAAGAAATTAAATATCTACAGCAAATGAAAATAAAAATACAACTTACCATAATCTGTGCAATGAAAGCAGTACTTAGAGGAAAATTTATTGCACTGAGTTCCCACATTAGGAAAACAGAATGAACACAAATAAACAATCTGATACTACACCTCAAACAGCTAGAAAAAGAAGAGCAAGGCAAGTCCAAAGCCAAAAGAAGGGAGGAAATTATAAGGATCAGAGCAGAAATTAATGCAATAGAGACTAAGAAAACAATCCAAAGAATCAATGAATCAAGGAGTTGTTTCTTTGAATGAATAAATAAAATTGATAAGCCCCTAGCCAACCTAATTTAAAAAAGGAAAGAAAAGACTCAAATTCATGCAATACACAATGAATAAGGTGAAATCACTACCAACTCTGTGGAAATACAGAAGTTTATCAACACCTATTTCGAAAACCTCTACTCTCATAGGTTCAATAACACAGAAAAAATGGATAGATTCCTAGAAACATATGAACCACCAAAGCTGGATCAAGAAGATGTAAAACTGCTGAATAACCCAATTTCTATTAATAAAATTGAAAATGTAATTAAGTCCTTGCCAACAAAGAAGAGCCCAGGCCCAGACAGATTCACTGCAGAATTCTACAAGAAATACAAAGAAGACTTAATGCTGACATTCCTCAAACTGTTCAATGAAAACGAAAGGAAGGCAGTTCTCCCTAAGTCATTCCTGGAAGCAAATTACTCTAGTATCAAAACCTGAGAAAGGCCCAATTAAAAAAGAGAACTACATGCCAATGCAAAAATTCTCAATAAAATATTGGCAAACAGGATGCAGCAAATTATCAAGAAGATTATACACCATGACAAAGTGGGATTCATCCCAGGCATGCAGGAATGATTCAACATATGTAAATCAATAAATGTAATACATCATATGAATAGAGCCAAAAGTAAGAATCACATGATCACTATACTACAGATGCAAAAAAAGCTTTTGATAAGATCCAACACCCATTCATGACAAGAACCTTACAGAGAATTGGAATAGATGGTCTCTACCTCAATATGATAAAGGGCATCTATGACAAACCAATAGCCAGAGTCATATTAAATGGCCAAAAACTGAAAGGCTTTACCTTAAAATCAGGCACAAGGCAAAGATGTCCCTTATCACTGCTCCTACTCAATATAGTACTGGAAATACTATCCAGAACAATTAGACAAGAGAGAGAGGAAAAAAGGAGTAAAGATAGGAAAAGAGTAAGTTAAACTATCATTATTTGCAGATGACATGATACTCTATGTAGAAGACCCTCAAAACTTCATCAAAAGACTCCTAGATATAATAAATTCAGCAACATAGCTGGATACAAAGTCTATACTCAAAAATAAATAGCATTCCTATACACTAACAACAAAATCACTGAGAGAGAAATAAGAGAAGCCACACCCTTCACACCCTTAACACTAGCATCCAAAAAATGAAATACTTAGGATTTAATCTAATGAAAGAAGTAAAAGAGCTGTACAGGGAAAACTATCAGACCCTGAAAAAAGAAATTGAAGAGGATCTCAGAAAATGCGAAGACATCCCTTGTTCAAGGATAGGAAGAATAAATGTTATGAAAATAGTCACTCTCCAAAAATTGTTATACAGATTCAATGCAATCCCAATGAAAATACCACTAACATACCTCATTGATCTAGAGAAATCATTCCTAAAATTCATCTGGAACCAGAAGAGACCTAGAATAGCAAAGGCAATTCCAAGCAGCAAAGCCAAGGCAGGAGGCATCACAATTCCTGACTTGAAATTATACTACAAAGCTACTGTAATAAAATCAACATGGTACTAGAATAAAAATGGACCTGAAGATCAATGGAATAGACTACAAGATACAACTATGTATACCCTCAACCACCTTATCTTTGATAAAGGGGTCAAACATGTTCACTGGAAGAACGATAGTCTCTTTAATCAATGGTACTGGAAAAACTGGCTATCCATATGCCAAAAGCTAAAACTAGACCCTTGTCTATCACCATGTACTAAACTAAAATCTAAATGAATCAAAGATCTAAATATTAAAACAGAAACACTAAACCTGTTAGAAGACAAAGTAGGTAAAAATCTTGAAGACATAGGGGAAGGTAGAGAATTCATGAACAAGAACCAAATTGCACAGGAAATGCCTCCCAGAATCAATAACTGGGATCATATCTTATTAAAGAGTTTCTGCATGTCAAAAGAAATCTCCAGCAGAGTGAAAAGCAAACCCACAAACTGGGAAAAAAATCTTAACGAACTGTCCCTCAGACAAAGGACTTCTGTCTAGAACTTATAAAGAATTAAAAAAAAAAATCAGATGCCCGAAATTCAAAGACCCAATCCAAAAATGGGCATCCAAGATGAACACACAGTTCCCAAATGAAGAATTATGAATAGCAAATATATGCATGAAAAAATGTTCATCATCATTGGTCATTAGAGAAATGCAAATTAAAACCACACTGAGATTCCATCTCACTCCAGAAAGAATAGCCAAGATCAACAAAACTACCAAAAACAAATGCTGGAGAGGCTGTGGGGAAAAAGAACTCTTCTGCACTGTTGATGGGAGTGTAGACTGATGCAACCACTGTGGAGGTCAGTCTGGAGATTCCTCAAAAAGCTGGGACTGGAAGTCCCATTTGACCCAGCTATTCCATTTCTCGGCATATTCCCAGAACTGAAAACATATACCACAGTGATATATGTGAACCCATGTTTATAGTGGCACAATTTGTAATAGCCAGATCTTGGAAACAACCTAAGTTGATCCCATAAAATGAGGAATGGAAAAAAAAATTGTACTTTTATACAATGGAGTACTACTCAACTATAAAGAATGATCACATTGAGATATTTATAAATAAATGGATGCAACTTGAATCCATACTCATAAGCAAAATAAATCAAACTCACATGTATAAATACTGCATAGTCTCCCTAGTGTAAGAAATGGTAAGAGTACATAGGATTCTATGGTAATCATTGATCCCCATTATATTGCTTTGAAGACTTATAATGTTTTCATTCATTGGTTGGAATGGTTTTATTCTGTTTTATTTGACCTTATTATGTGTGATGGTATGAACAGCTACTTTGAAGAAAACAAGACATTATGGCAGCCATTGCTGATTTAATATCATCTTGCTTTAAAGTCCTAACATGCTTCTGTTCTTCTATTGCCATTGGTTCTATCATGTTGTGCCTTACTGGATTTTAATATGTGTAATTATATAAACAAATTTTTTATGGAAAATGAGATATTATAGTAGCCATTGTTCATTTTCTGTTATTTGGTTCAGAATGCCTTGTAATAGTTTCATTCTCTTGAATGCCTTTATTGTATTTTGTTATGTTTGATATTATTGTGTGTGAAGCTATGATCAACTATTTCAAAGAAAAAGATATTATGATAGTTACTATTGATATCCAATTGTCTTGTTGTGAAGTGCTGTGTTGCTTGTATTGTTCTGTTCTGATCTGTGCTGTTCTGTCCTCTTTTGTTTTATTCTCTGTAAAATAAAATTAAAAATAAATTGCCAAGAGAATTAGGTGTGATGGACAGAGCCATTTATTTTGGAACTTATTGCCTGGCTACCTGTCTTTCCACCTCGAAGTTACATAACAAAGTTATGTGACGTGATCTTTCATTTTTTTTAATTTAAAAAGAAAATAAGCAAAACAGAAAAAGGGGTAGAAACAATACAGAATTTCAGAAAAAAGAAGCAGTGAGAATTCACTAGTTGATAAATTACATATTGTCTTCTTAGACATAGTTGTTCAAGTTACAAAATTAAAGCATACAAAGTAGATAGTCAAACAGTGAGAGTGTAAACAGCTACACATGCATGAATCTCTACATGTATTTCTATCCTTTCTGTATTAGAGGGAAAAACAAAACTTAGCAAGACAAAACAAAACAAATTCCTATAAAAACATGAAACCAAAAAGTTGTATAAAACCACAGTACAAGGTGATCTACAATGATTAGTGTGTTGTTTCTTATTATCTTCAATAGAATGTCTATATCATTAGGCATAACTGAATATGGCAGTATGATTGAGTATAGCAGTAAATAACAATATTAGTAAAATAAAACATTGTAGATTGTATAAAACTTCAAAGGCAGGTAATAATCAAACCAGAGTGGATATTCTAGTGGCTCTTGTCATCTTAAGTGCAGTTGCCTATACTCTCAGATTTGATACTATCAATCATAACAGCTTTGAATAAAATCTATCAATACAAAACCATGATCCAATAAACCAGATTTGATTATGATCAGTCATGGTAAAACAGTGTAGGTTTTACAGAACTTTAGATTAAGTTAATAGGAAATTAAGAATGATTACCTTACTATATCCTGTTATTTTCAGGATTACTGTCTGTGCCCTCAAATCTAGTACAGGTGGAATGACCGGAACAGAATATAATACATCTAAGCAGAGTAGTGTGAGTAATGTGGATTTTAGATCCTGGTGCACTGTTAACAGTATAGCACATCAATGCCATCTATGTTAGAGTTTCTAGTTATCCTTCTCTGCCTCATTTCTGCTATGCTATTTTTCTGCCTTTGTTTAGTTTTCTCCTTCATTCTACTGCCTGCCCCACTCATTGAGGCCTTTCTGCCACTGTTCCTAAAATCCTGATTTTTTTTTCTCTCTCTCTCTAGAATGTCTTTCAGTATTCTCAGTAGGGTTGGATTGGTGGTCACAAATTCCCCCAGTTCCTCTTTGTCATGGAAGCATCTTGTTTCTCCATTAATTTCTAGTGACAGTTTTGCAGGGTACATCAATCTGGGCTGGACATTATCTTCTTTCAGGGCTTGGAATAACTTGTTCCAAGCTATTCTTGATTTGATAGTCTGTGTCGAGAAGTCAGCTGTGATTCTGATGGGCTTACCTTTATAGGTAATCTGTTTCTTTTCTCTGATGGCTTTTAATATTCTGTTTTTTTTTATATTGAATTTCTGGTATCTTGATTATTATATGTCTGGGTGTAGATCTGTTTTGGTTGTAGGTGGCTGGAGTTCTGTATGCCTCACACAACCAAATGTCATTTTCTTTTCCCATGCTTGGGAAGTTTTCCTTAATCATTTCTGTGAATAGCCTTTGTAATTTGCCTGTATGTATTCCTGCTTCTTTGTTCACATTTCTTATTCTTAAATTGTAGATTCTCTTGATATCTTCTAGCCTTTGAATTGTTACTGCCTGTATCCTTGCTATTTTTAAGAGATCTTTCCTTTCATGTTCACACATTGCAAACTTGTCTTCAAGTTTTGATAGTCTACTCTTAGTTTCGTTTAGGGAGTTTTACCAGCTTTCAATGGAGTTTTTAATTTCCTGGTAGTCTCTTTGAATCTGCTTCATGTATTCTATATTTTCTTTATATTCTTTATCGAATGTTTCTCTCCTTTTTTTGTGTTCCTCCCTTCTTCCATCTGTATCATCCTGAGAGATGCTTTCTGAGACCATTTCTTTTATTACTCTACTCATGTCCTGCTTTACCTGATTTAATATTTCAGTTTTGAGCTCATCTACAAGGTCCCGAAGATATTTCTTAATGTCTATTGAAGCCATGTCTGATGTTGCATGTTTGCCGCCCTCAGTCTCCCTTGTTTTTCCTTCTCTTGGATCAGTGCTCTCAGGGTTCTGGGCTGGGGTCCTCCTCTTGCCTCTCTTTGCTGTCATGGCCCTGGCTTCCTCCACACAGATTACAGTGCAGGTCTCAGCTCCCTTCCCTGTTGGCCACATTTCCTCCGCAGCACACTGGCTGGCGAGGGACCTCCGCCCTCTCCTGCCTGCTCTTGTCACTGAGGTGCAAGCAGCAGCTACCTATGCCTGCCCCTCCCTTCCTGCCCAGCCAAACTTCAAGTGCCTTCACCTGGTTAGTACTTGCTAGGTGCAGGGAATTGATTTGGGATGGCTCATTGGGTCCTGGCCAGGGGTGTGACCCAATCCAAGCAAATCCCACGAATCTGCTCTGGGGAGGGAGGAACCAACTGAAGTCACTGTTACTCCCAGTTCAGGCTCCTCCTGCCAGATTCCAACATGTCGCCCATTTGATCTCACCCTTCCCATTGGGGGGGGGTCTCATTCCCAGCACTGACCATGGATTAATGAAAGTCCTTTTGCCAGCTCCATTCTCCGTTGGGCACACCAACCCCTGACTTCAATTCTGCTGTGCTTCCTGTGAGTGGTGGTGGGAACGAGTTTGTGCAGCTCTGCCCATCAGTGTGGATTCAGGCCATTGTAAACTTGGCAGGTTGCCAGGAACGAAAACGCTGTGTCCCATAATTTTTAGCTGTTTCAGTTGTAGTCCCAATGTATTTGATGAGCTTTTTTAGGTTTTAATTTCTTCCTGTGTAAGAGGATCCATCTCCCTCTGCCTGGGTCTCTCCAGGTGTTTTATTCTGGCATATAAGTTGTTACTCCTGGGAGGCTTTGTATTTTGTTGCTCCCTGATTGGCCATCTTGATTTCCTCCCATGATCTTTCATTTTTGCTCAATGGTATTTGTATATGTAGTACATCAAGTTGTATCATTTAGTAAGTCCTGTGTTCCTCTTTAAAACAAATTAAAGTATAGGTAATGTTACTTTACTTTCTTTGGTCTCATTCTAAATCAGGTAGTTAAATAAAAGATATATTGAACAAATATTTTATTTTTTAAAGTTATAGAAATTACCATTACCTCTTTAAACATTAAAAAATACACCATTATTTGGAAAACCTAGATCAAAATGCCTATTAATTAAGAACCAATGGGCATAGGAAAATTAAGGCTATGTTTTATCAGCTTTTCTAATTTTTCAATGCTCAGGTGCATGTTTCATTGCATATTAAGCATGACTATAAAGATATGTAGACAAATAAGGCCTGATCATACTGCCATTGGTACATTAAAGATAATTGTTGAAAGATTACAACTATTTTTTATAGAAGAAATTAACATTTGAGTGGCAGGCCTATGGGAATACACTATGGACTCATGAAAAATCCCATCAAACTTGCTCAAATATTGTTTACTGAATTTAATTCTAAATAATATTAGTAATACACTCCATTGGTTGTCTGCCTATTATGTATCATACTCTGATGAGAGTTGCTTTGTGGTCTACTTTACAGAAAGAGCAACACAACTGTGAGCTTCATGCAACAAATGAAGAAATTAAAGCTTAAAGAAGTAAAGACAAAGTGTGGTAGGATCAGACTTGGAATTCATGTGCTTTTCTCACATAATCTCCCAATAAACATTTTCAGATCTTGTTTTGTTCGGTTTGGCTTTTGTTTTTCAAGGTAGGATCTCACTACATAGTTCAGGCTGGCCTTCAAATTACCTTGTAGTTCAGGCTGACCTTGAACTTGTGGTGGTCCTCCTGCCTCAGCCTTCAAATGCTGGGACTACAAGGGTGCACCACCACACTCTGCAACATTTTCAGATCTTTATTTCAGGCTCATACAGATTCTTGACTGAGTCTTAGTATTTGTTTTAGTTAATTTTCTCTGGTTGCTGACAAATTAAGGGGAAAACTGGTTTATTTAGCTCACAGTTTGTAGAGGTTTCAGTCCATGAGCTGCTGACTCTAAGGCGAGGTGGCACATGGCAGAGGGGCAACTACTTGTGGTAAAGGAAAACAGCCAAAACAATAAGAGAGGAGATGAGACTCTTTCTGTCCCTTATATTGTTTGCAGGCTACCTGCCCTAGGGTGAGTGTAGCACTCATACCCTTAATCCTAGCCAAAAGTATAACAAATCAATCAGTGAATTGATGCACTAATCACACACCTTTAATATTAGCATCACACACCTTGGATTCAACCACCTTTGAAAAAGCCCTATAAACCTGTGAGACTTTGGTGGGACAATCTATAGCAGCATTTTTATATCCATGAAGTATTGTAAATGATCTAATCCATGGCACTTATTTTACAATGTGTAAACCAAAGCCTTGTGAAGTTTACTCACTAAAACATACCTACATGCCAAAAGAAGTAAACCTAAATTCTGAATTTATAGGTCCTTGCTCATTGTTATTCTAATCTATGGGCATGAAGCTACTGAAGATTAGAAAACTGGGAGATAGAATTGAGGACCAAACTCACAGAGGGATCAAAGTAACAGACATGTGGAAATCAAAATACTCAGAGAGATGGAGAAACTTCAGACAAACTCAGAATGAGTTACAGGCACATATTTGCCTGACTATTGAGGTTATGAAATGATACAGAAGATAGAAACGATGCTCGCAGTCTGATTTTTAAAAAGGTCAAAGAAGAGTACACATCCTTTTCAGATGTGAAGGACTATCAGAAGAATGGTTGTGACCTAGGCAATCAACTTGGTAAGCTGACCTAGAATTTCAAGGTTTCCTGGTTAGCAATGGCAGTAACATAGATTTATTTTCCACTCTGCCTTTATCACCTGCCCAGTTTCCTGGCATTGAGAGTCTCACTGAATTACTGCTCTTGGTCAACCTGGGTTTTCTAACCTATTTCTCTCACTGCTTTTAGAATGATCTTTCTAAACGCAAAGATCATGGATCATGGAGTTCCTTCAGTTTTTCTAAGGATGTCACACAGGAACATTTATTCTCTGACTTTTGCCTACTTCTCTATTTTTCTTCTATAACACTGTTGATCTCCAAAACTTGCAATAAATATTGTTCCCTTGAAACCTATTAAAACTTTCATTCCTGCACAGGGAGATGAACTTTCCTGCATATCAGCTTTTTCTCTCTTCTGCATCTTCCACAGTTCTACACAACACTGTCTTCTGTAACTGTGAGTGCTGTATTCGCCAGGTGTGTTTACCTTCCTGAGTCCCTCTTCTAATCTCTAAGGTCATAAGGCAGGACTTATCTTACCCTTCTTTGCCTTGCCATTACCAATACATAGTCTAATGAATGCATAGGCTCAGAGAAAGCAGAATAGTTGAGATACAAAGGGAGAGAGATACTTAGTAATGAAAGAGGTCATGTGCATTCAAGGAGGGTAGATTCCTATAGACCTTATTCTTTCATGAAGTTCATTTACATAACAATTCCATCCTGGATTTCTTTTTTTTTTTCTTTTAAAGATTATAAAATCCAACAAAACAAGACAGAACAAAGCCAATTAAAAAATACAGAAAAATGGGGACAGAACTTCAAACAATATCTACTATAGTATATCTTGTTATTTTCACAATAGTTGTCCATTTCATCAGGCATAGCATAATCAAATCAAAAACAAAATATAATAAAACCAATCAAAATACAATATTGACTAAGGCAAAACAATCAGAATAAAGCAAACAATATTTGATTTCAAAGGCAAGATAGAAGGAAATCTCCCATATTTGCTACATTGCATATTGTCATCCTTTTAAGAGATGCTCAGACTGCCGGCCCCACGCCTGCAAAATCAACCAAAAAATACAAGCATTTAGTTGATTTATGTACCTTTAGTTGTTTTATGTATAGACTCAAAACCATCTAGTTGCTCACAGGGATGGAGGGGTGGGGTGGTGGTTTGATTCTCAGTCCGCCATCTGACTTTCCTCTCCCTGGAACCCGCGTGGCTTGCACAGCTTACCAGAAAGGCTGGTTGGTTGATTTCTTGGTTGGTCCTCCAAGTCCCAGCATGGCTGATTCTTCTTCCTTCCTGGATTTCTGAAACTCCTCCATGTTATCTTTTCTTTATTTACACTGTCAAGATCCCTTTTTTTCACTTGTTTGTTTTGTTTTTTCTTCTGAGTTTTTTTTTACCGAATCCCAAAAGTCCTTGAAGAGAAGCAGAATTCTTGTAGTGGTGACTATTTTATGAAAAATATTCATAATTATCAGACTCTAAACTGACCCTTTTCTTTAGAACCAGATGGATGATTGAAGTTTGACCATATACCCATTAGAAAGATATTTGTTTTCTATAGTAATTAGTTTGTTATTCCACAACCATCCCTAGGTCAGGACTGTGGCTGAAAAAACAGGGCCTGTTTGACCTGCAGTGGTTTTTTTTTTTTTTTTTTTTACTTTGCTAATGAAAATACTTCAAATTTTAGTGATCTACAAAAACAGTTCGGGTAACTGAGCCTGAAGGTTAGGAGTTTCCAGTTCCTGATACTAAGTCCTTGCTTTAGTAAACTGAAGCAGGGAGGAGAGATACTTCCCTGGTTCTAGATAAGATGATGCAGAGATGGGCCTGGAGATTTCACCTTTAATGAAAAACATTGATGGAAATTGGGGCCTGAGATTGAGGCTAAACTCACAAAGATGAAGTGTCTGGGACCTGGCAAAAAATACACCCTTCTACCATAGTGATAGGATTGGAGATTATACTTCCAGAGGCTTGAACTAAACCAGTGATACAGCTTTGCCAAACTTAGAAAACAAACACGTCTGCAAGAAGCCTACACTTAACTTGAGTAGCTGGAATAGCAAAGAAAGAAGGAATAAAGAGGAAAAATGATGATGAATGGAGGTGGAAAAGGGGGAAAAGGTGAGTTGAAGAGACAAATACAGAAGGGTAAGGCAAATGGGCTCGTAGCTTCTCCAGTCTATGAAAAGGCTTCTGCTCTAGTTCCGGACCACATGTGACTCTGGTGTACTTTATTTTGATGAACTCATTATGTCATTATGATAATCATATTTTTCCTGAACTCATTAGGTGCATTTCTTATTATTGAAACCCTGCTATCCTCCATGCAGTCATTTTCTCAGGGCTTTAGGGAAACTTTTGCAAAGCAGAGGTATAGTGCTCTCTGTAAAGTGTATGAAGATAAAACATGAGTTGAATTCTGCTAGTGAAGTTTAATAAGACAAAGATAATACCAAAGTATGAAATAATCTTTTCTTTTTTCTTCACTGTACTGTTCACTGGCTATTTATAGAAAAGCAAGAAAGTGCTCTAATTTCTAACCTGGAAAGCTTAATCTAGCAGTGGAGGGTCAGTCTAGCAAATACTGGAATGTTTTGCTTTGATCTGAAACTATCTCTGCCATTGGATAAATACATCAAAGTTGTGGATTGCCTACAGCCTGTCATTTCTGCCATTGGTGTCAGTATTCCATGTGCTCCCAAGTTTGTAATGTTAGATTTCTTATTAATTAGTTAAATTTATGAAAGAATCCATTATCATCTCTGAATCCCTTAATATGAAGTTCTGTTTTGTCTGAGAAGAAACCAAATTGTCTTGCATAGGATCATCTTTAAAAAGAATATTAGTAAAAGACAGGCCAAGTGTATGAGTTTTGGGTAACAAACTAAGTCGAGTTTATATTATGTGTTTTGCAGTATTATGCAAGACAGTAAGGAATCGGTCCTAAGCACATTTTGATCTAAAAGAGTAAAAGAGCAAAGATACAGTATATCAAAACTGTGAGGTTTATAGCATTCCACAGGACTCTAACTCTGGAAGGGAAATAAAGCTTCTGGGGCAACCAAAAGAGGAAAAGGAAGCTGAGCTTCAGAGAAAGTCACTCATGATGGACTCGCCAGTCTTCAAACCCAGGGCTTCTGACATCCGGTGAACACTGTATACATGTCAGCTAGCATGTGCAAATCAGACAGCCTGAATTAATCATTTGGGGGACTCACCTCTTTAATTTTTACATGTTTTTATAAGGAGTCAAAGTCACACTATAGAACATTATGAAAATCCAACTTCAAAAATGAACAGGACTATGAAAAAATATAGAAATAAGCTTATAAGATCTCATATTCTTGCTGCCAATATTCTTAAATTCTAAATTTAAGGAGGTCCTGCAAGCTGATATCCCCACAACATGAAATATGTGCTTGGCATTAAGTACTAGACTATTACATTAACTAATTAGTATTTGTTGGCCAAGAAATGCAAAGGTGAAGTGTCAGAAGAAGAAACTGGATAAGTAGTTGTGGAAATAAGTTTACCTAACAACAATGTAGCCTCCTGAGTTATAAATCAGTGTTTCCTATTGTTTTTGGCACAGTAACAGGTTTTTTAGAATCAAGGTGGGGTAAAAAGGTGGTTTGGGGTTGATTCAAAGGGTCCCTCAAAGTTTATAGCAGAAATAGAGGGCTGATGAGAATCTAACGCTGCCTGTGACCCGACAGGAGACCCAGGTCGGGCGGTGCTGTGGCTGACGTGGAGCTCCTGCTGCTCACCTCCTGCTGCGTGGCCTGGCTCCTAACACGCTATGTACCCCTGAATCCATGGCCCGGGACTTGTGACCCCTGTTACACATGGCTGAAAATAGCACTTCTTATGAAAGCATAAACCTTCTGTACAGAAACCTTACCACACAGCACACTAATATGATATTTAGGGGAAAATGACAGAAATATGGGTGGCATGAAACAAGGGTGAATGCAAGACCCATACTTCTGGGACCTTCAGACTTCAGATATATTTAGATTGAACCTCTGCTTTTAAAAAGAAATTGTCATCTCAGAGATTCCAAAGGACTTCACATGCCCTTATCTATTTGTGTATCACTTACCTGTGGCCTACTCCTAAGAGTGGGAGCCAGCGCACAAGGCCATGACCGCTTCCTCAGTGGGTCTGGGAGAAGCTCAGAGCTGAAGGCAGCAACTGGCACCATCACTACTTTCACAGTTGCAGAATTTCAGGCCTTTATTTTCCCCCTTTTAAACATTCTAACTGTGCCTCAGAGGAACAATCTAGAGTGGTTTCTTTTTCATTCATACTGGATCACTTAAATCTCTCTTTTTCATATCAGAACCCTTCAAATATACAGAACATTAATACTTGTTGCAAAGACCTGGGCTTATAAATATAAACCCTAATTTCCCGGAGGTTCCACCCACTGTGCAGTAGAAAACCTGCCAATTATGTAGAAGAATATTCTGAATGTAGGAAAAAAATGTAGAGGATAAAATAACAGTAAGTATAAAAATCTGGATGAGAGTTAGTGCTGGATATCTTCAGGATGTCCTTCCGGGCTTACTCTGCTGCTCCTGACCCCTGCTCAGTGTTTCAGGAGAGCAAGCTGCGTGGATTGCTTAGGAGGTCTTCATGTGCTCTGCTTCAGTGGGCTTCAGATGGTGGGAAGAAACAGCAGCAGAAAGGAGGAGGGAGGGTGAAAGGCCCCATTGGCTCCTAGGTTCTGTCTCCTTAGGGGACACTGCTGCTGGCGGAAAGTCCTTCTGGAAGGCCAAGGCTTCCATCAGGCAGCCTACCCTGTACAATCTCCTCACTGCTATTTCCCTCCTTCCACTGCAAGAGGCAGAGAAAGTAGCAGGTCCCTCAATTTCCCCAGGATGAGGCACCTTTCTCTTTTTGGTTTCATTTCTGAAGCCTAGAATAGATGCAGAACAATGTAACCAAAAACAGTTTAAGTAAACTTAATGAGACCAAGAATTGCTGGCCGATTTGCTCAGGACCTAGCAGACTACCTGGTACAATGGAGGACTCAACACCTGTATTCTGAGTGAATTGTTACACATATACACTTTTAATGAAAATTATAATGGTAAAGTGGATAAAGATAACATTTATGGTTTGCAAGCACAGAAATTAAAAATAGATTTCCATCCAAATACAACCTCCCTTGCATGCATTTTTACTACATGTACTTTGCTGTTGTCACCTTTATATAAATAAAATGATATTAATGAATGATATTGCACTGGCAGTACCCTAAGGGAAATAGCTAGAGGGAAGATTTTCACTACTTAAAGATATAACATATCTCCTTAACTCTTGCAAAATAACATGTGCATTTGTAACATCGCTTTTAAAATAAGTATTCATCAAGCTGGGTACCTGCATTGATCTAGAAGCTGGGAGCGTAATGCCGTATTAGCTAGATCCTACCGCTGCCAGCCCTATGGAACTGTACAGTTATAAAGTGGAGTAAACGGGGGACTGACTGTTAGGAGAGCCCGTGAGGGGATTATTGGATCCATATCTAAACTTCTTAACATGGGAGTCAGAGCTGGCAGCTAAGAAGTTGTCAGCTGCTGACACAGCAGACAAGGAGGGAGGAGAAGGTTGTTCCAAGTGGAGGGATCCTAACATGCTCAAAGTTCTGAAGACTAAAAGCACGGTTCATTCAGGCAACTGGAAATTTCATTATGGCTGGAACCCAGTGTTTGAAAATGAGAATACTGAGAAATGAAAATGAAAGAACAAGAAGTCACATCTGAAAGACCTTAATAAGATTTTAGGGAGATTTCAAGTCACTTACACACTCATAGGATGGCACAAGGGAAAGAAAATAATTATTCTTTCTCTCTTTGACAAAATATAAACACCTATGCATTTTGCATATCTCCTAATTAAAAAATGAAGGATCCCAAGAATTACTGTAACCTTGATTTTCTGGTTGATAGTAACCAATATGCTTTTCCATGTTTCAGTGACAACTGCTACGGTATTCAATATGGCTTAAGTTATGTCCCATAAAGCTTATGTCTTAGAAGTTTGGTCTTCCATGTGGTGATATGGGAAGAGATGGGAGCTTTAAGAAACAGTGCTTAGTGGGAAGTCGTCAGCTTCAGAAGGGATTGTGGGGCCTAGTTCCTCTCAGGTGTCTTGTTTTGTGATGTGTTCTCTTCCTCACACAAGAGCTCCTGCCATGCTGTGAGGCAGCCAGAAGGACTCTCCAAAGGGCTGAGCTGATACTAGTACCATTCCTTTGAAGCTCCAAAACTATGAGTTAAATAAATCTCTTTCTTTTATAAAGATAGCCTGCCTCGGGTGTTTCATTATAATAAGGCAAACTAAGCTACAAATGCTCTGTGCTTATTACGTTCCCGTTAGTGCTCTAAGAACTTTACATATGAGTTTTTTCTCTATCCCTCAGATAGCATGATAATCCTACAAAGGGAGTACTATTACTATCTGAAATTTATACATAAGGAAAAAAGCCACAGAAAGGTAAGTGGTTTGCTCAATGTCACACAGTTATAAACGGTAAAGGTGACAAACAGAGGGGCGACAGAACAGAAAGAAGGTTGGGAAAAGACCAACAAATGGTGCTGGTAATGAAGATGAGTGACAACTAGCTTGATCAGTTGGCTTTATGGAGAGCCAACAATTTGTGTTACGGCATAGGGAACAAGTCTAGCAAATGGGCCAAGCCTCCATGTGTTGAAATTGATGTAATCACAAGAATAGCTCACTTGCTTTCTAAGGGAAAGATGTAAGCAAATTATTTAAATCAGCGAATTATGGAAACCAGAGAGAATGAAATTTGAATCCAAAGAATCCAGGAACTGCTAAATCAAACCTTTCCTTGTGCTTCTTTTTTCCAGTTCAATAATACAGTCCTATTTTACACTACCTTGCTGTAGTGTTTCACAATTACATTGTGAGGACCATTTGAGAAGTCTATACTCAGTATCTAAATGAAAAGACCAAAAATTTATTTGAATGAAATAACTTTAAGCAGTTTGTGTACCATTAAATTAATCTTTAAGAAAAATAAATTCTTAGATGCCCAGCACCAGCAGGTGGCACCCTAACAAAATAATTTTTGTGTCATTTGTGAACATCTCAGCCTTCTGTTCACTTCAGTGCGAGGCTAGCTCACTCTGGACATGCAAGGCAGAAAAGAGAAAAGCCAAAGATAGAATTTGCTTCTTTTAAATTAGGTAATTGTTGTTCGGAGAAAAGAACAGAAAAAAAATTTTTCTTTATTCTTCATTTTGTGAATACCGGAATAGTTTTAATCATTATTGTAACAAAAGTCTATAAATCTGCATAAAAATCTAACTCTGAAAAGTAACATGACTGTAATGAAAAGAACAAAATGGAGTGAAAGGAATAGAATGTACTGATCCGGTTCCCCCGAAGTAAAAAGCCTTTTTTTTTTTTGAAATAGGTTCTCACTATGTCACTCAGACTGGCCTTAAACTCACTATATAGCCCAGGCTGGTCTTGAACTTGCAGCAATCCTCCTGCCTCTGCCTCCTGAGTGTTGGGATTACTGGTGTGTATCACCACACCCAACAAAAAAACTTTTCAAATAAATGAATAACTCCTTTGGAATTGAACACTTCAGTTTTCAGAGAAGATATATGATATGGTAATGGAAAAACAATTTTTTTCAACAGCTTAGTTAAGAAGAACTTAAATGTGAAGTTTGTATTGAAGTAACTTGCCACTGCAATTTCAGAGTGATTCAGTTTGAATTGTCTCTATTGTTCACTGATGTTTGACTGCTTCCCTTGCCCTTGATGTCATGTCACTGTAGGAGTACAGAATTTTTTGTCAAGATCATGAATAAATGATTTTATAAGGAATGAACTACTTCTGTTTGGGAGAGGGTCACAATTATTACTTCCCCCCCCCCCCGCATCATCCTTTGTCTCATTCCAGGTGTTTGATTTAAGAAAACAACCAGATTTGCAATTTCTGTATCATTTTTTTATCTCTAAAGAAAGCAATGACTCAAGTTGCCAGTTTAGTTACGAGATTTTTTTTTTTAGTAAGCTTTCTCATCTGCCTCCATCTCCTAAGAAATAATTCTTATCTTCTACAAAGATAAGAGTTATAATTAACTTTGCAGGCACCTGTAATAAGCAAATCAATCTTTGGTGTAAAAACTACCCAGGATCCACAACCAGCCTTCTCTCTATGACGAAAACTCCAGGTATAAAGCAATGGCAAAATAATGCATTTGGGATTGGCTATAGGGAATGAAAAAGGAAGGAGAGGACCTCTGGTGTCCAGCACAGACACAGGATTTGGCTAAGCGGTAAGGACTGGCTGGGATGTGGAAAAGGAGGCACACTTCTTGTCGTTTGCTCTGCCTTTTAGGCCTGTCCCTGAGATCTGTTCTTCCATTCATCAAGAAAAGGATAGTCTTTAAATCTATAACTTCATTGTCTGCAAGACCTTCCTTGAGAAGAGACTAAACGACCCAATTAGTTATTTTAGGTGTAGGCAGAGGGAGGGAAATCAGTGTGAGTATCCTGACGCGAAGACTGAATGCCAAGTCCCTGCACGGAGAGACAGCAGCCCACATCTGGCAGAGCTTCAGAAGATGGGTAAAGCCGGTGCTCAGAGGGTGAAGGGCAGGAGAAAGGAGATGAAGCCCGGTTCATGCACAGCCTGCTTGAAGAAGACTGTGAAGTTCATGAGCAACAATGGTTCTGTGAAAATAATGACTTTAGGAACCCCTAAGAATTCTATGCTAATTAATTAAATAACACAACAGTTCTACGATCTTGTTGCTGTTTCATATCTATTTGAAGCTGAGGAATTTGCGGTTTCATCCCAAATCACACAAACGTGGAGCCCACTTTCAATCACTAGTCCCTACACCTTTCTAACAATTTTTGGAGGCCTTTTTGTAAATAGCAAACGTTTTCTAGAAGTCCATCTGTACTTCTATCATCCCCGTCTAAATATAGATGAAGACATTCCGATGTCTTATCAGTTGAAAGGAGAGTCTAATTTTTTCCTCTTAGTTTGGTGCAGTGGGGGTTTTCTGAATTGCTGCAAAGCCCCAAAAGGCTGCATTTGTTTTTCACCACCTGGAAACCTAGTTCAGTTGTTCTGATCACACAGTGCTTGATCAGCAGAGCAGATCTATCTTCCTAAAATGAAAGTTCCCAGTCCTCAGCAGAGGAATGCCAAGGAAAGAATATTTTAGGGAAAGGTGGGAGGAAGAGAGAAATGTAACAGCAGGGAGAGAATGAGTAAAGGACACTAGTCTGTTAAATCTGGCAGGAAGACCATTTAGGAATTACTGCAAAGAGTCAGCAAAGGAACACACCAGGGTGGTTTTAAGCCGGTATGGAAACCTCAAGACATCTCTGCCCACTGCAAGAGACCCTTTCTGAGGATCAGAGAGGGATTTTGCTGGTTTATTGTCTCCTTTCCTTTTGACAACTAGTCTAGCATTCTCAGGTGAGAGTTCAGTCTGTGGACTCTTTGGTCAAATGTTAAGTTAGGTAAGGTTAAAGATGCTGGCCTGCTGATTAATTCCTTCAAGTTGTTACTTTGCCCCTATTTCTTTTATGTATCTTTCCTTCGAGGGATTCTTTCAGGGAGATGGATCCTAGATCTTCTCCATAGCTACAGTCTTTTCCCACTCACTTCCCATCAGCCCAATTTGTTTTTCTACTTTATAGTAAAGATCTCCAAGGAGGGAAGCTAATAAGAACAGTTAAAGGCAGAAGCTGAGTAACTGCAGTCATTATTTTCTCTGAAGTTTCTCCCCCCTTCTGTATATTATCACCATCAAGGCTAGGCCAATGTTTAGCAAAGAGCACCTGTCAAAACAAAAGAAGAGTTTCACACCTCACAATTTTAAGCCCCAGGTAAGAAACTCAGCCTGGTGGATCCGCAAAGAGGAAGACAAGAAACCTGAAACTCTAAGGCTTGGGGTAGAGTTAAATGAGTTTCCTCTGGGTACCAACAGGCTTTTGTTTAACACGATTAAATCCCCTTTGTTTCATTACAGACATCAATGCGAAAACAAACAGTGTGATCAAGATAAAGGCCTGGAGCAGCATTCTGTTTCTCTGTCTCTTTCTTCTTTTTCTCCCAGAGCTATCAGCACCTCTCAGTGGACAGGCTTAAAGGAACTTATCTGGCTCACAGAAAATTGATGGGCTGAGCAAGGCAGGTGTACAGAAAAGTTTGAGCTGTAGAGTTAGAGAATGGAAAAGTGTGAAGCACTTATGTCCATGACCAGATCAAGTGATAAGAAGACTGGCTTGCTTTGCTGTCTAATTAATTGTCTTTCTTTTCAAAACATGGTCTTTGATTTCAAAAAGCACTTGAAGAGGATAAGACATAGTTCTAGTGAAATACAACAAACAAAAAGCAATATTGGGCTTGGAGATGGGAGTTGGGAGTGTACCTTCCAGACAGGTATGAGAAAGAGGAAAAGAGGATATATTGCAGCCAGTCACCAAAACAATATAATATTGACCAGTCATCTTAATTCTATCAATGTTACAACAAAACTGAACTAATGTACATTATCAAAGCAATCTTTTCTATATTACTAAATTGCTTATTGTATGGTTGTTAGACAACACTAACTCCTTTTCCTAAACAAAACAGGGACACTGTCAACGTAACAGCTGCATTTAACTGACGGGAGCTGGAGTCATCCATATACACATTTTAATTACCTCTCTCAGTCAGGAACATCATTAGAAGTTTATTATTACCAGCCACTATCTTGTGATCTTAATTGGCTTCCTTCACAGAGGACACCATGAAGCCAGTGCAGAAGCTCTGGCAGCTTCCCAGAGATAGTGACCAGATCGGTGGCACTTTACACTGATACTGTCTTCAGCTCAGTAACAGCCATCAGTTTAAGTTTTAATGCTAGATGTGAGGTGGAAGCTTCTTTTAACACCTGTATGTAGAGATATTCTTGATTTGGTGGTGCTGAAAGACATGGCAGTGACTTTTCATATACCCTTTGTTAGGGGTTTAGAAAGCAATGTGCCAAGCCTCCAGTTATTCGCTGGCAGAATCCCTCTTGGAGTCTTGAAAAATGAAGATAAAGAGGGATAAAAAGCTGCTTACCAAGCCTAGAGCTACTGACACTCAAACCTGTAGCACGAGATATGCTTATCTGGATGCTTGATACTCAAAAAGCATGGAAATATTCTGAAATTAATTGTTTGTACTAATAGCATTGGGCCTGAATCAATAATAGCTATTAATTTAGTTTCTAAACATTTGCACTCATGTTGAGGATAAAGACAAATTTTGAGGTAAAGAGAAAAAGAGCATGGTTATAAAATAAACATACAGTCATGTTGTATATGGAAAAGAGAAGATCTTTTCTGTGAAAATAATTAGTATCTCTTTGCAGAAGTAAACTCCAAAAGTTTAAACTCTTAAGATTCACTTCCTAGAAAATCAGGCTTTCATACCTTTGGGGATAATGTTACTTGGACATATTTGGGTCTATTGATTCCTGACTCTGCATCTTCAGGCATTCATACAAAATAAGATAAACTACAAATATTCTAATACTGGGGTAATCGCTAACAATCAGTGCAATTTTTTACTATCTTAGAGAAATAGTTTTGAAGACCTGCATATGTGAATGGATTATTTGATTCATTGACACAAATGATTACAGTATTGTTTATATTTTGATTAAAAGTCAAATACTATTTGCATTATTAATACTTTCAAGATATTATTATCATTCATCATGATCTATGCATGTACAAATACATCTATAAACATCATTACAGTGTTGAGTAAATGATTTGACTCTAAGAGAAGAAATTTTCCTTTCAGCAAATTGAACTAGGGTAGATATTAATGTCTTTGGAATGAATTAAAAATCCACACTGTTTTCTTCCCAGATTTTTTGTTTTCAGAGAATTAATACAGCTGCTTTCTTTCTGTCAATTACTGCATGGCAACCTTGAACCACAGGTCACTCTTGCATGACTTCATATTTCACTTTTACAGCACTCAACCATCTAATTACAGGTAAATGTTATGAAAATTTTAAAAAATTATGAAACCTACTTCAGGTTATGAAACCCCTGGAATATGAGGTCATATAGTGTGTCATGATTATTCATATGTAAGTATAACATCTATGCAACATGAGTAATTTAAATTTTAAATGTGTCTTCTAAGACATGACATCAATAAATTTGTTCTATAAAACAACTGACTTCTTAATGAGGTGTTTAAAATAGAAAAAAAGTGAGCAAAAAACTCAAGCACTCACAATTATTATAAGACAGTGAAATGTAGTTTAAATCCCACACAGCAAAAAGGGGACTGAAATAGATAGCCCTCTCTGCTTCACTGTCAGTCCTAACCTCTTGGCGGCTCCACTTCTGTTTCTGGAAGTCATCTTTGGCCTCCAGAAAATAAATGGTTTCTTTCCCATCTCCATGTTTTGTTTACCCAGTGGTTTTTCTCATTTAGGAAGCTATGAAAATTAGCTTTATATCTTAACCACTTTATTGTATTGAAACAGAATGGTGAAAATACAGCTGTTTAAAACATACTGTGGGAAAAGAGGCAAAGAAATATTATTTTAAAGAAGAGTTATCAAACTCAGAGTGCCAATCACTCTTAGAAGCAGGGTAAAAATTACTTGCACTGCAATATTTATATTTATATTTATTATAAGCAAAAAAGTTTTTTTGTCGAAAGAAGGTGCAGAAAAGGGCACAGTATTAGCTAAATATTGTACCTTAGAACATCAGTCATTTCCTTCTCAATAGTACTGAAAGGGTCTAATTTATAAGTTTTTCCATCTCCCTGTTATGCTGGTTTGTAAGTTCTGACACTGCGGCTGGTATGTTAATGAGAAGCTAGTGTTCCATTAAGAGAAAACCATATGCTCTGCTGCCTACTGTGAAAGAGAAAGCATGTAATGTGGCTGTTGCCTTAGTAACACATTAATTCATTTTGTCAGTGTTGGCACAGATCATTTCATTTATAAGAAAACAAGTATAATAGTTTACCACATCTATAATATTTACAGTGTTTCTGTTACAAAACAGTGACAAAATGAGTTTAAAAAATAGAGTTGGTATAATATCATTAAAATATGGAATTTGTGATAAAATTTCCCTTATAAAAATGAAAAAATAATAAAGATTGGTGCAAAATTTTCCTTTCACAATCCTACTTTGAACATTTTAACACCAAACTGCTTGCTTTTTAGCATATTTGTATTATACTAATAACGTGCGTCTGCTGCAAAAAAATTTAGTCCATGAAAAACACAAGTGCATTAACAGTTTTTAATGAATGCTAAACAAAATATTTCATACAACAGTTTTGTTAAATTACAACCATTATAAACCTAATCGTATGCTAGTGTGTTACTCATAACAAGGCTAAACATTTATCTAGTTTTATCTGTTCTTCCAGATGTTTATTAGTATTCTAGCACTCCTAAAATATTTAAATTAAACCACTCCATTTTCTCATGTGAATGCATTTTGGGTTTTATTCACAGAAAATCTAGTCACATGTATATCTAAATAAATACAGTACAGTGTATATGCTTTATGCACAAGTGATACTTAATGTGAATTGAGATAATCCAAAAGCATGATAAAGGAGAGGAGTGATTAGAGGAAAGACAAGTTCCTGTTTATTAAAGTCTGCACCTGCAGCAGGGTATCAGTCCTACTTATCCTTAGGGTATTCCACACCTGTAAACACACATTCTTAACAACAAACATTTTGCATCTGTGATGCTCTCCTACCTATTTTAGCCTATAAAAAGGAACTTGTGTACAAGATAGTGAGCAACTATCATTTGCTAGTTTATGTAGTAATTCAAATTTTATGGCATTTCAAGAGAGCATTTATGCATTTACTTGAGTCATACAAATGAGTGCAAACCACTGCAGGGCTGGCCATCTCCGTAATGAATGGCCAATTATACTTTCACATTAATTTATATCTTCCTAAAATATCAGTGTTCAATGGGTTCATCCAAAGCCTCGTGAACCAAATGTGGGTGTTTTTGTTTTTCTTCTCTTGACTGTCACCACAACAATGCTTCCCGGTTTGAAGGGATTCTTTCTAATTAGAACCCAAGACCCAAGAGTACTTTTAAGAGTCTCCTTTACAGACCTGCAATGCAATTACTCTGGGAAACACTTATGAAAATAAAATTTATGATTAGCTTTGATGAAAATGACTTTAGTTTTAACTTCATATTATCTCTGCTTTGATATGAGTAAAATACTTTGAATGGCTACATCACTGGAAGAGAAAATATAACCAAACATCCATGTGATTTTATATGATAGGGAATTAAATGTCTCTAAAATGTAATCATATCACATTGACTCACCCAATAAAAGTAACTTAATGAAGTATTTTATCTAATTCATATGTTTTTGCTTATTAGTTTGCGGTGCTTGAAAAAAAATAAAGCTATAAACTTTTCAAGATCCTTCTTTCAACTCAAGCTATTTCTATCAATAAAACTGGTTTGTCAGCAGTTAAATGACACCACATTTATGTTTTAAGTACACTAAATTATGGGTAGCATTATAATGAGATTCATTGATTAAACTTACTATAAATAATATGATACATATTACGGTGGCTTTGGCTCAATGAAAAATTATTTTTGGGTATATAACATCTCAAATTTCAAGTCCTTATTTTAACAGTGTTATTGTTTCCTGTCTCTCCCTCAAAATTTTATAACATATGCAAAGATCATAGAACCAACCTCTTTAGCAAAAATCACTAGAGGAATAAGTTTTTTTGAAATGAGAATACATTTGTGAATATATGCATAGATATTCATATGTCATACTTACACATGTATAATTTTTTTACTATACATTATTATGATCATTACTTGAATAATAAAAGAATGTATTTAATATTTAATATCTTAGTGAATTCTCATTATTTTCTCATGAAGATTTCTAAAAATCTACATTTAGTACTAAAAATAAACTATCTTTGTACTTATATGACCATGCCAAATTATGAATGCAAATTCAGAGAATTTGTGTTTAGATTTATTATATTCCATAACCAAGTTAACTACCCTTCCTTTGCTGGTAGCATCAGTTGTGTTTGTTTTCATGCAGAAACATGCATGATACAGAATGAAGCTCATGAAAGTCAGCAGCATTCATTCATTCAAGGCCAGCCATGTCCCCTACACACACACACACACACACACACACACACACACGCACACGCATGTGCGCGCCCATGTTCCCATATGTAAGCCTGAGGGGTTCAACTCTGTTTTGTTGCTTCTTAAGTATGTAGTCACAGTGTTATAAAATGGATTCGGTCCTTAAACTATATTTATTATAATCCCTTTCTGAAATACATATATGATATAAAAATCAACACATAAGTAAAAGTAGCTATTTTGTTTTATTTTATAGTACCAGGAATTGAACTCAGGGCCTTGCACTTGCTAGGCAAGTGCTGTGCCACTGAGGTATATCCCTGGCTCTCAAAGTAGCTATTTTGAACATAATTAGTTTAGTAAAAATAAAAGAATACATATTAAGTATGTAAAAGAGAAATCAATATTAAAATGCTTTATTTTTAAGATGACACATATCAACGTTTGATGAATAAAAATGTACATGGTATATATAAGCATATTTGCATTTATTTCTTCACTTTCCTTAAGTAGTTACTAAATTAATGATGTGAATAATATATCAGTGGGCAATTTGAAGATAGAATGTAAATATTCATTTCTTTCTTTTCTTTTTTCTTTCTTTCTCTCTTTCTTTCTTTCTTTCTTTCTTTCTTTCTTTCTTTCTTCTTTCTTCTTTTATTTTTTATTTTATTTTATTTTTTTGAGATTGGTTCTTGCTGTGTGTTTTAGATTGGCCTTCAACTCATCATGTAGCACTGGGTGATCTTGAACTCACAGCAATCTTCCTGTTTCAGCCTCCCAAGTGCTGGGATTACAGGTGTGAGCCATCATTCCTGGCTTGAATGTAAATATTTGAAATTTAACAGTAGCTAGTCCGACTTAGCTTTTGGAGCCAAACATTCATGTAGTAGCATTTCAGTCCACTTTAATTCAATGTGAATTTCCTAAGTAGCAGGAAAGAGAAGCAGAATGAAATGACTTTCCCAATCTTTTGGAATTTTAAAGTTTGTACACTTTAAAAATGCCAGTGTTGGGTTGACCGAGTTTGTTCATATTCAGTGATTACCAAGTGTTGATCCTAAGGCCTTTGCACTGAGCTTTTATTTTTTATTTTGAGAGCGAGTCTCACTAAACTGTAAGTTTTGCAGGCTAGGGTCAAATTTGGGATCCTCCTGGCTCAGTCTCCCTGCGTGCTGGAATTGTTCCACCATGCCTGGCCTAAATAATTCACATTTACGCCTGTTCGAAATTTATCTTTACTTATTTTAAGGGCATGTAATTTTCAATAGTGAAAAGAAGACATTCGCAGTATGAGAAATAATATTATAACTCTATAATGAAAATGTGAATAATTTTGTTGTTTTATCATGAAATATATTAAAATAGGTATAAAATAAGAACAAAATTTTTGATTTTATTATGTAAAACATGTTAGTGTTCTCAAAAGTTAGGGTAAGCCGAGGTATAACTTTTATTATGATGACTTATTTAACACATATAATCAAAATAAAGAAAAAGTTGACCTAACACATTATAGAATGAGAGAGAGAAGCATGCTAGTGTTAGAAATAGTGATATGCTTTGGGCTCTGATGTTTTCCAGGAAAACACAAATTCCTGTCTTAAAATTTTTTAATTTATTTTACCCTACATGAATAATATTTACTAATTAAATGAGGATCATTCTATAGTAATATAACCCTGTCTTTTATATTTTTCTCATTTATTTTACCCTGCATAAATAATTACTGATTAAGCAAGAGGATTCTAAAGTAATGTACATATTATAATAATTTTAGAAGGTGTATGTGATATTATTTCATTTTACATTAATGAATATACACTTACTGGTTGTTAATTTATTTCATTTTTAAAGTTCACTAATAGAATTTATGGATATTTAGTGAACAAAATGATATTTTGAAATGTGTACACGTAATAGAATGGCTCAGTTAAGTTAATTAACATGCATTACCTCCCATGTTTACCATTTTTTGTGTTGGGAACATTTAAAATCTATTCACTTAACAATTTTCAAGAATACAATGAATTGTAATTAACTATAGTCACCCATGTTACACAATAAATCTCTTGAAATTTTCCTTCCTAACGGAATTTTGTATGTATTGGTGGATATCTTCCACATGCCCCCATGTTAATCCCCTGCTAACCATTGTTCTTCTCTGTTTCTGTCTGTAACTTTTTAAAGATTCCATATATAAATGAGATCATGTGACATTTAGTTTATTGTGCCTTGTTCAGTTCACTTAACATACTTTCTTCTAGCTTCATCTATGTAACTGCAAATGACAGGATTCCCTTCTTTTTCAAAGGATTAATAGTATTTCATTTTGTGTATACCATAATTTCTTTATTCATTCATTGGCTGATGGATCCTTTGATTGATACCATGTCTTGACTGTTGCGGATAATACCACAAAGATTAACTTCTAACTCTTCTGGTGAATAGTGTATTTTCAAAGTTCTTTTTCTAGGATCTTAGCTCATATAACAGAGAAGAATTTATTACAGCACATTAGACTCAATTGTTATGCATATAATTAGTATGTAAACATACTTTTGAATAAAATAAATATTGTACCTCCTGATAGCTGTCTCATGACTTAAAAAGAACACATGAGCAATAGAAATTTATACAAATTGATCCCAAGATTTTTCAGAAGTTGGAAAAGCTACAAATAAGTATGTACGTATGTAGGTATTGATGTGGGGAGTGATAGTGCAAGAGGTTGAAGATCAAATGTAGGACCTTGTGACTTATGTGCATTTTGGGTAAGTGGACTACCACTGAGGTACATCTCTCAGATGTATCATAAATATTTTTGAATCTTTGTCTCTGTTAGACAAATAGACAAATAGTTCCTCTCTGGAGTAGTATAATATGGACCCATCCAACATATCTAAAGACTGGACATTTTACTTGATGATTCCTCTATTCTAGATCACAAGTAAGATTTCCCCTATGTTTGTTTATACCCTTAGATTCAAAGAAAAAAAATCTTATGTCTCAAAAAAATTACTATGAAGAAAAGTAATATAGTTAAGAAAATTATACATAATTAAAAATTTAATTTTTCCATAGAAAGCCAATAGTAGGCATAAAAATATTTTATCATAAACACTTACCTGTGCAAACTGCTCCCTATTTTCATAAAATCATGCAATATTTTCATATGCAAAGACTGATACTGTTATACTCATGTCAGAACTCGAACTTTAAATCTCTACTATCAATGCTATTTGTAGGATATTTACCATGATAACATTTTTTCAGTTGTTAATAAAGAATAGGGTTAATTTTCTATAAATCAATTCTGAACAAGTACTCTCAGGATATTTTATTGCCTTTTTCAATATTTCTTGATATTACTCTTATATTTCAAATTATGTAAGTGGATTATGAAGGTGTTATGAAAAGTAATAAATAGTTGTTTCAGATTTGGCCTATGAGGACTTATCAGATGGATGGCCTCACTAAACAACCAATCCTAAAATCTTAAAAGATGAATTCTCTGTCTTGTGGAATTGTTTTTATTTTAATTTTGCTTGCAAATAGATATACAATTTTCCCACATGGTTTTAGCACTCTCCAAGGAAGTAGAAGTTTTAGCTTCCTCTTGTAAGTAGTTTCTGCTGTATCAAGTCAAATCATTACTTACAAAATGTTTGATGACTTGAATTTAAGGATAAGGGAAGTTGTTTTGTTTACGAGCAGTGATATTGCCATTTGTTATGTATCTAAAGTTTTCTTCAAAAAGCAAATTGGCTTGAAGTGAGCCTTTTCTAATGCTATTAAATCATGAGGGCACTTTCTCCACCCATAGATTAATCACTGATAAGTTTATACATGAATGGGCTATTACAAAGTGGGGCTTAGTTAAAGGCAATGGGTCAGAGGAGGCATGACCTTTGGTGATTGAATCATGGAGGCCCTCATCAGTGGATTAATCCAACGATGAATTAATAACTGAAAGTGCCATGAGGAGGTGAGGCCTACTTGGAGGAGATGGGTCAGTGGAGTGTGACTTGGGTGTAATTTTGTCCCTAGCTCTTACCTTCTCTTCCTGGCTGTGATGAGTTGAGAGATTCTCTTCTGCCACACATTTCCACCATGCCCTGTCTGCCTTGCAGCCAGTCAAAAGTCCAAACCTTCTAACACTGGGGCCCAAAACAAACTTCTCATTTAAAATGTGGATGTCAAGTATTTAGTCCCAGTGAGAGAAAAGTGACTTATACACTGCTCATCCACTGCCTCTCTCTCCTACTCTGTCTCTCTGCCTGGTTGGCATGAAGGGAAGAGCTTCACTCTGCTAAGTTCATCTGCCATATTTCTGCCTTGGCACAGGCGTAAAAGAAGTGGAGCACACTGATTACGGACTGAAACCTTTGAAACCGTGAACCAAAATAAACCTTTTCTCCTCTAAGTTGTTTTTTCAGGTATTTTGTCGGTGATGCAAGACTACCTAGTACACATCTTGTGTTAAAATATTTATAAAATGTAGAAATAATTAGCTTCATAGTGTAAATCTAGACAAAATGTAATTCCTCTTCTTAGTTTTAGTTTTTCATGTTCTAAATATAAAAGTAATTTTTACTTCTCTGTTTTGCTAATGCTAATGTTTTGCTAATATGTTTTATCTATTATTAATTTTCTTCCGGAAATTTAGACTCAAAAGATCAACTAGGCCGATCAGTGTTGTATGCAGTTTCACAAAGATTAGATTATTTATTTAACATTAAAATTTAAGTAAAGCTCAAAATTCAAAATATTCTCATTTTGATAATAGTTACATATAGTTCTTTTAGTTTATAATCAGAAACTTGCAGCATTATGATAAGTTTGAGATAAGGAAATAATAAATCTATTTGAAAACTGTAAACCACCTTATTTTCTTTTTATCCTTTTATTGTTTACTTATTATTAAATTTGCATTATTTCAGTGAATATGATACCATAGTTGTATGCTTGGCACCTATTACTTAATACAATTATCAGAGTAATTAATTAAAATTATGTTTCATGAAGCTATCTATGTTCACTATTAGAACAGGTGGTGAGCATATTATCACCATAAAAAAATCTCAAATTTAAGCTTTTATTAAAGTGCATAAATATGCATTGTCTTTGGCTTGGTAATCCAAAGATCTTTCAGGAATATTTACTCTACAAATAAAAGCCAGAACATGGAACTTGGTATATATGTTTTCTCTGAACTCAGACCATAGTTCAAAGTGAGAAGGAAGAGGGAGAAGTTGATAGGAAAACAGGGAGAAGGAGAATAAAATAGGAAGGAAAAAGGAGGTAAAAAAATTTCCTGGACAACTAAATAAAATTTGAAACCAAGAGAACAGAAAGTTTAGAAGGATGTTTGTGTGTGTGTGTGTGTGTGTGTGTGTGTGCGTGTGTGTGAGAACAAGGTTGATTAGACTTAAACTTGGTTATTTGTTTAAGTAAAACAGAGGGGCAAAGAGTGTATATCAGGGGCCCAGTTACCCCAAAAGAAAAAGAGGTGGAGCAAAATATGTGAAGCAGAGCAGAACCAACAGGTGGCATTGTTGGACTGACAGTTACATTGTTTGGAATTTGGGGGGCTCCTTTTGGAATTGGGAAGAAAAAAGGAAAAGAGCAGAAGGCAGAATTTTAGGGAAAAAGAAGAAAGTAAGGAGAGGTGTAAAGAGGGAAGAAAAGCGGGGGTATAAATTATCAAAGATACTATATTCACATATCCAGGATTCCGTCAAATACACACTGAATAAAAAGGAAAAAGAGAAAGAAAAGATGCATTTTCATGTATAAAATATGAAACACATGTGCAAAACTTATATTTGTCTTGAAGAAAAACTAAAACTAATGTTCCTGTAGGGGGAAAAAGAGCAATTAAGTTATAGGGCAAATATTTTTTGAGCAAGAATTATGTGCCAGTTACATTTATAAGTCCTGGAACTACAGTAGTGAACAAACAGACAAACCTCATGGAGCTTGTAGTCTACTGAAGCCAAGAGCTTCTACTCATCAATGTGCCACCAAATAAACTTTAAGTATAAGCTATGATAAATTGTTTGGAGGGAACGAATCAAGACGATGTTCTTTGTATTTATTATATTTGTCCTGAGGGAATCAAGATGGCTCTGTGAAAGTGATATTGGAACTGAGATAAATGAGTAATTGATAGTAATTAGTAAGCAAAAAAGTGGTAGAAGATGAAGTAAGGAGGAAAGCCCTAAAATGGAAAAGAATTTAAGATATTTGAAGGACTAAATAAAGGGTAGTGTGGACACAACTTGCTGGGAAGAATAGTTAGACATAAGATTGTAGATGCAGACACAAAAGGTCAAGTAGAGATCAAATCAGGATTAGGCATTTATCCTATGAGTGACAGAAAATCATTGAAGATTCCAAAATAACATGCCATTTCATTGTATTTGTTTTGTCAAAACATCCCCTGACTGAAATTTGGAGGCAGAATCCAGTGTGTGTGTGTTGTAGTGATGAGGGTGGGGGTGGGGAGTAAATGGTGGTAGTGGGAGCAGAGTGATTCCAGGAATATGAATTTGGAACATACAATATTAATGCATGCAAAAATGATAATAATTTCAACCGGGGTGGTATTTGTAAAGGTGAGGAGAGATAGCCCAATGTAAGATATTATTCAGGGGGTAAAGTTTGTAAGAATAGTAATAGATTGAGCACGGAAGACGAGGGGAAGCAAGATGTTGAAGGCTGTGTTTAGGATAGAGGAATTTCTTCAGATTTCACAAATGATGAGTTTTTTCCTTACAGCATTCTGCATTTTGGTTTGAAGTTCGTTTACAAGTGATTTTAAAATTAAACATTATTATGCTTTTCAGTGGTTCCTGAGATAGAAAATCTCATTCCATCAGTAGATCTCCGAAATGCATTGTGTCCACTTCTAAAACAATAGGGCTTCAGGTTCCATGGTTCCTGTTTCCCTCTCAGAAGGTGCAGTTGTCAAGTGCTCCTGTTCCTCGATTTATCCTTACACCTGCCTATGTCAAAGACATCTCTGAGTTCATCATAGATCATTGACATGCATTCCTTTCACTTCCAGCGTGTGATGGTAAGATTTTATAAACTTCAAGGTTATAACATCCTCAGGAAAAAACTGTAAATTTCTGTTACTTATTAGTAGATTTTAATATCAAAAAATTAGTTCAAGTGATTTAATTGTAGAAATACAAATGGGATTTAAATTAAATGTAAATATAAATATGATTTAAATTATTGAATTTTATTATACTCATCTATGAACATCTAGTATATAGTTATACTATTTTTAATTTTGAAGTAATGAATATATATGTATTGAATATATGAAGTAATGAATATATATATATATATATATATATATATATATGTTGCCATTTTAGTCACAAAATAAATTTTGATTGTGTTTTCTTTTGAGTCTACATCACAAATTAAGATTAAAACTTTTTCTTTTTAATGGCTGCCATTATAACCATCTAGTAAGGGAAAAAGGTAGGTAAATATTATCAGTCTCTCTAAAATGCTATGGAATACTTTGCTATTCTCATTTTTCAGAAAAAATAAACATACATTTTTAAAAAAATTAACTCATTCGAATATAGGTCTGGCTAATTTCCAAGTTCTATGTTGTATCATCTTCTTAAGAAATTTCAGGGCTTATTTCTTTAAACAAAGCTGTTCCACACTGAATCATGGAAAGAAGTGCTTTTCAATTTTTTTCTTATTTTGAAAATTGTTATATATTCTTGACCTAAGTGCAAAGTTTTAGAAAAAAATTAAGAAATATGCACTAAGTATCCCTGAAAACCTTTTGTAATCATCTGACTTTTGAATTCAAGCTGCCTTAAGCTCATGGGAATGCCATGTGTTGTCCCTTGGGCCATACAGAGATGTACTCAGTTTTAATTATGGGAAATCATTTAACGGCTTAAGTTATTGCATTATTTTAAAAGGTAAAAATATTGTCTGCTTGTAGGACCTCAGAAGGTGACCACAGAACAAAAATCGATGAAAAATTATCAATAGTTTATGAAGAAACGGATAGCACTCTTAGTGTCTCTTAATCAATGATACTAAGAAACTTAGTTCTGTGATCCTGGAAAATCTTAAGAAAGTGTCAAAAATAGACCCTTCCATAAGTTAGATTTCCTTTACTATGCACAGGATGGTAGAACTGCTCTGCCCAGGAAAGACCATTATCTAATTTTTTTCTGCCTAAATTTTAAAAAGTCACATAATTTATTAAAGAACAGATAAGTTAATCTGATCAAATGAAACATAAAACAGAAAATTTTTAAATAAAAACTGTCATAGTCTGTATATAAAAATTGCATAGTAAGTGGGATAAATGGAAGTTGCATTTTTGGAGACTGTCACAAGAGGGCATTTATGGATTAACTCAGTGCAGTGTTTTCTATATTTGAAAACACTGAAAAGCATTTCCAACTCTCACAAGCAAACTAAAGATAATTAAACTGAAAGGAAGAAAGAGAAAGTCTCTTATTTCACATACATTCTGCATTAGGAATTGACTGCTTTTCAAGTGCTACTGTTAAACAAAAAGTGGAATGTCTTTATAACATTTAGATATCAATAACTTATTTCTCCAAAATACTGAGATCTTTAAAATTTAGTATAAGATAGAAAAGCCCACTCATACTTCTTGTTTCTTCCATTTGTTTACATATTATCATAAAACTATTATGAAAAATAAATCTTATTACTACAGGTGATAAAAGCTAATTGCATTTTTAAAACGCTTTTGTGTCTTGTCTTGAAAAACAAGCTAATTAATATTCTTAAGTATTTTGAAAACAGGTGCCATTTAGACAATAGAAGCACAATACCTTGATAAAATAATGAAAAGCTCAGCTATATTAAGAAATAGGTAAATTGCTAGAAAGAGAAGACTTGAATCTCAGTAAAGGGGATAAAAATAAGCCCAAACAGATATTTAAATATTTGTGCTCAGAATATCTCAAGTCTTATAAGTGCAAGGCTTCTGACACACTCTTCTTCATAACCCTAGACGCACTGCGGTATTGGGATGTAGTAGGTACTCAATGAATATAGCTGAATAAATAGGTGAAAGCTTCTCTTTAATTGAGGATAAATTTAGAGATGGCAGGACAAGGGAGAATTTTCAGTGATTATTAATTAAATTAATGACTAATGACTTTCTTTTGCCATTAATTGATGTTAAACCTTCAAATGCAAAGGGAAAACTTTATTCAGTCACCTGGGGTCTCCAAATAACAGCAGAGTTGATGTCATGTAAACAAAACATCAGGAGAGCTAATATGATGATATCTATATATTCACTCTGTAAGAACAAAGAGGCTGCTAGTATGGGAGCAGCAACGTACATAATGAAATCTGGGAATACTTGAGCTACAAATCTCTTCACGATCACGCACTAACAATTTATATCATGAAAGATCCCTTTAATTTTTAATATTCTAATCTAATACTTCCTCCTTATTCAAGAATGAGTTGCAATGGGCTCTCAGAGATTTCAATAAGCATTAGGTATTATCTTCATCTTATGAATTTATATAATTTCAATTTTAAAAAGAAATGAGACAACTTGGGTACCATGCAGTCCATTAAAAAAGCATTCCATTACCCTTAGGTACTTAAACATAAGTTAAAACATATTTCAGATTTGTTACTCTATTTATGTTAAAGTACAAACTTTCAAGAGACATTCCATACTCATGAATGAAAGACGGCAAGGCAGAGAACAACTGTCAGAGTTATTTGAGTTAAACAGCTTTGGATTCAGAGTTCAACTCCAATAGATACTAAGAAATTGTTTTTTGTAAATTTGTTTTGCATTCATAACATTGGGATAACAATGCCTCCTTTAGTGAATAGTTCTAGGTAGTAGATTTTAACATGTATATATTTGCCTGAAAAATGGAAGGCAGTCTGTAAGGTCCAGTCTTTATAATTAAAGACTCATACACTTTAGGATGCTTACTGAGGAAATTAGTGATTGTGGCAGAAGTACATATGACCACATGCATTTCTGCCACAATCACAGATTTCTCAGTAAGCATCCTAAATCTGTATCTCTTTATTCCATGGATTAATAATCAAAAGATTAAAGACAGTGTCCTGAATATTATGTGGAGGTGAGATGACAGTTAAGGATGAATGTACACAAAAGAAAAGTGACTGTACTTTAAATACATTTTTAAACAAGGAAGATTAAGAGAAACCAATGAAAAAGAAAGATGAGGAGCATCCTGTATATGAAAGGGTGAGCAATAAGATATGTTCTCGGAAATCCAAGGAAGAGCTTCAAGGAAGAGATGTTAAGCATTACATGATGAGAAGCAAATAGGGCCACTGAGAAAAACCATCTGTTTGTGATGTTCAAGACATCTTTAGTAGTTTTTGAATATAGTGATTCTTAAACTCTTTCTCTTTGTACCATAAGATGTATGATCACTACCATCAGTAACAATGTATTACTATAGTAAAAAATGCTCACAATAGAATATCTTCTATTGCATTATCATGGCAGAAATGTGTAGTTTAAAATATTTTGGGTTGTAAAGATTCACAAACATGTGGGAGACAAGCAACTGTTTTGTTTACCACAAAAAGAATCTGTGTTTCAAAGTTGTTGATCTCTCTCTCCCTGTCTCTCTCTATCTCTCTATCTCCCTCCCTCTCTCCCCATCCTCCTCTCATATATATATATATATATATATATATATATATATATATGTATATATATCGCTTTCCTTCTGACCCCCCCCCGTATACATATAATGAAGAGAAGATGTCATTTCCATTAGGGTGTGGTTCTCATGATGGGTTCATAGCATAATGAAGAAGTGTTGGAGAGGGTCACAATCATTTCATATTCACTTGAGGGATGTATTGTGCAGACCCTGTCTTTGCCATGTATGCTATTAGCAGTGACAGAAATTCTAAATACTTCATGAAGAACTGTTTCTGTTTCTCCTTAGAGCACCACTTGGATTACATAGGCATTTAACATAGATTTCAATGGCATAATGGTACTAAATTATCTCTGACCAAAGGAAAAATTTTAGAGACTTTGCAAAGGATACAGAATTAAAATTGGCATGTGAAAATTCTTCCCCCAAACTCCTTAGGCTAAGCATGAGATCTGATTATCAAGAATGAAAATTCAAAGACATGTTGTTAATCTTGTATTTTCTGTAGCTAGGCTATATAGACAGACTTAGACACTATTGCTATCAAAATAAAGACACATTTTAGATATAGAAACCTGTATTATTCTTCATTATTTTATCAGTAAATGATTTATACTACTAATACATAACTTTTAAATTTTCTAGTTTTAATTTAATTTATATTTTAATCATTGTATTTCCATAACTGATAATGATTATAAGATGATGTTGATCCTCTCAGGAAAACTAAGGGAGATTTTCACAGGTGAGGTCCCAAGGTTAAAGAAAAAAATCAGTGTAACAAGAGCAGTCAGCATGGAGCAGAGCAGAAAGTCAGAGCGAGAACCACCTGCATCTTTATGGTAGAATTCTTATACAGGTTGTTATCACATGTTTACATTCTTACATGGTGCTATAACCAGGACATGCATATTTACCTGTGCTAAATCATGGTTACATAACTTAGTATCCCACTGTGCACCTGTGCTAGACAAGCAGGGTTATATCCTCAGGTATCCTTAGATGCCTCAGAGCTCTGAGTGATTTCCCAAATCCCATCACCTCAGAGGTTGGGGATGTATAAATGTAGCATTCTATTTGTCACAGGTCACAAGTACATGTAGTCAACAAATCAAGAATCTGTGGTTTTACAAAACTGTTTTTTTTTCGTTTTAACAGTTTCATCCATAAGCAACACCAAAGCCTGGCACTTAACTTTCAAGTCTTATGCCATATGTTGAGTAAGGGCTTTAACTTGGAGGGCTAAGTTTGTGATCCTTGCCTCTGGTCAATATTCCTGGTGATATCACATATGCAGCAGTCAATATTTTTGGTTAGAGACTATTTTTAGTTGCCAATCATTGAAATGCCTGGTCAAAGTATCTGTTAAGTCAATTACCAATGAGTGGAGGGGCTTATGTCCCAAACCATGATAGTCTACATGGTTATCAAGTCTAGGTAGTGATTTGCTCTGGCTGTCATTTGGATTCTCCCCAGTCAGGACAGCTACTGCCATCAGTCAATTTATCACAGTCTGAAATTACCTACTTCTGGGGCCATCCTTGGCATATTCTGCAGAGGCCATCTCACAGAGGCAGTGCTGGCTGTGGTGGCTGTTTGGGACATCTCCTGTGGCCTTACCTGTGTGTTATAAGCCCCATCATCCCACAGCCACACAGGCACTGTTTCATCCTCCTTCTGCTTTATGTGTTTTGTCAGCTCTTGCAACTCCATGACTGTATATGTTATGTAAATTGTGTGCCTGGTAGAGGTAGGTGGCCCTCCCAGTCTTTCTCCCTGGTACAAGTTCCTCTGTCCCTGTGTTTTGATGAATAGGTGGCCTAGGATACAAAAGCAGAGGATTTTCCCATGGGTTTTCTCAGACATGAGGGCTTATGCTTTTGGAGACATTTCTGGAGGAGAGAGTGCTTCCCATACCTTGCAACCTAATTTCTGCAGCAGCCAGTGGTTATTCAAGGTCTTTCTCTATTGGTTATTTTTCTTTTATTGCTGGGACAAAATACTCAACTCCTAAACTTAAAGAAGGAGAGGTTTATTTAGCTCACTGTTTATGGAGGTTTCAGTCTATTATCAGTTGTCTTTAAGACAAGGTGGCTTGGCAAGGGAATAATGGTTCATGGTGGCACAGGACAGCAAAGGCAACAAGAGCCAAAAAGGGAGGAGCATGTGATAGAAGACTTTTTCCCTCCCTTATATTGTATGTAGACTACTCACCCCAGGGTGGGTGTAGCTCTCATACCCCTAATCTCAGCACTGGACCATGGATCAATCACAAAGTCTTAGCCATCCCCCATGACTGTATGAGGTTTTGAGGAGACGTCCAGACACAAATCCTAGCACTGCTACGGCTGGTCTACTTGCTGAACAAGACCATCTGCTTCTTCATCTATGCAGCAGAAAAGAGTGAAAAAGTCAAGACATCACCCTGATGTTTCATGAGGAGAAGAGGAATTTGTTTACCCATTGCTTCCTAGGCTTGCAAGACATCTCTGGGCTCCAAAACGACTATTTCAGTGCTCAGAGCCTTTCAGGAAGTCAAGTTGATTACCAGCAATGTCAGTATCACTTATCAGCCATCCCCTTTTGGGTGCTGTTTCCACAGCCACCATGGGACTACTGTATTCAATGTCCAGTTGATCATACCAGGGAGCCTAATGGAGATTTTCATGGTTGTGGTCCCAAGGTTAAAGAATGCACATGTACAAAACATCAGCATAACACAGCAGGTATCATGGAGCAGAGAAGAGAGCCATAGTGAGAGCACAAGAGAGCCACATGTGAAGTTGCATGTATGTTTACCTTTATAAGTTATGCTTGCATAATTGTATTCCACTGCACACCTCTACTAGACAAGCAAGGTCACATTCTCAGGTGTCCTTAGAGCTTTGAAGCAGTCTGATTAAATCTAATTAAGGATAAATTAGATTTGAGAATATATATTTAAATATAAGTAGAAATAATTTTGTGCTGTCAGTGTGTTAGAAAAGTATTATGATTGAAAGAGTATTTGATTGAATGATTGACTGATTGGTTGATTGATTTTTTGAGAAAGAGTCTCACTGTATAGTTCAGGCTGGTCTTGAATTCACTGTGTAGCCCAGGCTGACCTTGAACCCATGGTGATCCTCCTGCCTCAGCCTCCCAAGTGCTGGAATTACAGTTGTGTGCCACCACACCCAGCAGGAATATGCATTTTAAGTATAAGGAAAAACTTTTTAGAATTTATTTTGTAAAGTAATGAAGATAAAAGCCAGATTTCTTTATCTAGGGAAAGTCGTTAGTGGCCACATGGTTGTGGGGATGCAAAACATCATTAAAGAAATGAAATAGGGAAAAGAAGAAAGCAATAGGGTATTTCTAGAGAATTCAGTTGAGTCCTGCGGGCTGGGTCAGGATGGCAGTGTCCAAGGCAGGAATGGAAGCCAGGGTGGTTAGAAAGCCCTGGAGGGGGAGAGTGAATGATGGTGGAATAGGATTGCTCTTGGCCTTACAGTGTAGAAGCTGCCTGATTACACACTGTGACTCGCCATGTGGCTTCCCTCGGAGAAGCAGCACTAACTAAGCAACACTCTGAAACATCATCTCTACTACGTTTCCACTTTCTGCAGAGAATCATCTGACAGTGGAGGTGTCCCACACTTACCCTTTTGATAAGAACCACTGAGGACAATCTACATCACATAGTATAATCATTATCTGCAGGAGACTAGTCTGGTTTCTAAGGTGTTATGATAATTTGATATGTTTTGTGATAGTGTAATGCAATACATTGCTGTCTAAATATGGTCCTCAGACTAAAAGTATCAGCAATAGTTAAAAAATGTAAATTGTCAAACTTCATCTTAACTAACAACCCAAAATTATGAAAGTGGACCCATCCTAGGAATCTATATTTTAGCAGCCATCCAGGTGGTCTTAAGCCTGCTAAAATCTGACAACCGCTACATTAATGGGGGAACCAAGTGAAACAGGATCTCTGGACATGGAATCCTACTACACAACACTGCAATAAGTCATAGAATAGACTATCTGAAAGACACTTGATTGATACAAGTTGAAAAGAAATTAATTTACAGTACAGAGGAAAGCTCGGGCCTCCCTTCATGATCCATTTCTCTATATAATTGATCTAATCAAAGCACTTCTTATCATCTTTTGACTCATGGTAGGCACATTCCCATCCTATTGACTATTGACTGGTGAAATTACTCATTTAATGCATTACTCCTCCATAATGCGTATGATAGATGATGCTTACATGTAGGGCTGTGTTTAATATTCTGGATTCTCTTGCTATAAAATTTCACCATCTTACTTCCAGGGAAAAATAAATAATCTATAAAGCATCACATATAAACATAACTTGAGTCTTTTCTATTTTTTTAAAAAAGACATATTTTGGTAAAACTTGGTAGATTATTAGTAACTGATTACTTGAAGCACATCTCATAATCAAAATTCAGTTTTTTCAAGATTGAGAAGCATAAATGTACATGTATGTTTTTGATTGTTTTAAAGGCATTTAGCTTGAGTGAAACAAAATTATGCAGTATGGGAAAGATTTTGGACAAATGGGTTAAGGATCTAGTCCTTATTCTTTCTTTGCAAAAAACAGGTCCTAACTCCCATTGTAGGTTTATTTTCAAACTAGGCCTCTTTCTTCTTGAGAAATCTTAGGAGGATTTTGTAAAAGGAATACACAATAGGACAGTTATTAATTTCTAGATATGTAGCAGAGGACTAGGATGATTTGGAACAAAGTACTTCTTTAGTAAAGCAACAAACAGTGGTTATCAGAATAAGCAAATCTGGGCCCTGCATTTGATATGCCAAGAAAATGAGTTCAGTTGAGTTTGTTTATCCCATATCCTTGTGCCATTTTCTCCTAGGTTTTATCCACTTAAGAGAAGGTAAAGGGAAAGATCAGAAGTTTGTACTCTTCTCTGTGAGTCATTTCCTATCATTTCAGCTCATTTTCTAGAGCCCTGACTGCTCATCAGAAGACAAGAGGAATATATATCACTAAGAAAAAATTCTGAATTGAGTAAAAATTGAAAGAATGCGCTCAAGTAACTGGTTAAATAGTAGAAAGAGAATAAAGACAGAATGAAATGAACATAAATAGTCATTAAAAGGAAGTAACTTTTAGGTATTATATCAAGCACTACTTCTAGTTGGCAAAAAATTTATGATATCATATACCATCTGTCATAGATTTAAAAAAATCATATATCTTTTAGTTAAGTAGGATTACAAACACAGCAATCACTTCAGATACCATACTCAGATTTTGATGATCAAAATTCTTTATATTTTGGTAGATCATTCCCTAAATATTAACCAACTGGTATAAAAAATATTTTATGTAATTAGAAAATGTTACTGATTTTGGTAATTTGCATTTCAAATCACACCCTATTCTCTTGTCAGCTTATTATTCTAATTGTAGTTTCCATTCTTTTCATTTATTATCAAGAACCTCTTACATTACTTTGTTGCCATTATTATTTGGTCTTCATTTCCTGTATCATCATAATTTTAATTTTGCCATTTTTTCTATATGACTGATTTAAAGTTTGTTAGATGTTTATAGTTCACTTTGTTTGGAAGTCAGGATATTTAGCTGTGAAGGATGATGTGCAGGCTGACTATTCTGTGTTACCTTAGAATTTTGTAGATATTAATATTTTAATTAAATTTTTGTTTGCGTGCATATCCCACTATAACATCACAAGCTCCTTTTAAAAAGGTACTGTATCTTACTCTATTTATTATTGCATAAATTCTTGAACATAGCAAGGGTCACGAATCAGTTATTAAAATGTTTTGAATTAATTATTACAGTACATTTCCCCTATCTTTTTCTAGTCATCTGCTTAGTATGCTCTCTGCAAGAACACAAACTTCTTCAGGACTGGTAGAACTTTTGCCTGGTTGACTGTTTATTTAGCACCCAGAACAGTGTCAAGGCAATGTTATAATTTAGATACTTAATATATTTTTAATTAACTAATACTTTTTTGCCTTTATTATGTTATAGCATTTTTACTAAAAATAAAGACAGTAATAACACCCACAATTTAAGGGTACCCTGAATAAAAACAGTGTCAATTGTTATGTCAGCATTTTTGATATAGATTTTTTTTCATTACATCACACACCAGGGGGTGTAGTATGACATGGCTGCTAATATTAAGCTGGAGGGTTCTCAGTTTCTAACCTCATAAGCATTGCTTTGTTCCATAATAAATTCAAGATGATCTGCTCTTTAGTAGATCATCTACTGCATTTGAAAAATAAGAGTGCTGCACAATGTGTTTTAGCCTTCCTTCATTTGTCCAAGCCTTGAACGGTTACTGGTTGAGTATATTATTGGCTGAGAACATAGCAATGGACAGGAAAGTGTTACTACTTTTAAGGGACTCCTACTGTTAGAAGAGAGAAGGGCAACTGCATAATTGTCATCAGTTCTATAACAGAGATAAGTTTCTGTGTATACAACATGGGTAAATACAGGGGAAATCTGCTTTCCTTAGGAAATTGGAATGGCTTCTCAGAGAAATTTTGAAGCATGAATGTAGGAGTTGGCCAATATGATGAGGGTAAAGAACTTAGAAGGAAAATCTTATTATGAGAGACAGAGAGAGAGAGACAGAGACAGAGAGAGACAGAGACAGAGAGAGAGACAGAGAGAGACAGAGAGACAGAGACAGACATTTAGAGTATTATAAATCAGAAAACAGACCAAATATGATTTTTAGAGTTATGTAAAATATTTAAAAGCAACTAAATTTAAATTATAATAACTGGAAGAAATTAAGTCAAAGATGTATCATTTTAGAAAAGGCTGTATAAGAAAGTAATTTTATACGTATATTATTATTTACTGTCTAAGGAATCAGTAATACTAGACTATCTCAATTATTTCTGAAATAGGCAAAAAAAAAAGGCCTTTCACGCTGGCAGTACTGTAGCCAATGATGTTTATCTGAGGTGTGATTATTGCTAATGAAATCTTTTCCCAATACCCTGCCATGATGACTTGAAATAGGCAAAAAGAGAGCTCCCTATAAATTTCATGACAAAGTAAGATACCACTAATAGTAAAATCTAGACATTTATTTTTCACATAAAATTCTTCAAACTGATAATCCAGTTATTTATGTAGCCATACCAAAGTAGATTACAAAATTATATTCTGTATCATTTAAAATAATGCACAAGGATAAATTGTGGTTTATTCCAGAAACTCTAGGATTTCTATATTCTAGAAATATATTAACATGAAAAAGACAGTATTTGTAGTGGTTCCTGAGACCCTGGAACAAGATGTTGGCTTGGTTGTGAATCCTGATTACACCTCTCAAAGCTGTGACCTCTGGATGATCAGATTCCTTATTTAAAAGCTGCATATGATATGGTATACTTCAGTGATTTCATAGATAGGAAATTTTTTATTGTGCATATAGTAAAAAAAACCCACATGCATTAGCTGCTATTATCAGTAAACTGATGAGAAAACTCCATATGGTTATATAAAAAATGATATCAAAAACACCTGAAAAAATTCAATTATTCTTTATAAGTCAGGATAAATTTTGTCACAGGGCAATCTTGATAAACCAGATCCTGGTAAAGTTTGCTTATGGACAAAATATGAATGATAAGTGCCCCTTATATATTATAAAATATTTATAAAATGACCAACCATATGAAAGATATTAAACACCAGATTATTAAATCCTTTCCTGTTAAATTTGTATTAAAATAGGGTATTACAACTACCATTGTCATTTAACATCCCCAAACATCCCTGCTAATTAAATAAGATTAAAGTAAAGTGGGATAATTATCATGGAATTGTAAAACATACTACTTTTTCCAGTTGATACAAATGATGAGAAATTTACTTAGAGCATGTGGTAGACTCCATTAAAGCATGTTCTATGAAGTTGATGATGGAAACAAAATTAATATATGAAACATAATAGATTTTCATTCATACAAGTGAAAATGAGCTAGAAAATAAAGCGTAGAATCCAGTCACACTTGCATCAAAATCTATGAAATACACAGGAATCAGTTTTGTAAAAATAATATATAAATTATATATGTATATACGTGCATAGTATATGAATAGATAAATACATATTTGTGTGTCACCCCAAAACTCCTGAAGAATGCAGTGACTGGTCTAAGTAAACACATAAAATTTCAAATCTACAAGAAAAGTCCAGCTTTTGAAATGAATGACTTGGGAAAGATTAGCAATCATTTGTCAGAAAAGGAACCAAGATCTTTACTGCATCATACATGCAAATATAAATTAAAATTCAGATGCATCAAACATATAAATAAGTTTGTATGCAGTAGATTAAATTAGTGTAAACATTTTCTTCAGAATTACAGAAGGTTGAGAAAAGACTTTTTAATATTTTTTCAAGGTTGAGTTTATTTTATAAATTTTCAGGAAAGAGCTAGAGAAGAGACCCTAGAATGCAGGCAGGAAGGAGATTACTAACAGGAATGATGTCCCTCAGAGGAGAGAGGCAAGGTGACTGCACAGATTTAGCATAGTTCCTCACCTGTTTCTGCAAGGTTGTGCTACTATATAGTTATTTTTTAAGTTGTAAAGAAAACAAAATTTAAAAAAGAGCCTTTTTCTCTTCAAACTAGAGGCTGCAGATGCAAAAAACATTGCTTAAAAGGATTTTTTTCTGAAAAGCACTTGAGAGAAAGGTTTGTACCCATTTGAAAAGTGAGGAAATTCAGAAAAGTTGAGATGTGTTTTAATGGCTGAAGGCTGCAAAGTTTTTGTATCTTTCTGTGGTCCAGGGCAGCAAATAGCAGCAGTAAGTGGAATTTCTCCTGCTCCAGTCCATAACAGCCCTTTTGAAGTCAATCCACTTACTGTAAAAGTGCTCCTCTATTTCCTACAGGAGTATGTCCCAATAGCCTTGTTGCACAGTGTTTGTTCTCTGTCAAAAATGCTTCTCATACATCTAAACTATAAAACATTGCAGCTTAGCCTCACCTGCCTGCATCACGCTCAGGACATGTACATTAGTCTACAATTGGTTAAAGTCACCTAATGCAAAGCCTATTTTAGAATAGAATAGAATATCTCATGTAGTTTGTTGAATGCTCCGCTGAACATGGAAAACAGAATGGTTACATAGGTACTCACTGTACATGTATGCAGGTGAAGTATACCAAGCCTGAAGCACTGAAGTAAAATTGCTATACAATGGGCAGGCTATGGCACCAAAACCATCAATTTTTTTTTCTTTCTAGGTTCAAAATAGTTCATGGCAGATACTGGGCTGTGACACTTGTCTATGGCTTAGTAGGTATAGTGTTCTCCAGGAATAGAACAAGCTTTGCATTTGCATTTTTAGCAAGGAAGGGTAGCCTAAGTCTGTCCCTTAACTCAGCATATCAATCATAATTGACATTCATTTCTTCTGAAATCTGTATATCACTCCTGAGCAGCAAATATCTTTAGATTCTTTGCTATGAATTTTCCTGGTGCCTTAGATATAACTTTTCTGAACTCTGCCTCAACTCTTTCTTTTCCAGTTTGATCAGCTCCTCACTGGAAATCTCCCCAGACTGAGTGCCAATAAGTCCAGAAGATCCTCTTCATCCATGTCTAAATCCAGCTTGTTTCCCCAGCACTAATATTTTCTTACTATTTCATAAATTGCATCTCAGTTAAATCCTATGAATGTGGCAAAAACATGCGTTCAAAACTTTTTTTCCAGATCACTTTCCCCTATGCATTGCAGTGAGACTTCTCTTGATTTGGTAATGTTCTCAATAGCAATTAGTATGCTAACAATTGTTTTCCAGAATTTTTCAGGGCACTTGGCTAATTTCAGATGCTTTCACAGCTTTTGAATGTATCTTAGTCCTTTGGTTGAACGAGTGGGAAAATGCACAGCCATTACACCAGAATGCATGTCATATGCTCTGGACATTGGCTGAGATTAGAAGACTCTTGTGTTGCCCACGATATTCTGTTGCTTATAGAATAAAATTGTTCAAAAACTAATCTTCAAATAACACTGCAGTTACCCAGGTTTCTCTATAGGAATAATAAATAGAAAGTACATGCAGACTCTCAATCTTGAATATTCTACACTTCTCCAAGTGGTAAGTTTGAGAAGATTTTACATAAAACTCTGCTACATATGTACCCCAAAATATCATTACCTTGGATGCTTTGAGTCCTGGCATTGTCTTGGAATGCTGACAAATGTATATATGCTGTAACCATGTTTCTAAAACAAGCTCATTTCATTGACATTAAGTGTTTGTTCTGCAGATATTTCTCTTCCACAGTTGTCTTATGCGGCTCTTCTTAGGTCTTCTGAACCTTCAGTACTGGCACTTGCCATCCCACTGCTGACCACACATTATAAACATTATGATGTCTTTTCAAGTTTTCTAAACATCCATGACTTGTACACATTTGTATATATATATGATCATCACTGTGTTCTTTTTTTGCATAACAAGTACATTTTTTGACTTTAGACTGAAGTATCAGTAGTCTAAGCAAGATGCCATTTTTTCCTGGTCTTGTAGCCACGTGGCAAGTGACCTTTCTGTTTCATCTACTGGTCCAGCACTTTTCATCAGGATCACAGGGAATTTAACTGATACCATTCCATTATGTCACTGATTCTGTTTTTTTTTGCTTTAATATTTGTTGCTGATTCATTTTATTGGCTTATAATTATTGAGATAATTGATTTCAAGTCTTAAGTCTTGTGTGGTGGTCCTTAGAATCTTTCTGTCTTAATGCTGGGCTCTTTCATCTTGCATTCCTTTTGTTGTGTCACCAGAAGTAAGAGACACTGATGAATGTGTTTGGAGACATGATGGAATAAGAAAATATAAAATATAATTTACAAAAAGTTCTGACAACATAGTTCTCTGTGATGTCAGTTGTTTGCCCCCAGGAGTGACTGTGTGGCAGAATGGGAGCTGTAGTTCACTGCCACTGCCCAGCGTCCTGAAGGAAGTGTCCTGTCACACATAACACTCACTTGGGAAAAGATCAAATTCAAAATGTGAAATCAAGTTTCTAGTGAATGCCAACTGCATTCACACCATCATAAATATCTTAAGTTAAACTGTCATAAGTCAGGAATGGTCTCTGTGCTTCCAGTGTGTATGGACTGAAGAGAATTTGCCAGGCCTGAGTGACTTTGGAAAGAAATGATTATTTTTCACCAAATATTTATGAGTCTTTCTGGGGCCTGGTCTGTAGGGTCAAAACTATTTTAGCATTCAAAAAGATTATATAAATCACTTGCAGAATTAACTATTACTTTAAAACTTATTTTCTATTTATAGCACGTATTTTTCTTTTCTTTTCTTTACAAGCCAGAGACATACTCAGCTCTCTTCTATGAGACAAAATAACTGGAAGAAAAGTAGGTGCTGTTAAGCTAAAACCTTCTATGCCAAGTTGTAAACTATAGCAAATTTTCATGGTTGAGTGGAAAAAAATCCTGAAAGACCAGGCTTATAATGGAAGTGCTGACAAAACCAACTCTAGCAGCAAAAACGGCAGGACTATTACCAGGCCCTTAGGGTGGACTAGTTGATATCATTTGCACTTTAAGCAGTTTAGGTGTTAAATTGCATGCAATTGCACAGTGTGATAAAACACCCTTCAAAGATATGAAATAATCCCTCTTTTTTCCTGCACTATTTTCTTACAGGAAATCTTAACTCATAAATGGTAGTATTGGGTAATTTGTTTCTAGTAAAATGCAGCATAATCCATTTAGTTACAATGCTTATCCCATTCCAGAGGCAAAATGTAACAGGTGGAGGGTGTATTCAATGGACTGTGAGCTTAATTTCACAAATCTGGGTTTAGATTCAGATTCTGATTCTTATATTCTTTTACTGATGTTTAATGGCAATTTAAAACCATCTGACCAAAAGAAAATAAAATGCTACTAAAAAGCAGATATTTTAATGTTAAAAATTTAATGTAACAACTCCTCTATCATCATCCCTTTTCTGTGCATAAGAACACAATGAAAATAATCAACTCAATCCTGGGATGCATATGGTTTGCACTCTCTCATGGAAGTTATTTTGGTGTAATTCAGTGAGCAACATTTGTCCTTGGGTCATCAATCTACATCTGGGCTGTTGATGTGAAACTAGAAACTTAAAATTATTTTTTTGATTTTGGCGAAGACTTATTCAGACTGGCAGGATTGTAAGGAAGGTTTACCATGTCATGGAGATTGCCAACCTTAAAATAGTCAATTATTGACTCAATATGCTAGGCTTCAATTCTTAATGGAAATGTTGGTGAGAATAGTTTTTGAATATACATCTTAGAATACTTTCAAAAAGAAATTCCAATAGCATTTGATTGACGTTTGTTTGAAAATAGTTAACTAGAAAGATACTGTTTATATTTTTTATAAATAAGTTTATTTTTTCATATTTGGTGTTTATTTGTCTCTAGATGTTCCCCCAAAGCCTCATGCACATTTAGGGGCTTTTTCCGAGGTAGCATGGTAGCTGAATCTCAGAGTTTGTGATTGAGTCACAGTACAATGCTGGGATCAAGGATACTGGGATTAAGAATGGGTGACTGCTGGATCCCTCTTCTGATTAGACTGGTACTACTCTAATCCTAGCACTCTAGATAGAATACAAAATGGGCAGAAAATCACTGTTAAGGTTCAGTTGTTGTTTTTGCTATTTTAGGCCACCATGAACTATTGTCCCTGTCCTGTGTGCCAACCTGCCTTGGGGCCAGCTGGTTATGGACTGAAACCTCTACAAATTGTGAGCTAAATAAGCCTTGTCCCCTTTAACTGTGGGTGTTGGATATTTTGTCTCAACAGTGAGAAAAGCAGCCAAGGTATTTGCATTAGATGTTTTGGGGTGTGTGGGGGGGAGTCAGCATAACAAAGTGAGATCAAGCCTAGTGGTCAGAAAAAAAGAAAAGTATATTAACTACTTATACAAATTATGTTGCTTATTCTATGTACAAAGAGTTTTTCTGATGAATCAAAGCTGAAAGTTCTAATTGAATATGCCTCATCCATCCATTTGTCTGTACATCATTCCATTCATTCATAAAATGTTTATTTTCTATTTCCCTTTGACAGATATGGACAAGTTGATGCTATTATCAATGAATACAATTTGATTCTTATTCTCAAGAAATTTATAAAACACCTAGTAAGATTACTGGTCAATAATGGTAAATTCTTTGATACCAAATCTGAAAAGAAAAATCTTAAATGGCCAGTTAACAGAGGAATGCTGTTTTTGTGAATGGATTCAAAGTGAGTAAGATGTGATTGTTTACACGTATCACTTTCTAGGTAGCTATGTGAACTGCAGGAACTCAGAAATAACAACTCTTTCAACTCAGTGGGCTGTCTAAAGGAGCCACGGGGAATCAAGCACAATTGCGACTGCTGATTGAACCACGAATGCATGGACACTGCAAAAAAGCATTGCAACAAATTTTCAACAAATTTAAAGAGACATTTGTTTATCAGTGAAGCTACTACAATGGACTTGAGATAAGCAACGTGGAAGGAGGATGCAGTGATCTTTACACTGACATTTTCCACCAAACTGATCTGTGCAGTGAGGCCGCTTCAGAATAAAGTTGCCCTGTTTCGAGTGCAGGTGCTTGTACTTTTCACTGGCGTGTAATTATGGTGGTTGATTGCTGAGCATTGGATGTCTGTGACTACTGTTTCGCATGAGATTGTGAGTAGTCTTCAGTTCAATCTCCTGACCATCATGAAGTTGACAGAGAAATGACGATCTTCTGCAGGTAACATGCACTTTCATTGCTGTGTGCATTTTTCTAGTTTCATTCTGCTTATACTCATGTGTGCTTCCTTGTGCACGTTTGTGAACACAGCACACACATATTCCAGTGCATAACTGTTTCTCAGTGGAAACAGGATCCCTGTTCCATAATTTGTTTCCAAAGATAAATTTTCAAAGAGATGCTGTACATGATTGCGACATGAATAGATTTAGAAATATATCTAATAAATAGGCGGAGCAGGGTTGTAATAAATCTCAAGTGATCCTATCTGCAGCTCTTGAAGGAGGTGCTTGAAAATGATTGCTGGGACCTCAAGGACTTCACCATTCATTAATAAATGGGTTCATCCAGGAGAGACAATGTCCCAGAGAATGTGTAGAAGAGAATCTTTCAAATTGCCAACCCAGTGAGATCATTTTTATTCTGCTTAAGTGGGAGGCATCTTATGATGCTATGAGGATTTATAACTTTAAATTTGTGATTAAGAAAGTTAAAAACTTTGAGATTGAACATTTTTACAAAGTGTGCAGAGTCACGATTCTCTTCTAATATTTCCTTGGTCAAGTGGGCTTTTTCAGTTTGAATAACTGCATTTTTCAGTTTGCAGAAATTCCATTTTTCTCAATCAATTCTTGTACAATTTTTAATCTTTCTAGAGAAGTATATGTACTTGCACATACACTATCCATCAGAGCTTCTGGCACTGTCTTTTTAAAAATCTTATTCTATGGTAAATATATATGTCATATAAAATATACATCTAATTTTTGTATCTGTAGCATTTTAAAATTAAGTATATTTTCCCTTAGTGTTAGAATTTATTCTTGAAATAAAGATTATAACTTTTCTTATATAATAGTATGTGAATCAAATTAAAATATAAAATCAGTACTTGGTAAGTTCTGGCTATTATGCTATGGCAAACAAATAGGTTCTATAAATTTTCAATCTTTTGGAAATGGTTGATTCTTATTTTATTTCATGGTAGGTAATTATTTATCTTGGTCTTTAGAAAACAATTTTGATTCTCAATTGCTCCCAAGCCCTTTCTGCAAGGCTTACTTTATTTCTTTAGTCTTAGTTTTCATTAGTACATGTTTGCAGCACAAAATGTTTATGTTACTTGGTACATGGACATAAGACATCTAAGTTTTCATCCCCTTCTTCTCCCCTGCGTTAACTCCCTCCATCTTGGTCCCCTCCTTATCTGAGGAAGATCTGTCTTCCTATTTACTATTATCTATTTTAAATTTTGCTCTTTATTGATATTTTGGGTTTCTCACATAAGAGAAACAAAGCCATATTTAAGCATGTGCATTTGACTTGCTTAGAACTATGGTCTCAAGGTCCATCCATGTTCCAATGAATGACTCAACTTTATTCTTCTTAGCAGAGTTGCACTCCCTTGTGTGTAAATACCATATTTTCTTTTTCCATTCATCTGGTAATGGACATTAGGCTACTTCCAAGATGTAGCTCTTAGAAATTAACACTATACACTTGGATATGCATGTGTCAATGTAATATGATGTGTTTAATTCTTTTGAGAAGATATCTAGAAGGGAAATAGCTGTGTTGAATAAAGTTTCCAGTTTTAGTTTCTTGAGGAATCTTCAAACTGATAATTATAATAGTTGTGCTAGTCAATCCTACCGACAATGTAAAAGGGGTAGGTCTTTTATTTGGATGATCTTTTAAATAATTCCTTATATATTGTACAATTTTCAATCTTTTTAGAAAATTGTTTGAGGAATAGCTGGCAAATTTTTCCCACTCTATACATTGTCTTTTCATTCTGTTGGTTTTCTTTTGCAGTGCAGAAGCTGTTTAATTTGATACAATCCCATTTTTTTTGATTCTTGGTACTATTTTCTGTGCAACTGGGGTTCTGCTCAGAAAATCCTTGCCTCTGCCTATAATTTCAAGAGTTTTATCTATTTTATCTTACAGCAAGCTTTTTCTCTTATATTGTTCATTTCTTTGATCCATTTTAATCTTAGTTAGTATAAGTATGGATTTGTATTTAACTTTCTATATACCTTAGCCAGTTTTCTCAGCACCATTTATCAAAGAGGCTAACTCTCCTTCTGTGTACTTTTTTGACTCTTTGTCGAAGATCAAACAGCTGATTGTGCCTGGAATGCTTTCTGATGCTTCTATTCTTTTCATTCTTCATATATATGTTTTTGCTAATATCATGATTTTTTTTTATCCCTGTAGCTTTGTAATAAAACTTCAAATCTGGGATTGTGATGCCTCTCACTTTACTCTTGTTACCCAGGATTATTCCTCCTCATCTGGCTGTCTTCTGGTTCTATATGAATTTTAGGGTGGTTTTCTCCAGTTCTGTGAAGAACACTGTGGTATTTGGATTGGGACTGCATTAAATCTGAGTACAGTTTTGAAAGTATGACCATTTTGAGTACATTGGTTCTGACTTTTCAGGAATAAGGAATATCTTTCAATTTTCTAATGTTGTTCTTCTCTGATTTCCTTTTTCAGAATACCGTTTTTGTTGCAGAGGGCTTTTACTTCTTTAATTAGCTTAATTCCTAAATATTTATTTTTTCTTGGTACTATTGTGTATGATGTTTTTTTCTAATCTTTCTCAGTAGATTCATTATAGGTGCACAGAAATGTTATTGATTTTTGTTTATTTTGTATCCTGTTATATTGATAAATTTAATTTTTAATTTTAAACATGGTTTGGTGGATTTTATTTTGGGATGGTTGTAGAAGATCATGTCATCTGCAAGTCTTGATAATTTGAGTTCTTTTTTTTATATGTATTCCTTTTGTTTTTCTTGCCTAATTCCTCTTGCTAATATTTTGAGTACTCTGTTGAACAGGATTGGTGATAGTGGACACCCTTGACTTGTTCTGGATTTTAGAGGGAAAGGTTTCAGTTTTTTCCCACTTCATGTAATGCTGGCAATGTTTGTCACAAATTGTTTTTATCAGATTGAAATAAGGTCCTTGTACACCAATTTTGTTCAGTTTTTTTTTTATCATGAATGGATGTTGTCAAAACCTTTTTCTGCATCTACTGAGATGATCTTATGATTTTTGTCTTTGCTTCTGTTTGTATGATGTATTACATATATTGATTTGCATGTGTTGAAAGATTCTTTCCTCCTTGGGATGAAATCAACTTGGTCAGAATGTATGAACTTTTTGATGGATTTGTTGTATTCTGTTTGCCTGTCACTTGAGGATTTGTGCACTTATGTTGCTTAGAGAATGACCGATAGGTCTTCTTTTTTTTTTCCTTTTTTGATTGAATATTTTCCTGATTTTAGAATTATGTTAAGGATAGCTTCCTGTAGTGGAGTACTTCATTTTCAATTTCATTAAAGAGTTTGAGAGATATTGGTTTTAGATCTTTTCTGAAGTTTTTGTAGAATTCTATATTGAATCCATCTGGACTTGGGCTTTTCTTAGTTGGCAGAGTTTTTATTACTGCTTCTATTTCACTGCCTGTTACTTTGAATTATTCAGACTTTTTATATATCCCTGCTTCTGTGTCAGTAATTCATATGTATCTAGGAATCTATTCATTTCTTCTGAATTCTTCAATTTATTGGCAAATAAATTTATTCTTTTGAAGAACCAGCATTTTGATTCATTGATTCTTTGTATATTTTTTAGTCTTAGTTTCATTGATTTCTACTCTAATCTTTATAATAATTTCCTTCCCAATCGTAGCTTTGAGTTTGGATTGTTCTTGACTTTACAGGATGTTGCGGTATAGCATTAGGTGATTTATCTGCCCTCTTTCTATTTTTGCAATGTGGACAGTCACAGCTATAAATGTTTATTTTAGATCTGTTTTCATTGTGTTCCATATGTTCTGTTAACAATGTACAGGCCTTATTGTTTATATCTAGGAACTGACTTATTTCTTGTTTGATTTCTTCTGCAATCAGCTGATTATTTTAAGATTATTGTTTAATTTCCATATATTTGCATAATTTCTGTGTTTTCTTTTCTCACTGATTTCTATTTTCATTGTTCTATGATCTGATAATATGAATATTTTAATTTCAATTCCTTTGCATTTATTTAAGCATTCTTATTGGCCAGTATGTGGTCTCTATTTGGAGAAGGTTCCATGTGCTGCTGAGAAGAATGTGCATTCTGTGTTGTTGTGTGAAGCATTATGTAGCTTCTATTAAGCCCATTATTTTGAATGTTTTCTTTAACTCTGTTATTTCTTTGTTGATTGTCTAGACCTATCTATTTATGAGAGAGGGTCATTCAGGTCTCCTGTTATAATTGTGTTCATGTTTATCTGATCTTGTATGTCCAGTATTACTTGCCTTATGACTTTGAATGTTAGTGCCTTTATGTTAATAATATTTTATTTCTGTTGTGTATGTGTTTTCTAAACATATTGCTCAACACTTATTTAATTTTTAGTCATATCAAATTACAATTAGAGTTTCATCAAGTTATTCTTGCATTACTGATATTTTTGCTTTCTATATTTCAGTGTTGCAGGTTTTGATCCACAAAACCTCCTGCTGTGTATCTTTGAAATTATCAGTCTTAAAAAACTATCTCTCCCTCCTTTTCCTCAATTAGTGATTATGAATGAACTTTTACTTTCTTTTATTACTACCCATGCTGATTTTTCCCTAGATCCACTCTCTATACTTTTCTGTGCTACTCTGCTTCTGGATTTTGATGCGTGCAGGTCATATCAAGGTGTTCTTTGCGTTTAAGGAACACACTGGCAGGGCATCCTTGGGAAGAAAGAGGGTGGAACTGGGTTACCTACTCCACAGGCTCCCTTTTTGTGGAGCTGCCATTTAACTGCAGGTTTTGACTGCACATCACAGCTCTGGCCAGTGGCCTCTGAGTCCAGTAACCTTTCCTTGTCTTTACTAACTCAGAGGCGCTGATTATTTCCTGTATAACTGCTATGTGTTTTCCTGTGCACTGCCTGTTTGTCACGAATAGTTCTCTCATTTAGCACTCATCCAGTTATCCAGTTAGAATACGCTGAATAGCTTCTGCAGCAACACTTAGTAATAAATTATTTTCAAGTCTGTTCCTCTTTATTTCTTTTGGCCTGGTATATTTTTAATTTTGTCTTGATTTTCAACCACTCTGTGTGATTTTAAACAGGTCCCTGACAATCATATTTGTTCATTTTCAATCTTATTTTTTTATTTTATTTTCATTTAGTTGATTTTAAATTTTACAAAATCGTCTTGTTCACTTTTCTTCTTTAGAAAAAAAAAAATCAGTGAGGATAACTACATACCTGAAATACATTCTGTAGGATTACATTTGCATACATTCCCCAAACAGAAAAAAACCTAAAATATTCTTTAGGGAATGTTATTTAAATAATGAAACTATGAAAAATAAAAATAAAGAGATGATGGGTAGTCATGGAACAGGAATAATTTTGTTGAGAAAGGCCATGGTGTGGCTTCTAAAATGACACAGGAAGATGGTCTCAGAAATGTCCAGTTTATAGTTGTCTATTAAGATCTGCATTCATATTTCAAAAATATCTTTAGTGAGTCATTAGTCTTACAAATTATTTCTACAAAACGTTTGAAATTATGATTCATTATTTTCACGAGGAATATTAATAACTTAATTCTCAAATAAGATCGGGCTTTTTCATATTTTCCCTCCCATATAAAGACCAAGTTTGTGATTAAAACTCAGAAATATTACTTCCAACTTGTCAAAAAGTTTTACCTTAGAGTAATTTTTATGATGGAAAGTAAATATAGTCAACCTTTTATCTAGAAGCCATGACTGGTATAGAAGGATCTTACTCGTTTTTAAAGCAATCTTAGTGAAGAACGTGCTGTATGCAGTAACTCCTGCATGGAACACTGACTACCTTATTTTGTTAGTAAGAAGATCATAAGACCATAATGAACAGCAAAGCACAGAACAATGTTCAGAATAATTATAACCTTGGAAAAGTTGGCAACTCTCTTGATTAAAATCTGAAAGTAGCTAATGCTGAACTTAGTGACATTTATTATTCAATTTTTCCTGGAAAAACATTTTTGTGGCCAGCCTGAGATTCTATAGCAGCAATCCTATTTTTCCTCAGTGAAATTTAATATTATAATTTTGACAAGATTCTATTTCTTAGGAAGGGAATGATTCATTGAAATATAGACTATTTCAGAAGTTACTGATCTTGCTAAATAATTATCTTTTTCATCAACACATTGTATATTACTGCACACCTATTGTGTATCTGACACTGGCCTACATCAATGAACACTGGCCTACATCAATGAACAAGTTAGATAAACATCTGCGCTGCAACATCTAATATGCAAGTAGTGGAAGACACAAAAATTGGATGATTAGTGAATCGAAACATTCTTCATTGTCCTATTTTCAACAATTATTTGCAGGTTATAGGTGCTTTTTTTTTTTGCTTTTCTCAGACTTAATTTTATTTGATCTTTTCTGGAGGCTTTCAACATGGCTGACAATCTTTTCTTTTCTTTTTATAACTTATTTCCTTATCTTTGGACACGATAGCAACCTAAATGCTTCTTCCTGAATTTCACTACCTTTTTTCTATCCTTTAGCTAGAGTTATTTGTGAGACTAGGATCCTGGTTCTCTTCTTTTACTATGGTTTCAGAAACCTCATTTACTGACATGATATAAATGATCACTTAAAGTCTACATGCAATTTTCCAATCTCTGCTGCCAATTTTTACTGAATATTTTGTGATCCTCAAAATTTCGAATTTTCTCCATTTTGACGATATTAACCTTTTCTAGCCTTTCACAAGGTTCAACACCATGATGTAAATGTAATAAAATAATGATAATAATAAGTGCTTATTGAAATTGTTCCACATTCCAAGGAATGTTCTAAGTACTTAACATTTAATTCATTCACTACTCACAAAAACCTTGTAAGGTTGTTAAGCTTAATTTTATCATTACAGGTGTTGAAACCAAGGTGAAGAGTGATGAAATGTTTTGTAAATTGTATCTTATATCCATATAAATTCCATATATTTATATATATTTATTCCATATATATATATATATATATATATATATATATATATATTCCAAATGTAGCCAAAAATAAACTTCTTCAGAGATGGTTACTTAAATAATAAAACTATGAAAAATAGAATAAAAAATATGATGTCTAATAAACTGTCAGGGAGCAGGAAAAATAATAACATCTATAGAGTCATCTATATTACCCAGATTAATCAGTCACCAAATACACTAAGTATTTCTAAGACTTTTTTATTGTAGACATGTAAACTATTAAATATGTCTGCACTGCATATTTTATTTTAATAATCATAATACTACCTGTCATTCAGTGAGGGATTATTGTATGTGTTACAAACCATTTTAAGAATATAGGACCAAAATCAAAATATGAATGTAATAGTGAATTCTTTTTTATTGGTATATGTTTATAGTACAGAATGATTACATTCATGCTTGGGAGTTGGTACATGTACATGACATTTCTTAATTTTTTTACCTCCATCTACTGCTCTCTTTTCCCTCCCTGTACCTCTTAGACCACTATTACACATATTTTATATATATATATATATATGATATTTTATACATGTTTGTAATACAGTGTGATCACATTCCTTCATTCCTTATATGGACTCTGCATATACACAGCACCTTACAACTCCCCTCCTTGTTTTAATTTTTTGAAATCTCGTTTCCCTCTGCTCTCACCACATTCTTTCTGTCTTTTGGATTAGTTCCTGTATGCCAATGATCCATCTCACTATTTCCTATTGCGTATCTTATTTTTTTTGAATTTTATTTAAATATTGGGTTTCAAGAAACCCAATATTTGGGTTTGGGCATAAGTTTTGTTGCTTTTGATTTTCAGAATATTTGCAATAGCAGTACTGAGTTTCCTTATCAGCCACATACATTTTTCTGAATTCTTAACATTTTGCATTACTTATGATACAACTGTTACAACTTGTGAAACAACTTTGGCACAATAACTAAAGTCTGTATATGGTGGTTTTAAAGTTAGTCCCATCATGTTCATTAAACCTTTTCCTGTTTCAAGAGTTCAGTATGAAACAAAATAAGGTAAGTATGCTTTTCTCTAATGCACAGTAACTCACACTAACTCTCTAATGCACAGTAACTCACACATTGCTCTCTTCCTTTCCTTCCTTAGATTTTCCAAGATTTATGAACAACCCACTGTGGTATGTGTGTATCTGAATGGTGTTTTGTGTCCTAACCAGATGCAACCTTCATTTAAAGATATGCATTGCACAACTGAGTAGCATGGTGACTGGATATAAATTGTCAGTAGTTGTTATAAATGACTGGAATTGGTGTTACTTTTATTTCAAACAACTCTCCAAGAACTAGTTCATTTATTTCACGTGATATTTTTCACATTTTTAAGATTTAGCTTAATATGTTCTTCACTTATAAAATTACTTGCACACATCATTTTTAAAAATCATTTAGGTAAACTGCAAACTAGTGAAGTGGTGGAACCTCAGCTTTGAATAGCACTGTCATTTGTCATGTCGGTGGCGCTCTTTGAAAGAACTGAGTATTAGAATGAATTCATGCTCCTTGTTGTAGGAACACAATATCTGATACCTGCAACTTAAAAGAGAAGAGGTTTGTTTTGGATCGTGGCAATAGTCTCTTGTTTTGGGCTCCAGTGCAGGAATGGCATGGGAGAAGGGCCTGGGCAGTGGAAGCTGTCACAATTTGGGATTATAAAATAGACAGAGAAGGGAAAATCGTGGGGGGAAGATGTATTCTTCCAGTTTATGCTCTCAGGGACTCACTTCTATCTAAGCCCCATCTCGTAACAGAAAGTCAACTATTGCCCAGTCCCCTTCCAAAAGCCCTGCCTCTGATCTCATGTACTTTTGGGGCACATTCCATATCCAAATCACAAACTCATTTGAATTGTGCCATTCCAGCTCACTCTGTCCTGGATGTAAAGCATCTCTCTTTCTAACATTTACAATATACACACTACTTGCATATACTAACTACTTGTTAGGTAGCATATATGATGTTCACACTACTTCCTTTCTAGCATATACAGTGTATACACTACTTACAGTCAAGAAAATTTTATTGTACTACATACTGGCCCCAACATACAGAAGTAGTGATGTTAGATGTTGGGTCATGTAGATATAGCAAAGAAAAGTCACAAAGTGCTTTTAAAAAATTTTTTTTGGAGATAGTGTCTCACTGTGTGGTTGAGACTGGCCTTGAATTCATTATGTATCTCGGGCTGGCCTTGGAATATTAGTAATCCTCTTGCCTCAATCTCTCAAGTGCTGGGATTACAGACATGCATCACTACATCTGGCTTCATGAAGTGTACAAATCTCAACATTATTAAGAAAAACTATATGTACTGATACTGTTAAGTAAGCATGAAGCTCCCATTAGTGAAACTGTAAAGAAGAAAAAGAAAATTCATGGTATTTTTGCTGCTGTATCTCAAACTGCAAATGTATAGCCACAGAACATGGTAAGTACTTACATAGTTAAGATGAAAAATGCAAAGATGAGTGGTATAGACTAATGGAAGATCATGTGTTTTGCTTGCACAAGGCCCTGCGAGCAATACTCAGAACCAAACAGAAAACAATAAAAAAGGAAAAGAGGCATCAAATCACTAAATTTGCCACTCTCTGAGTTTCAGGAATCCATTGAGGGTCATAGCATGGCTTTCCCATGGAAAAAGGGGAACTTCTGTATTGTATTCTGGGATTTATTTCAGAATACATGAAATGAGTTTGGGCTAAATATTGTTTGGACATCAGCAATGCCTTTGGTTATATCTTTACCGTCATCTGGGGATTTGTAGGTTTTTCTAGTTCTTTTCCTCTTTTCTCAGCACTCCTCTCTCCCCCTTCTCAATCCTCCTCTCATCTCTCTTTTTCTCTTTCTTTTCCTTTTGCTCCACTCCTTGCTCAGCAAAAGTTTATGCTTTCTTTGGAGCCAGATCCTTTCTCTCTTCAACTTATGTGAACGAAGCATTGCTTTGAGTTCTAAAAGTGGGCAGAAAGGTCTGACCAAACTCCAGGTGGAGAATCAGTGGAACTGGCTGGCCCAGAGAAGGCTCTTCTCATGTGTGTTCCAACTCATATTTCCCGAGTTCTGTACGTTGGAGAATGGGATACTGGTCCAACATTGTAAAAGTTGTCCTTTGATTTCCATTTTGAAACTGTATCCTTCCTACGGCTCCATGGGTGGCACATAGTACTCCTGAACATAATCCTATCAAATTCCTGAAAAATCTCACCTCAGTGGGATGATTCAATGTGTTTCCAAAGATTCAGAGAGAGAACTGAGGTGTGCCGCTCTGGAGGTGTTGGGAGAAGCATTTGACTGAGTTCTGATTTCGTATTATCCTTCAGACTTACACGAGTCTCTGCCTTGCAGGGAAAGCCCAAGCAGAGAGCCTCAGAACAGACTTGTCATGGCACCTCCCTCACTTATTTTATTACCCTGAGAATGCCATTCCTCCCACCAAGGAGAAGTGTGATTGTTTGCATATGCCATCTGCTCACAAACCCCTGCGAGCAGAAATTCTCCCCCAAAAGGTTTATGTAAGCCCCCTGTGAACTCAAAGCACTACGTTTTGCTCAGCTTAAATAAACATCGGAAAGTATCTAAGCATTTGAACTTATAATAACATATTTATCCCAACACATGAGGCTACTCATCATTGGTGTATGTGCAATATATAATTGCAGCATGCCGAAAACAAACAGCTCTCGATCATCAGAGAAGTCTCTGGATCCCATGGGGCACTAATCATCTACCAAAAATAGAGATAGTTGGGGAAAATAACTTATAATTGCATTGGCAATCCACTATTAAAGTATAATTTCATGTTGTTTTCATTTCTAGAGAATAAATAATATAAAAACTGATTTGAAAAATTGCTCATTGCACTTAGTAGCAGACTGAAACATAAAATCTAAAAATTGTGTATGTATACATGTTTTGCTAAGCATGGGTTTTAAAAACCTCAGAAAAATATGCACATACATATATGTGTATGTGAATTTATATTCTTCATTCTTTATTTTATAAGTGAAATTTGGTTTGTACTTTTAAAATTTAAATGTTTTGCAAAATATAAATTTATACTTGTAAACAAGAATTATGAATACATGTATACATGGTTTACTTTAATGATATTTAAATATTTACATTTATAAAGACTTAATTTCACTCTATGTTTTCAAGATGGAGGAATAGCATTTTAATTCTATTTGCATATATAAAGCAGGATTTTAGGTCAGTGAGCATGCAGAGACTGAAATTACATAATCATAACTGAACCTGGAATTATTTGAACCAAAGAATTTATATTAATGAAAATTATACAGCTTAACCAAAGAAAAGTAAAAATATATTAAATGTAGAGAAAATAAATGAAACTTATAATAATGAGTGATCAAATAGCCATGAGTGAATGTTTTGCTCTTGTTTCCCCTTACTGCTATTTCTCAAAAATTTGTTCGTGGAATAGGTCAGATCTGTAGCATGATAGGCAATTAATCTCTCCTCTCTGAAATATGGTTTACATACATCTCATCTGAAACTGTTTACTGGCTAATTACATGTAAAGAGGAACCAAAAATAAAAACTAAGACTATTTTACCACATAGAATGAAAAGTAGCTTGCACAATTGAAATAATAACTACAGTTACAGTTAGAAGTGGAATTTGATTTTTGCAGAAATTATAATACCTCAGAAAAAAGCAAAAAAAATTTCATGGGTTACAATATTGAATCTATTTTTTTTTTTTTTTTGTACCAGGAATCGAGCTCAGGCCTTTGCACTTGCCAGGCAGGACATTGAGTCTTGACAACAAACATCTTTCTATTCCATGTACTATTGTAAAGATTTTCTGGCCTTTTTGATGCTGGAGCATATGGAATGGAAGGAGTCCTCACCTTTCAAAGGTATAGAGCAGTCTTTTTTAGTTGCTGAGATGCATGGCCAGAAAAAACATTGTAATAAAGCATCACCTAAGCCAGATGCTTAAACACAGTTGACTCCTGGGTCAAGAGAGAGTTTCAAAGGTGACTTCAAGAGTTTTCTATCAAAAAGAATGTAACAATTTTGACTTAAGTTGCATTGTATATTGATTTCATTTAGTCAGAAGAAAAGCAGACTTCCAAGAATATTGTCTTTGGATTGCTAACCTTTAAATGGCTGGATCAGTGACTGCAAAGCAGTATATGCTTTGTAGATGAACCACACAGGTCTCCCAGTGGTTTGCACCTTTAAAAGTTAACTTACTAAAATGAACATTGCTTAGTGGATGACAATAAATCAATCCGTATTTAAATTGGGAAAGGAGAGAGGAAACCCCACAGAAGTCCGATAGAGGTAGCAAAAAAAAATTCTAAGACAGCTAGCTGTGTGGGTTTTATATAACATATAACCTTTTAAAATAAAGTGATCTGCATTGGCTCGTGTAGCCTGTGGGAAGGCTTGGCGAGGAACACTTTTGGGTATATTCAAGTTGGTATAAATGACTCTCAATGTGTCATCTGAAAGCTGTTAGGATTGAAAAAGGCACTGGAACCAATTCTTCCTTTTGTCTCCAGGAGGATTCGAACAGCCCACTCTTCTGGACTCAGAGTGAAGTCTTTTCACACCTCTTCCAAAGATACTGGTGCCGAAAGCATGCTCTGGGCCATATGCGAGAAGCAGCAAGTGCAGAGACAGCTTGGCTGGAGCATTCCCAATGGCTTTGAAAGGGCAGAGGTAAATTGATGTGTTACTCTCCTACCTGCTCACACTTGGGAGCATTCTGCTTCTTGCTGGGCTACATTTGGGGATTACGCTCACAGAGGTTAGAGAAATGTGAAGCAGAGGCTCACGACTGCTGGGGACGTGCTGTTCATGAGTTTGACGATCTCAGAATTTTATTTGGCAATAAGATAAGTTTAGAGCTCAAAAGAAATAAAACTGGTTCAATACTTGTAAGGTGATAAATATGATATTTGGGGGCTGACGTAAAATAATGGCTTTTAGAGCTGAGGATATAATTCAGTGGTAAAATGCTTGTCCATCCTGCACAAGGCCCATGTTCTATCCCTAGCACCCTGCCAAAGATCAGTTTTGAGAAGCATCTGCAGCTTCACTGCACTGTGAAATGTGTCCTGTACCTAGTCACTAAAACTCCACATATTCTAGCTGTGTAAGACCAGTGGCCTGGGCTTCAGCATCATGTCAGAACTACACCATTACAAGTCAGCGGGCTAATTTTGTGGCCCTTGAAAGACTTAGATGTTTACAGAATTCTTCCAGGTTTTGTTTCATATGTGACCTTGGGTTTTCCAGATTTTATACGAACCAAAAAGATTTTTTTTAACAACAAAACAAAACAACAAGGATAGAAACAATATAGAATTTTTAAAAAAGTAATAGGAAATTGATAGTAGTTAATATATTGCATATTGTTGTCTTACAATTAGTTGTTCAAATTATAAGATTTAGGCATAAAAAATGATCTCAAAGTGATTTTATATGGCTCCCTGAGCTCTGTGTTGGAACTGCAGTTCTTTAAGGATGGGTATGAAAAAGGATTGAAAGGCTGGTATGAAAATCAGATACCAAACCATTAAATACTTTGAAGAATATTATCATTTTTCATAATCATTCTTAGAAAATAGGGAAAATACAGAAAGCCAACCAGAGACTGGCGTTCAGTGGGGTTTGTGCTCCTATAAGCTTGCTGCTCTGAGCAGGTGAGCAGTTGTGTTTTCACTTGTCTCGGACTCCGGATGGTCTTGAATTCTGCACAAGTATAGAGCCTCTCAATCAGCCTGAGGTGTCAAAAAGCTGCCAACGCAGGAATTTAACCAATTTTATGCTACTAATCTCATGTCAAATATTATAGGGAATTGTGTATACTTTTAACTTTTTAAAATGTCAAACTTTAGTGCAACTTTAATTTTATAATTTCTCTCCTGTTAAATGTAGCATAAGGAGATTGAGAAACAAATGAGTCAAATAAAAGCAAACCCCAAGGGGTTTAACATATACGAATTTACTTTTCTGAAAGATTATATTCCTACAAAATCAAGATTCATTTCCTTGCACACTAATCAACTTTGAACTCTATGCTACATAAAAATACAAGTTTAAGAAGTTAAAAATATTGCCTAAATTTTGTGTTGTGAGGATTTATTTTTACTGTTGAATTATATTTTTATTGTTAGTTTATATTTATTTGAGTGTGAACTAACCAGTGTATCTAAATTAATTTTAAGCATGAAGGAAGCTCCACAAATTTTAGGCTCAGTGATAAGTCATTGCTGGTGAGTTATATTACTTAATCCGAGCTACTAGTGTTAAAACGCACCAACAAGGAGTTGTGTTTTCTGACTGTTAACTGTAGACCCTCCAGTCTGGCAAGGACTTCATAAATCCTGTGTTAAATGTGCCTCCTCCCTCTCCTGTCACTTGCCTCCTTCTCAGCTCCCTTGACTGTAAACTTTATTAAGCAGGATACGCTTCCCTGCTTCCTGCTTCCTGCTTCTGACTTCTAGCACTTTACTTTGCACTTTGCCTCAACCTACCTCTGTGTGCTTTCCTATCACTGAGTCTTAACGACACAATCTCTTGAATAAGAAATTTAAAATTTGTTTTATACATCGAGTCATTTTCTACTTCTAAATAGACATTCATAAAGTTGAATAGTTATTTTTTTAAAAAAACAGATTTAAAATGCCGAATCGGTGTTTTCTCTTGGCTCTGGTGATGCCACAATCTCCTGGTTTCTTTTCGCTTCAGGGTGGCTTTTTCAGTCCACCTTTCAGGGCTCATTCCTTTCCTGTCATCCAGTCGCCATGGAAATTCCTCATCTTGATTTCTCTTTGTGTTTTCTACATCTTTTTTTCCCATGATCTTAACACAGAATGTGAGGCTCGTAAGAACAAGGATTTTTAACTAGAAAACTAGGTATGTTCATATTATCTAGAGCAATGCCTACCTCATATTAGGTGTTCAATGCATATTTCTTGCATAAATGGATGAGCGAATGACTCCAGACTCAAAGCATAAGAATCATTTCTACATTGATGACTTTCAAATGATAACCTCTTGTTTGATGTCTTCAGCTACAAACTCCAGATCTGTATTACAGCTCACTTCTTATATCTCCAACAGGGGTAGTTAAAAGATGTTTCCAATGTATAACTCTTGGTAACCCTTTTTTTTGTGTGTGTGTGTTCCAGCCTTCCTCACCACATAGTTCAGATGCTCAAATAAAAAATAAAGTATTTGGCTTTGACTATCTAGCTTCACAATTTTAACCATAAAGAACTCCCTTTAGCATTAATTCTGATATATTCTGAATCACTTCTACAACTACCTTTGGTTAACCTGCTCTTGTCTTTCATCTGGACTAAAAGAATCCTTACTCTCCACTTTCACATCTGTCTCTTTAACTTAATCCACTTTAATTCTGATGAAATATTTTAGAAATCTCAGCTCATTCCCATGCTTAGTACTTCTTAATCACTTTTCACTGCCTTGAGAATCTGAACCTTACCAAGACCTATGAAACTAGAATCATCCTTACTATCAACTGCAGATTGTCTTGGTTAATCTTGTTTGTAATGCTGGGAATTATCCTGATTGCCCACTTGATTGGATTGAGAGATGCATAGGAGATTACTAAATATACTTTGGGGTGTATCTGGGTGAGTCTCTGAGGGTGTTTCCATGGATGATTGGCAAGTGGGCTATTGAACTGAGTGGGGGAAAACCAGCCCCCAGTGTGGGCAGGAGCAGTACCCAGTGACAGAGAACCAGGTGAAACAAAATTGGAAGGAGGAAGCCAGCCAGCACTTGCAAGCTCAGTTTTGCTTGGGCAGGTGAATCTTTTGCTACTGCCATCAGCTGGGAACATCAGACTTCAGCTTCTTCAGCCTTTTAATATGGACTCAATGGGCAGCTCTCCAGGGAGCTTGCAGAACTGTGGTCGTTGGCTCTTTTTTGCTTTGAAGCTTCCAGCTTCTTGGACTGAGCAACTAATAAATTCTATGGCTCTCCACTATACAGATCAGCCAGTTTCTGATTCTTTAAGTCAATCAAATAAATCCAAATACGTAATATATATATATATATATATATATATATATATATATATATATATATATTTGAGAGCAAATACAGACTGTGAATTGAAGGAGTATATCAGTGTCTGCAATTTGGAGTATTCTGCTTTCCAGTGGAAGGTAGGAGATCCCCACATAATAGCTGAAGCCCAAATGAATGGACAATTAGGTTTCTTAATTCCAGATTTTATTGTCTAAAAGCTGATGTTGGTGTTTTCTTTCGACAAAGGCATGGATAGAGTTTATTTCACTGCTATTAACTTAGGTATTAAAGTAATGATTACTATAAATGAATGCACTGATATTTCAATCCTTTGAGCAAATGTTAATAGTAAACATTATATTTGATACTTAAAGTACATAAATAGGAAAACTGCAGCATCACAGGCTGTTGCTATTTAGCTAGAATTTGAGGAATAAGAAACATTTCCTATTGTACAGTAACTAATTTTTAAAAGATTTTCATTTCATGGATGTATAGTGGCTAATTTATTATACACACACACATATATATATACATATATATGTATATGTATATATATATATATATATATATATATATATATGGAGAGAGAGAGAGTGAGAGAAGAGGAGAAAGAGAGGAGAGAGAGAGAGAGAGAATGTGTATGTCTTCGTTACTTTTCTCTTTGCTAAGAAAAAACATTTGACACAATTTAAAGAAGAAAAAGCTTATTGTAGCTCACAGTTTGTAGTGGTTTCTGCTCATACTTGTCTGCTCCAAGGCAGGGTAACATGGCAGAGGGGAATCACGGAGGAGAAACAGTTCATGGAAGGCAGAAGGCAGTGAAGCAGCAAAGTAGTGAAGCAGCAAGCGATGGCAACAGCCCTTTTCTGTCTTGTTTTCCATGCAACCTATCCACTCCCAGGGTGGAGGACTTTAATTTCAGCACAGTACTATTAATTGAAGCATCATATGCTTAATCCCAGCATCACACACCCTAAATCCAGCCACCTCCAAAAAGCCCCACATATAATCTCACAAGGCTTTGGGGAAATATCTATACATAGCCTTAAAAGTGCATATAAACATGTATATCTCAAATTCGATTCTATTTTATGGTTTTCTCCCTGTAGAACTAATGAAGTTTCATTACTTCAAGTTACAAGTACTCTGGAAGAAAAAGTACAGAATATATTATGATTACTTTTTCATTGTACACTATTTGAAGAACTGCTGTGATAATCTCTCTTGAAATTCACCATTTTATATGTATGTTAAATATTTAAAGCAGACATTATTTTCATAGACATATATATCCACATTTCTGTATTCGCTATGGCAGATACTAGAGGCATTTCTACTTCTAGTATTTTTAGTTTCATTTCTTAGTGTTATCTGCTATGTTGCTAAATGATGGACCATTATTAACATTGAAATTGTCAATCTTTTCACACATTTCTAGCTTATTGTCTCCAGACATCTTTAGGATTTTGACATGTTTATGAAAAAAGAACTAAAATTTAAAGAAACTGACTAATCAATTGACTAATCAAGCCTGTCCACTTCACATTTTATGGGGAAAAATTAGCATGCTTTTGTAGAACACAGTATCATCTGCTTTTAGTTTCAAATATTAATATGAAAAATAAATTTCTTTTTGTGTTTGATATTTCTTTCCTAACTATACCCAGTTATTTAGAAGGGTTTAAAGGAAAACTTAATATTTGTTTCTAATTTGAATGTCTTTTGAAATCGATACTTTAATTTCCTTTTATATCTGATAATCTTCTTGTCTTTTTAAAACTTTCAATAAGAATTACACAATAAAACATGTCATTAATTCTATACCAACTAGTAGGTCTTTAACTTCCTCACTTACTAAAAAAATAACAAGAAATGATATTTTGCTTTTTATAAAAAAAATGTAGACACATCCACTGCCAGTGTAGACCATGAGGTTTAAATTCCAAAGGCATTTTTGATTACTGTAACAATGACTCAAGCTTTGAATTAATTGTGATAATATTTGACTGAAGGCCCTGTAGAAGGCTCATAAGGAGGTTTCTTGTGAAAGCCAAAGCTTTGTACACCTTGCTAGGAAAATATTAAAATTAAAATTTAAAATATTAAAATTACTACTAACATGGGTTTTAAAATCATCATTTTTCTCTTCCATTGTAATGTAAACACATAGGCACTAAAATGAAATATAGGTAGGCTAAAAATAAAAACTAACCTCATACATATTCTTCACCTGAATGAAATTAGTGTATTGTATATGCTTAATATTGTATGAGAATTCATTTCCTTAAAAATCATATTTCCCAGCTTTATTGAGGCGTAACTAATAAAATGTGAATTTAAAGTAGACATGGTGATGTTTTGACATACATATTAGATTATTGCCATCATCAAAGTAAATAGCACATTAACCACTTCACATAGTTACTTTTATTTACTTTTGTAGAGGGGTTACATAAAATCTTATTTCAGAAAATATAAAGATTTTTTAAATTGAAATGCTAAATTGGTTTTCCCAATTTAATACTTTTTTAATTACTAATATTTTTTAGAAAATTATAAATACATATGAAAAATAACTTGTTTCCACTATCGAGATTTGTATTGATTTCTTAAACTCTTACTTAGGATAAGTATGGGAGAAAATACATAATTTTTTAAATTAAGGTAGAAAATTATTTTTATTTCACAAAGGTAAAGACAAAAAACAATTAATATTCAGTTAAATAGAAAAGCTTAGATGATTAACAAAATGTTGCATTAGTAATGAATCAATGTGATATTTTGTAAATGAAATTTTGGAAATAACCATTTATATGATTGTTTTCAATTTTCAAAATGTTAAATTAGAAAAATAAAGAGATTCAAAACTATATTAGTTATAAAACAGTATTTTAAAAATTATATAGATTAATTACATAAGTGTACTTTTCCTGATTAAATTATTACACAAAATTTTCACATTAATAATATCTTACAGTGCTTTTGAAAAACAGTTATAAAATTCATGTTGTGATATCACAATAGCAGATTGAAATTCTATAAAATTAATGAAATTCTAGAGATCAAATTATAACTTGAAAATTTGTCTTTTGAGATTTTCTTGATTGGCAACTCTGCGTTTCATATCTTTTTGGATTATTAAAGTTTAATTTGTGTTAAGTCCTTTTCATGTATTAGGTAATTTATACTTAGAGATTTCGTACGTTATTTCCAATTATTAACCCCCTTTATAAATAAGGATATGAGAACAGGCCAATAAAATAGACAGTTAATCTCTATCACTGACATTCTTTGATGGAGAACCACATGATGGTGAGCACCATATCTTATTTCTTAAAGACAAAACCAGTCTCACCATTTCTGTCGAGTACAGGATTCTAAAATCCTGTCAGTAGTCCTAATAAGTAACTGCTATTTTTTTTCTGAAGGGTAACTATGTACAAGGCTTAAAATCAAGTTCTGAGGGATAGAAACACAGATTGTCCTGTTCTAAAGAAATCTAGATATTTAGACGAAGGGTGGATATGCTCACAGAGTTATCAGCAAACTATAGAAACAACAGGGAATATTGTGACGATGCCAATCTGACATTATTAATGCAACAGAAGACAGAAAAGTCATTGATATTAAGAGTATGGCAAAATAACTGAAATCATATGCACATTTGATGTCACAGTATATTTTATTAGTATGTATGTACAGTGTATGTTTAAAATTTTTGTGGACTAACTGTATATACATAACATAGTTTAATTCATTTTTTTTCATTCTTCTTTCCTCCCCCATCACTTTCTCATTTGAGAAAAATATATCTCTCCATTTTCTACTATTTATCTTTTGCTTTGATTTTTATTTATAGTTTAGAGTTTTTATATAAGAGAAGTCATGTGATGTTTAAGATTGTATGTCTGATTTATTTCACTTATTTATAGTCATAAATAGCATCCATTCTCCTACAAATGACTCGTTTATCATTTTTATGGCAGAGTAGTACTCCAATCTGTGTGTCACTTTGTTAATACATTCATCTGTGAATAGACCTATAGACTGTGCTAAGACTTACCTGTGGTGAATTACACTATAATATAATGTCTTTAATTCTTTCAAGAATATACCTAGAAGAGGAATATCTAGGCCAAATGAAATTAATAGTTTTAATATTTTGAGGAATCTCCATACAGATTTCCAGCTGTACTATTTCACATTCCCACTAACAATATAGATGGGATTCTTTTCCTCACAGCCTTGCTAACATTTGGCATTATTTGATTTCCTGATGTTGGTCATACTTCCGTGGGTAAAATAGATTCTCAGTGTTTTTCTAATTTGCATTTCCCATTGGCCAGTGATGCTGAGCATTGCTGCATGTACTTATTGCTCAATAGTAATTTTTCCCCTGTGAAGTGTCTGTTCAGTTTACTTGGCCATTTTAAAATCGTATTTTTTTGAGAGGGTCTATTTTTTTTTGAGTTCTTTAGATATTAATCCTCTGAGGGATAGTTGCAAAAATATTTCCCCTATTATAAATTTTATTTTCATTTTCTCTTGTTTCTTTTGCCACACAGAAGCCTTTTAATTTGGTATGATTCCATTTGGTTCTTGGTACTGCTTTCTGTACAACTGGCATTCTGTTCAGAAAGGGCTTGCTTATGCCCGTGACTCTGAGAGTTCTACCTGTTTTATTTTCAGTACTTTAAATGTTTTGGCTTTAAATTTTAGTTTTTTTTGATCTATCTGATGTTAGTTTAGTACATGGTGAGAGCAATGGGCCATAGCGTAAAGGAGGTAGAGGGCAAATGTCCCTGGGGCATATTTTTGGGCATCATTGTTGGCCAAAAGGAAAATTATATTACAGCAATTTACTCCATTGTAACACAGGAAAGTTTTGACTACATCAAAATATGAATCTTATATCTGCAGCTTGTTACACTATTGAATGTTATTTCATTTTTTACTGAATGACCTCTTTGCAACATTGTAACAGTTTGTAAAGAATTCTTTTTAAAATATTATTACGGTGAAGACTTCTGTAATCCCAGAACTCGGGAGGCCGAGGCAGGAGAATTGTTTGTAAGTTTAAGACCAGCTTGGGCTACAAAGTGAGTCCAAGGCCAGCCTGAACTGAATTAGCAAGACCCTAATTCAAAAGATAATAAAAAAAATTATTACTAACATAATTATTAGCATTTCTTTGGTTCACATCAGTTAACTATTAACATAATCTATTGGTTCTCTTGAACTATATTTGATACTAAATTAGGGTTTGCTGTGTGTATCTGAATGTAGTTGTGGCTGGACCCACATGCCTGCTTACGCATGAATTGTACTGGGTAGTTTCTGTATGTATCTGAGCCTTTGCAGTCCCAGAGTAAACTGCTGTGTACGTAGTCGCAGGGCTAGAGCTAAGGCTGCCTTCAGTTGCTGTGTGAGACAGTGGTGAGTAGAGACAGCACTTATATGCTATTTCTGGTTCCTCTAAATATACTTTTGTAGCTGCGACGTGTTGGAGAAAATTTGTAGCCTAATTATATTAAACTATACATTAATATAATGAATAAATGGATGCAAAATTATCTTAGTGAATCTCTATAGGTGATTTAAATTTTCTACTTGATGTAACATTGTAGATTGCTATATTTTTATTTAATAATATATTTTTACTTAATAAATAATTGTAAACATGTATGGAGTTTCTCTACACATCATGTAGATTTTCTATCTGTTGAAATAAGTTGCCATAGTTAGATGTGCTGGAGGGGTGCAAACTGAAGGACTGCTCCAAGGGGCACAAACTCTAGCTATTCCACTGGATGGGAGATATGCATCTGTATTCAAACTGCTAATTGGAGATTGCCAGTTTTTCTAATACTGCTTATTAAAGAGAATTTCCTTCTTCTAGTGTATTTGTATGTGCCTTTTGTCAAAGATCAAGTAGTTGAATGTGATTGAGGTTGCTTCCATATCCTCTTTTCTATTCCATTGATCCCCATGTCGATTTCCGTGTCAGTACCATGCTGTCTTTATCAAGGCAGCTTTGTAACATAACCTCAAATCTGGGATTGTGATGGTTACCACTTTGATCTTGCATCCAGGATTGCTTTTACTTCCATATAAATTTTAGGGCTGTTTTCCCCACTTCTGTGAAGAATATATTTTGTATTTTGATTGGGATTGAATTAAATCTGTGTATCAATTTTAGAGGTATGATCATTTTGACTACTTTTATTCTGTTTTTTCAGAAGCAGTGAATATTTTTCCATTTTTCTGATGTCCTACTTGATTTCTTAGTACTTAATTCATAATACTGTTATTTCTTTCTTCTTTCTCTTCTCTCTCTTCTCTTCTTTCTCTTCTCTTCTCTTCTCTTCTCTTCTCTTCTCTTCTCTTCTCTTCTCTTCTCTTCTCTTCTCTTCTCTTCTCTTCTCCTCTCCTCTCCTCTCCTCTCCTCTCCTCTTCTTCTCTTCTCTTCTCTTCTCTTCTCTTCTCTTCTCTTCTCTTCTCTTCTCTTCTCTTCTCTTCTCTCTCTTCTCTTCTCTTCTCTTTTTTCTCTTTGGGGCAAAAAAGAAAAAGGATTTATTCAAAGCCAACTCTGAAGAGATGAGGGACCTATTTGCCTCAGGTCACCTTCAAATCATTTGCAGGTGGATGATTTTCATAGTAGATATCTTTTACATCCTTGGGTTAATTCTTAAGCACTTAATTTTTTTTGATGCTATTATGAATGATACATTTTTCTAAATTTCTTTGTCAGTACATTCTTATTCGTTTACAGGAGTGGTATTGATTTTCATGTGTTTATTTTGTATTCTACCACATTAATGAATTTGGTTATTAATTCTAGAAATATTTAGGTTGACTTTTAGGGTCTTCTGTGTAGAAGATCATGTCATATACAAAGAATGTTAATTTGACTTCTGTCCATGTTTTTTTTCCTGTGTAATTGTTTATGGTAATGTTTTGAGTATTGTGTTGGATGGGAGTGGTGATATTGGACATTTTTGTCCTGTTCCTGATTGTGGAGGGAAACTTTTCAGTTTTTTTCTCATTTGATATGATGTAATTAGGAGGTTTTTCATAAATGGCTTTTATCAAACTGAGATAGGGTTTTTTTTTGTAACTATTTTCTTTAGTGTTTTTTATAATGAAAGGATATTGGATTTTGTCAAAGGTTTCTTCTTTGCCTGCTGAGATAATCATGTGATTTTTGAAATTCTTTGCTTTTTTTATATGATGTATTACATTTATTAATTTGCATGTTTAAACATTCTTGCATTGCTGCAATGAGCTTATTTGGGCACGATGGATGTCCTTTTGGTTGGATTTGTTGCATTCGGTTTGTCAGGATCTTGTTGAGGATTTTTGCATCTATCTTCAGTACAAAAATTGGATTATAGTTCCATTATTTGGGTGTATTCTTGTCTGGTTTTGAAATCAGGGTAATGGTAGCTTCAAGGAATGATTTTAGTTTCAGTTTCATTAAAGACTTTGAGGAGTATTAATGTTAGAGCATTCCTGAAATTTTTGTGGAATTCAGCAATGAATCTATCTGGACTTGGACTATTTTTAGTTGGTATAGTTGTTGTTCGTGCTTTAATTTTATTGCCTGTTATTCAAGGTTTTTAAATCCTGGCTGGGTTTTTGCAATTCATATGTGTCTCAGAATCTCTCCATTTCTTCTGATTTCATCTGTTGGTATACAGGTTTGGGAAGTTCTTGCTAATAATCTTTTGGATTTTGGCTGCATCTATTTCTATTTAATCTTTTTTCATTTCTAATTGAATTGATTTTGAGCTTTTCTTTCCTTGTTTTGGCAAGTTTGGCTAAAGGGTTGTAAATTTTGTTTATTATTTTGAAGAACCAGCTCTTTGAGTCATTGATTCTTTGTATTTCTTTTAGTTTCAGGTTTATTGGCTTTTGCTCTAATCTTTGTGACTTCTTTCCTTGTGAAAGAGTTTTGCCCTAGAATAAATTATTGTATGGTCATGGCGGTGGTTTAACGGTCATGGAGGTGGTCTAACGTGGCAGAAGGCCAAAGTGGAAATGCCTACCACTTCCTGCTTCTTCCTCAGCCCTAACTGCGACTCCCCTTCCTGTTTGTGCATGCAGAGGGTTCCAGTCAGCTCCTCACACATCACCAAGGCCCTCCCTAAGCACCGTCCAAGTCAGACAAAACCAGGCTTTTATAGTCATGGAGTTCTCTCCATGATCTTAGAATAAAGGCTACTTTTTATTTTATATCTTTTTCTTATTGTGCCAAAAACCTAACACTTTATACTTGCTTTGAGTTTGCATTGCTGCTGTTTTTCTAGGACCTTAAGGTTCATTGTTAGGTTATTTATTTGACTTCACATCTATTTTTTGTGATATGGGCATTTACAGTTATGAAGTTCTCTTAGGACTGCTTCCACTGTGCCACATAAGTTCTGTTACGTTGTAGTGGTATCATTTTATCCTAGGAACAGTCTTATTTCTTCCTTGAGTTTGCTGGTGATGCATTGTTTATTTAAGTAAAGAATATATCATTTTCCCCATATATTTGCATGATTTCTTCATTCTTTTCTTGTTTCTTCATGCTATGATCTGATAATATGCATGGTTTAATGTCCAGTATTGTTTTATGAAGTTGTGTGTGCTGTAGTTTAGTGCATCTTTGTTAATAATTGTTATTTCTTCCAACTGTATTATTATCTTAGCTTTTCTGTTTCTCTTCTTTTAAAGCTTCTTTAAAGCTTTCCTATAGCAAAGCTACACTTGCTTTTTTTTCAAGTTCTTATTTCATGGACTATTGTTTTTCATGCTTTGATCTTTAGTTTATGAGTTTCATTTTCAGTTTAATATATTTCTGGTATATAGTATATCATTGGATTTTGAATCTTTTTCCATCCTGCCAATCTGTGTCTTAAATGGGGGACCTGAAACTATTTACATTGAAATTTACTAGTGATAGATGCTGAATTATTCCTGTTCTTGCATTATTTTTCTGTTGCTGATTCCCTATTTTTTCCTTCCAGTTAACTGCTCACCTTACCTGGTTCATTCTATTTGACTCTTTTGCAATTGTTAGTTTCACTGCCTCATTTTAGGATATCTTTGACAACTTTTCAGAGTGCTAGTTGGGTGGGCATGTATTTCTTTAGATGCTCTTTATCATGCAAATACCTTATTTATTTAACAATTTTGAAAGATAGTTTTACGGAATATATGAGTCTGGTTTGGAAATTGGTTTCTGTTAGGGCTTGAAACACTTCAGAGCATGGTCTCCTTGCCTTTAAGCCTTGTGTTGAGCAGCTTACTGTAATTCTAATGTACTTGCCTTTATACATGATTTGCTGTTTTCCTATAAGTGCTTTAAAGATTCTGCTGTATTCTATTTGTGAGGCTTTCACTATGATGTGTCACAGAGTTGTTCTTCTCTGATCGTAACTATTTAGGGTTCCACATACCTCATTTATCTGTATGTTAAATTGTTTTCCCTTATTTGTAAATTTTTCTGCTATTATTTCAGAAAAGAGGTTTTTAAAAATGCAATTTGTGTTGTATTCTGATTTTTCACTAAATCCAGTTATCCTTAGAATAGATATCCTTAGATTTTCTTTGTAGCTGTTGGAATCACTTTTCATGTTTTCCTGTTTTTTTTTTAAATTTGCATTTTAAAAAACAAAACAGAAAAAAGAATAGAAATGATACAGAATTTCAAAAAAAATGTAGGGAATTAACATTAGTTAATGTACAACTCCTGTTGTTTTTAAGGTGTGTCTCATTAATTGTAGTTTTGACACTGTGCCCCACATTGGTCACTTCTGCTGCTCATATTTTTGATATGATTTCAAATCTCCTGAATTTCTATCTGGAGCCTTGTCATAGAGTCGGATTCTTTTATGTGTTGTCATTCATGCTTTGCATCATTTTGTTTTGCTCTGCTAGCTCTTTTATCAGTGTCTTCTGTAGACTTGCTGGTCTGTCATTTATTTATTTATTTATTTTTTTGAGCCAATATCATTTACTTATATCTGAGTTTTCTAAGTGTTTTATTCTATCTCTTGATATTTCAAATAATTCAGGCATGTGACTTTTGATTTCCTCCCAGTCAATGCCCAATGGTCAGCTTTGGGGGAGTGTATTGGTATGCAGTTTATTGACTTGTCTTCTGTTTCTTCTTGTTTGTTGGCTTTTGCTTGAGGTTTGTGGATTAATGGTAGTGGTAAACTTTGTTTCTTGTAGTTTTAGACCTCTTTAGTGTCTACTTTTCAGTGGTATCCTCTAGATGCAGACATAGGTCTTTACCTCTATCCCAGGATCCAACCACTTCTGTTTAGTTGGGATGGAAGCTGGCGGTGTATTTGGCTCAGTACTCAGTTCTCTAACAGTGGGTCACAATATTATTAATGACTCAAGGCAATCCAGACTGGGTATCCAAACAAAGTCAATTAATAGCATCTGCTATGGCATGTTTGCTGTAACGATAAATTCAATAGCATTTAAAGAATCAAATATAAAATGAGTACTGACAAACCCTAAAGACAAATCATAGAATACCCTTAATTATAGAGAACAGATAATTATAATATGAAAACTAAGACAGAACAAATGTTGATCTACAGTTAATGTGTAGTAAATGGAACAACTTTATTTCTACTAACAATAGAACTGTATTGAAGAGCAATTAAATTAGCTATCTAAAAATTAATAAAGTTTAGAAGTTATACTAGTAAGTGTAGAGCAGATAGAGAGCCAGAGAAGGAAAAATGTATACTTTGAGAGATTAATCAGTGAGATAGAGAAAGAAAATAGAAAAGTGAGATAGGATTTCTTATTGAAGAGTAAAAGGAAATTAGTAGTGTTAGAAAACAGTACAGGGATAAAAGAAGAAGAAAAGAAGCAAAAGCATAGAACAAAATACAAGAAGTTAAAGAAAGGCAAAAAGAAGGGAAAAACATTGAAAGGGGTAAAACAAAAGGAGAAAAAAGCAATTAAAAGAAAAAATTCAAGATAGGGAGGAGAAAACCTCACCTCCCAAAATAAAATCCAATAAAGGAAAGATTAAAAAGAATTGGAAATACCAAGAAAATATTGAGTCAAAGAAAAAAGAAAACCCTGTATTTTTGAATAAGTTATTTAATTTTTTTTTTCAAGATCTGCAATCTTGACATCAAGCCAGTCATGATTTTACCTTGCTCTAAGTATCCATCTATTCTAGCCTGTGATTGCCATGCAAACCGGGGAATGTCCTTGTGCTCATGGGTCCATGGGAAATGTAGTTTTCCCTCTCATCTCTGCTGCAGGTACCCTGCACTTAGGAGTTCAACTGGACTTTTGGACCTAATGTCAGGAGTCACCATGTCAAGTTGCTCCCTTCTCTCTCCAAGTGTTGCACTTGTCCAGGATCAGGTTGGTTTATTAGTCCTCACCATTTCTGTCTTATGCCAAGGTGAGGCAAAACATAGCTTTGAGCTGGTGAGTGGTCTTTCCCTCCTATCAGAGGTTATAGCACATTTTTAGCATTGGCCTTGCTCACGTGGGAGCTGGGGAGAACTCTGCATCCAGCATGGTGCTGCTTGCTCATATTGGGCCAGAGCATTGTTTTTAAAACAATAGGGAGTATAATCAGAACATAATGAACAAAAACCTAAGCTAATTAAATGATCCATTTTCCAAATGAAAAGATAAATGAAACTGCTGATACTTCTTTCTGTCCCTGACCTTGAATGCATCCACATTAATACAAGAGAGGAAGAAAAATTGCTGTTAAAATGAGTCATGGCACACATATTTTTAAGTTAATTTGTGAAAGAGAGACAATTTTCATTCTATCAGATAAAGTCAGTGAGACATTTTTAGCAGAGTTCTGGTGAAAACACGTCAAGCCTGTGGAAATTTCAAATATCAAATTGAATGGTTGGAAGCCACATGGAGGCGAAGGGAAAAACTAAAATAAAGAGCTGATCATGGCTGCTTGTTTCTTTGTGAGACTGAAGGCGGTGGTATGACAAAGTATTAACTATTTTGTATGTTCATGGTCCTGGCTATTTAGCTAAAGGCCTCATACTTGCTAGGTAAGCAAGTAGCTCTACCACCGAGCGAAAGCCTCCGTCCTAGAGTACCAAAGTATCAAGTTCAGAGTTAATTCATCCCACTTCCTTCCATGTTGTTGGCGTGTTAACAGTAAATAAGATTTTAAAATTATCACTAAAGCTGTGTTACATAGATGTGCCAACTCCCCAGAGGGATGTAATCATTATGTACTGCAGCTATGTACTAATATAAAAATAAAAATAAAAAAGAAAGGAAAAGACTTTCTTGGAAGTAGTGTGTTTGTGGTTTTTAAAGAATTTCACCACTAGTTTATAGGAAAACAATTCTAACATTTTATCATCCTTATTAATGTATAACTGCATACATTACTGGATTTCTCTGTGATATTTATATACATACATATATCATGGAAATTTGTTCAAATATACTTTGTTCAGCCAGGCATGGTGTCACATGCCTGTAACCCTAGCAGTTGGGAGGCTGAGGCAAGAGGATTGCTATGAGTTTGAGGCCAGTCTGGGCTACAAAGTAAGTTCAAGTCCAGCTTGAACTGTATAGTGAGACCTTGTCTCAAAAAGACAAAAAAAAAAAAAAAGAAAGAAAATCAAATACATTTTGTTCAAACATACCCTCCCTAACACCCTTGCTTGATCTACCCTTTTCCCTCCCTGCTCGTCCTCTTTTCCTGTTAGTCTCTACTTTTATATCTTCTTTTTTATATATGTGTGTTTCCATATATGACAGAAAACATAAAACTTTTTGTCTTTCCTTCTCTGGATTTTTTTGCTCATATGATGACTTCAAGTTCCATCCACTTTCTTGCAAATAACAAGTTTTCATCTTTTATGTGTGAATAATATTTCATTGTACAAATACGCCATATTTTTCTTATTCGCCTATCTCTCCATGGGGCACCTGGGTTGATTTTCTGTGAATAATGCAACAGTAAACTGGGATAAACAAGTGTTACTAAAGTATTCTGACTTTTATTTTTGGTGTCTACCTCAGAGTGGGATAGCTGGATCATGTGGTAATTTTAGATTTTAAGGAATTTTTGTACAGTTTTCTATTAAGGGTGTACTAATTTACATTCCTACCAACAGTGCATGAGGGTTGCTTTTTCTCCACATCTTTACCAGCATTTGTTGGTTTTAAAATAACTTCAAAAATATATTTGTAAGAAATGTTTATCAAAAAGTTACTTTAAAAATCTGGTTCCAGTATTCAGGAAAACTTACGAAAAAGATGTGCATAGAAAAATACTTTCAGAATATGGAATTTTTTTAAAAGAAAATCTACACAATATACTATCATAGAAACAAATATAATAACTTCAATTAACCCTAGGCTTCCTTCAGATGTTTCTGGCTATTAGTATGTCCTCTGGAGAACCCCAGTGACTCAAAAGGTTTTCCTCTTTTTTCTTGACTGAACTACAACCAAAACCACAGGGTTAATAATTAGTTAAAAAATGATGCCTCTAGTGAAATCAACAAGATGGTTGAAAGAAATTTCTCCATGTGTTAGGAGACTGTTCTGGGGGTATGGTGTGTGAGAAGTGGGAAAACTTTTAAGCAGTGGGTCTGTGTGAGAAGTGGTTAGGTTGTGGTACATACTGTCCTTGGATAAGATTATTACTGGTGTTAAGGAGTGAATTAGGTGTTCCTACAATAGTGAAATGTTATAAAAGAGCAAGCTTGACTTAAGACTTTCTGTAACTCCTTGTCTTGTCACATGATCTTTCCCTCCTGCACAGGTTTCTGTCATGTGTCTTCCATAATGTTCTTACCAGAGGGAAAATCAATGGAGACTGCTTCATCTTGCACTTTTAGCCTCTAAAATTCTAAGCTAATCAAACTTCTTTTTTTTAATACATTTTAAAAATTTTATTTAAAGAGAAGAAAAAAAGCAAAACAGAAAAAAGGGTAGCAACAATACAGAATTCTAAAAGAAAGAAAGAAAAAGAAAGAAAAAAGGAAAATGAGAAAAAGCCTCACTAAGAAATCAATAGTTTATAAATTACATACTGTCATCCTGGATGTAGTTGTTCAAGTTACAAAGTTAAAGGGTACTTAGTAAATGTTCAAACAGTCAGACTACAAACAGTTCTGCTCAAAGATCCAAAAAATATCCAGCAATATGGTCATCTATTTTACACACTCAAACATATATGCAGTTATATCCCTTAGAGTACTTTCTTTTCCTCTCTTTTTTACAATAGCAATTACACATTTTGGTTCTTTACACTTGTAGTTCTTATTTACTTTTTACACTATAGACACAATATGGTATTTATAAATATGATTCTTATTTATTTCACTAATGAGGACAGTCTCAACTTGTCTCCATTTACCTATGAAGGCCTCAAGATCATCTTTTTTATAGCTGAGTAATATTCCATTGTATAATGCCACATCTTTTTCATCCACTCTGCAGTAGCTGGGCATTTTGGTTGTTTCCAGGATTTAGCTATCACACATTGTGCAGCTATGAACATGGGTGCACATATATCACTGTGATATGAATGTTTCAATTCTTCTGGGAAAATACCCAGGAGGGTAATAGCTGGATTGAATGGGGCTTCCAATCCTAGTCTTCTGAGAAGTCTCCATATGGATTTCCATAATGGTTGCACCAGTCTACCTTCCCACCAACAGTGGAGCAGTGTTCCTTTCCCCCCTCAGCCTCGCCAACATTTGTTATCAGTTGATTTCTTGATGGCAGTTATTCTTTCCAGAGTGAGGTAGACTTCTTTTTTTAAAAAACAAGAACCCAGCTTCAGGTATTTTGTTACAGCAATGAAAAATACATCAGCCTTCACTGTCTTCTATAAAAGTCCAGCTGTTAACTATCAAGAGGCAAGAATATTGACTTGAGTATTGCAGAATGTGTGAGTGGGAGTGAAGTTAAGACATCTACTCAAACCACAGAACCAAGGAAATCCTTGATCAATGGTAAGAGGAACATTCTGTATATATGTCACCCTTCTTAGTGTCACACAAAAAGAAATCTCTACATACTGTTTCTACAGTGGAAAAAGGAAATTAGACCCCATACCTGATTTTAATTGCTTTAACAAAATCCTGTGAATTTGAATATAGAGCAACTGAGATGATGGAATTCTTGCAGCATATAAAGGAAAGAAAAATAAAACATCTCAAATTGCTAAATGGGCATGACTAAACACATCAAAACATATGTATTGAGGATTTCCTAAGGAGAAAGGAAAAGCAAAAGATAAATGGCTTGAAAAATAATGACCCCCAAATGCCACAAATTTGATGAAAAACAATATTCTAGATACCAGATAACTCAATGACTTCTAAGAACAATTTAAGGAGTTCTATATCTATAGACAACAGAGTCAAATTGGAAAAACCAGAAAGAAGTAAAAATTATTCATAGTAGTAAAGAAAAAAGTGATCCTTTCATGTACAAGAGATCCTATTTTAATTGACTCTTGTACAATTTATGCATTCTAACAGGAAATTTCCCAAAATAGTCAGTTGGATGATTTATTCTAAGAGTTCTGTATCTGCCAAAACTTATTTTTAAAAATTGGGGATATATTAATATATTGAATATCAACAAAAACAGAAAATTTATTGCTGGCCAACTTGCTCTAAAAAATGCTAAAGGGAGATGTTAAGCTTGAAATAAAAGGAAGCTAGAAAATAGCTTGATATTTGAAGAAGATATAAATGGCACCAATAAAGTTAAGCATCCACATATAAATAAAAATATATAATTTTATTTATAGTTCATTTTTAGTACTTTATACTATACAAAGCAAGTGAGACAATGAAATAGTTATAGAGTTTTGTTAATGGGAATAGTCATTATCATAATTTGTATGAAAATATGTATTGATGGGGAGTGAGCAGAAATTTATAAAGATTTCATATTATTGAAATTAACTTGATAGTATAACAACTTTGATTACTATAAGTTATTATGTAATTGTTGACACTTGGATGCTAAGAAAATAACAAATACAATAAAAGACAATATACTAAATTAAGAAACCCCTATTTGACAAAAGGGAGGCAATAATGTAGTAAAAAAAAGTGAAACAGATATGAGACATAGAAACAAATATTAAAAGGCCATATGTAATAATAGCATGCCAACAATCACTTTAAACATAAGTGGGTTAAGTTCTCTAATCATAAGGCAGAAATTGATTAAAAACACAAATTATATTGTGTCTACAACAGACACACTTTATTTCCAAATACATAAATTACTTGAAAATGAAAAGATGAGGAAAGATTTTCTGGAGCATTAACCAAGAGAGACTTGAAATTAATACACTAATATCAGTGAAAATACACTTTTAGACAAAATTTGTTGCTAGAAACAATGGAAAACATTTTATAATGATAAAACTGCTAATACATCAATAAACTATAACAACTATCAACATAAATGGATTCCATGACAGAGGTATAAAACACATGTAGCAAAATGAACAGAATTAAGAGAAAGATAACTAATTTATATTAAATGTAGACTCAATGTCCCAATTTCCATAATAGATAGAACATTTATACATAAGCTCAACAAAAGGACAGAGTCATTAAATAATTCTACAAGTCATGGAGGCCTGAAAGATATTTACCTGGCATTCATTTCAATGATGGTAGAATAGAATTTACATTCTTCATTAATGTATATGAAGCCTTCTATAGGATACACCATCTATTAGGTTAATTTTCAATATATTTAAAAATATTGAAACAAAGTATTTTCTATGTGTGACTCAATTTGGATAACAATTGAAATGAATAATAGAAATCAGAGAAATCAACTAATAAGTGAAAATTAAAGAGTAAACCATGAAAATAATCTATAAACCAAAGAAATTGAAAGAAAATGCTAAAATACTTTTAGTTGGAAATGAAAGCACAACAAACCAAATCTTGTGAGATGCCTTTTTAAAAAAATTTATTGTGAAGAGAATAAAACCAAACAGAATAAAACCAAACCAAGTAAAACAGAATAAAAGCCAATCAAAACAAAACAATAAAAATGATACAAGACTTCAAAACAAGATAATAGGAAATCAACAATGGCTACAATAATATACTTTGTTATCTTTAAAATAGCTGCCCATGACATCAGAAACAATAAAATCAAACAAAGTAAAACAGAAGAAAACCTAACAAAACAAAACAATTAAAATGATATAGGACTTTAAAACAAGATAATAGGAAATCAACAGTGGCTGTCATCTTCCCTTAATGGATATTTTCTCCCCTTTCACTTTCATAATGTCTGTTGTGCATTACGTATTACACTAACTCCTTTAGATTTTTATGCTAGGAATGAAATGTGATGTTCACCCATGTGAGTCCAAAACATTGTACCCATGAGCATGATCTCAAGTTGCATTCATTTACTTATCAGAGCCTTCAGATTACCCTTCTTTATAACTGAATGGCTTTCCATTGTATAAAAATGCCGTATCTTCCTTATCCATTCTGTGGTTTATGGGCAAACTACTCCTGCTTCTTTTTAGTTCCCTGTTACATGGAGCATTGTTTTCTCTCCTTTGACTTTCAGTTTACAAATTTCAATGGGTCTTGTTTCTTGATCCATTAGGTCTGTGTTTCTTTTTATTGGTGAATTGACCATCTACATTAATGGTTATGACCAATATGCACTGGCTCATTTCTGCCATGCTATTTTCCTGCTGTTTATTTCTCTCTAGAATATATTTCAGTACTCTTTGTAGTATTGATTTCAAGATCATGAATTTCTTTAGTTGTTCTTTGTCATGGAAGTATCTTATTTCTCCAGTCTTTTGAAAGGTAAGTCTTCAGGGCACAACATTCTGGGTTAGCAAAGTGTTTTCTTTTAGGATTTGAAATACTTTATTCCAAGTTCTTGACTTGATGGTTTGTATTGAGAAGTCCTTTGTGATTCTGATGGATTTTCTTTCATGGGTGATCTGTTTCTTTTCTCTATCAGCTTTTAATATTCTATTCTTGTGCTGAATTTCAGGGATTTTTATTATATGGGTGAATGTAGATTTATTTTGGTTATGGGTAGTTGGAGTTATGTATATCTCACTTTTCTGTATGTCAAGTCCTTTCCTCATGCTTGAGAAGTCATCTACTATTACTTCTGTAAATAGTCTTTTTATGTACTTTGTGTTGACTCCTGCTTTTTTGCTGACATCTATTATTCTTAAATTATTATTATTATTATTATTATTATTTGGTACTAGAAATTGAATTCAGGACCTTGTGCTTGCTAGGCTGTGCTTTGCCACTGAGCTAAATCCCTGGCCCTAAATTATTTTTCTTTGCATCATATTGCAGTCATTGAATTGTTGTTTCCAGGTTCTTTGTTATTTTTAAGAGATCTTTCATTATATGATTGCTAGCTACAATCTACAATCATGTCTTCAAGGTCTGAAAGTCTATCCTCAGTTTCCTTCATGTGATTTTGCCAGCTTTCAATAGAGTTTTAAATATTTTGTATACCTCTTTGAACCTATTTTATGCATTACAGTTCTTTCTTATATTGTTCATTCAAGCATTCAAGGTTTCTCTGATTTTCCTAAGCTCCTAATTTTTTTTCTCTATGTCTTCTTCAGATATGTTCAGCAACCCTTTTATTATATTTGTCATTTCTTCTTTTACCTGAGATATTATTTCTGATCTGTCTTTTACAGCCTCATGATGTTTCTTTACTTCAGTTGTCATCATCCTACAAATTTCAGGTGTGTGACATCTGAGTTTTTTCATGTCTATGTCTCCTGGACTTGTTCTGTTGGAGGCTAGAGATTACCTTTTGCTCCTTCATCTTGACATTTTCCTGGGTTCCTCCAAATGACTCAGGTCCCAGGAGCTTGACACATTGGCAGCCCATTCGCAATGCAGGGGAATGGGCCAGGTACCTGGGTTCTCTGAACTGAGATTCTCTGGGAGGTGGTGGGGAATAGGGCCAGCTTCTCCAGCTGCGCAGCTGCACCAAGGAGGCTGTACTGGTGGCTGGTGGGCATGCAAGGTGGGGGCTGACTTCTGCTTCTCCCAGAGCTGGCTGCGGCTTCTCCCAGCCCATTCTAGTTACCTGCAGGAAGTGCCTCCAATGGCCAGCAGATGTGTGGAGGGGGCGCTGGCTTGTGAGATGCTTTTAACACAATATTTAAAGGTAAATTTATAGCTGCAAATATCTATGTTAAAAATAACAGTGGTCTCAAATTAATAATGTAAACTGTATTAGAATTGTGGAAAAAGAAGACTAAACAAAGAAAGTAAACACATGACAAATAAAAATTAGAGTGAAAGTCATTGAATTAAAGAATAGAAACCAAATACAGAAACATCAGTGTAACCAAAATAATTTATTAAGAAAACACTTGTAAATCTTTGCTTAAAACTGATGAAAAAAATACAGAAACTTTAAATTATTGAAATCAGAATGGAAGAGGTGATATCATTACTAATATTATAAATTCCAAAAAATTACAAGGAATATTATGAAAAATTCTTTGACAATCAATTATTTTATCTACCTTAAAAAGGTAAATTCCCAGACAGTCATGAATTGTCAAAACTGGAGATAATAAATACAAAATCTGAGTAAATGATAGATATAGAATTAGTGATTAAGGAAAAAAAAAAAACACTTGTAAGAAAGTCCAGACTCATGTAGGTTACTGTAAAACATCTACAGAATTAACATGAGTTTTAAAACACATTTTTCCCTAAAAATCCAAGTGGTAAGTATAATTTCTAATTCATTCTATAATGCTATTGATATTCTGCAACAAGAATAAGATAAGGATAGCACAACAAAAAATTACAGACTATTATTTCATCTAAATTTGAACACAAAAAATCCTCAGCACAAAAGGAATAATATAAATCCAGTAACATGTAAAATAGATTATATACTATAATCTAATTGGATTTATCCTGATAATACAGAATTTCTTCAACATTCAAAAATCAAGCAATATATTATTCAATCTTTAAAAAAGGACAAAACCTACATGATTATTTCTATAGATGCAAAAAAATTAACAAAATCTGAAATCTTTTTGTGGTAAAACGCTTAAATCAGGAATAAAAGAGAAATTTTTAATATGTGATATAATTTTTCTGGTGGCATAATATTGTTTTTAATTTGTTTTTGCTATATGCCAATATCTGGTTGCCTTTGTGTCACTATTGTTATGCAGTTTGTTTTCTTCTCTTTGTGTAGTGCTAGGGATCAAACCTCAGAAGAAGGTAAGACACTGAGATGATCCTCCATATTAAGATAAATAGATTGGACAGAGTTATAAACACCAAACCATAACCAAGCACAAAGACACATCACAGGGAATCTAACTAAAATATGACTGCAGAACAGTGATTAAATTTCTCTCTCTTAACTGGTCTTCAAGCCATAGCTCAAAAGCAAAAAAACACGAGAAAGCAGGACAACAAGATACTCCTCAAATCCCAGATTTCTCAAAAACTTATCACACAGACATGGAAGTAGAGGAAGTTATGTGCAAAAACCTCAAAAATGAAACTGTCAACATATTTTAAGAGATTGTGTATATTTATATACAACATATTTAATGGGATCATGGTAGACTTAAGCAGATAAAGGATTTTTATCATCAAAATATTCAAAAAGCTTAAAAAAGAAGCAAACAATAAACTAAATGCAGTAACACAATATAAGCAATGAATAATTCCTTTAGAAAAAATTAGAAAGTATGAAAGGGTAGCAAGTACAGATAGATGATATGAAAATCTCAGGGGAATATATGGGTAGCAGACTTGACCAATTTGAAAGAAGTTTCAAAAATAGAAGACAAGGCAACTCAGCTACCTAGAAAGATCATATTTCAAAATTTAAACAAATTTAATTGAGGCTGTAACTCAGCGCAAAGTTTCTGGATTTGAATCCCCAGAACCATTGTAAATGATTAAATGAATGAATAAACTAAGAAAATGAGACATGACATATACGTAGAAAACATATCTGTTAAGAGAAATAAATGTTCCTAGTAAATGGAAAGGGATCCTGTGTTCACAGATTTGAAGACAAATTTAAAATGACAATAGTTCTTAAATTTTTCTACAGATTTAGTGCAATCTATCAAACTGCAGCTGCCTTTCTTTTATTTATTTTTATTTTAAAAAACAGAAATAAGGGTAGAAATAACACAGAATTTCAAAAAAATATTAACACTAAAAAATCACTAGTTGATAAATTATGTATTGTCATCCTATAAATAGTTGCTCAAGTTACAAAACCAAAGCATAAAAAGTGGATAGACAATCAAACAATGACAGTGCAAACCATTCTGTTCAATGGTCCAATGAAAACTTAGTAATATGGTCATCTATCTTACACGCTTAAACATACAGTTATATCCTTTAGAGCACTTTCCTTCCCTTTTATTATCTATCTATCATCTATCTATCTATCTATTTATCTATCTATCTATCTATCTATCTATCTATCTATCTATTTTTGGTTCCAGGGATTGAACTCACAACCTCACACTTACCAAGGAGGTGATTGTGCCACTGAGCTAAATCCCAGGCCCTTTGTTTTTCCTTTGGTTCAGGGAATAAAAATTTATGCAACAGAGTGTTATTGAGGCATATAAAGGATTGATATTCTTATGTGAGATATAACATGTATAAATCTTGAAAACATGTTAAACAAAGAAGAGAGACATAAAAGCCATTATAGTTTATACTTCCACATATATAACTTACCTAAAATAAGTAGATTCTTTTAATGGTTTGCAGGTGGTAAGAAAACAGAATTAGAAGTGAGTGCTAACAGGTTTTGCTGAGTGATGAAAATGTCTAGAACTAAACAATAATATTGGTTGCTCAAACATGCACAATTTCAGAAAAGAAAAAAGTAGGGAATTAACACTAGTTAATATATTGCACATTGTTATCTCATAACTAGTTGCTAAGGTTACAAAATCTAGACACAAAAATGATCAATCAAACAATGACAGCACAAATTGTTATTTTTGATGAACTAAGAGAGATTAGTAGTATAGTTATCTATCTAGCATACATATACATACATACATTTATAGGTATGTACCAACATGTATATAATCTTTTGCTTTCTTCCTTTTTCTTTTCCCCTATCCCAGTAGTTTAGTCCTTTTGAGCACTTTCTTTCTCTTTCATTATTACAATATCTATTGTATACTTAGGATCTTATTACTCTTTCAGATTTTTATTTTTTATTGTTTTATACTAGGGAAACAATATAATATTTATAAATGTGAGTTTTATTTATTTCACTGATGAGTATGGTCTCAAGTTGCCTCCATTTACCTATGAAAGCCTCAAGATCATCCTTTTTATAATTGAGTAATATTCCATTGTATAAAAATACCACATCTTTTTCATCCATTCTGCAGTTAATGGACATTTGGGCTGTTTCCAAGATTTAGCTAATACAAATTGTGCTGCTATAAACATGGGTGCACATATATTGCTGTGGCATGATATTTTCAATTTTTCTGGTAAAATACCCCGAAGAGGAATAGCTGGATTAATTGAGACTTCTAATCCTAGTTTTTTGAGGAATGTCCACACTGATTTCCACAGTGGTTGCACAAGTCTACACTCCCACCAGAGTGGAGAAGGGCTCCTTTATCCCCATAGCCTCGCCACCTTTTCTTATTGGTGATTTCTTGATGGCAGCCATTCTCTCTGGAGTGAGATGGAATCTCAATGTTGTTTTAATCTGCATTTCTCAAATGAGCAGTAATGTTTAGCATGTCTTAAGTTTCCATTTGTATTTTTTCATCTGAGAGATACGTGTTCATTTCAGATGCTTATTTTTGGACTGGGTCTTTGAATTGCGGGAGCCTGAGGTTTTTCAGTTCTTTGTATGTTCTAGATATAAGTCTTTTGTCTGAAGGAGAGCTGGATAAAATTCTTTCCCATTCTGTGGGTTTTTGCTTCACTCTGTTGGTAATTTCATTTGAAGTAGAAAAAGTTTTTAATAAAAAGAGATCCCAGTTTTTGATTCTGGGAAGTATATCTCATGTAGTTTGCATTTTGTTCATGAACTCTTTGCCTACCCCCATGTCTTCAAGATTTTTATCTAACCTCGTCTTCCAGTAGATTTAGTGTTTCTGTTTTAATATTTAGATCTTTGACCATTTTGACTTTAGCTTAGTGCATGGTGATAAACATAGGTCTAGTTTCAGTCCTTGGTATGTGGAAAGCCAGTTTTTCCAGCACCATTTATTAAACAGGATATCCTCCTTCCAGTGAACTTGTTTAGCCCCTTTGTCAAAGATAAGGTGGCTAAGCATCTTTGTGGTTGTGTCTGTATCTTCTAATATGTTCCATTGATCTTTAGGCCTTTTTTTGCCAGTACCATGCTGATTTTTTTCACTGTAGCTTTGTAGTATAATTTCAAGTCAGGGACCGTGATGCCTCCTGCCTTGCCTTTGTTGCCCAGGATTACCTTTACTATTCTAGGTATCTTCTGTTTCTAAATGAATTTTAAGAATGCTTTCTCTGGATCTGTGAGATATGTTTTTGGCATTTTGGTCACAATTGCATTAAGTCTGTATAACAGTTTTGGGAGCATGGACGTTTTCACAATGCTGGTTCTTTTTAACCAAGAGCAAGGGATATCTTTCCATTTTCTGGCATCCTCTTCAATCTCTTTTTTTCAGAGTACTATAGTTTTTAGCATATAATTCTTTTACATCCTTTGTTAGGTTGATTCCTAAGTTCTTCATTGTTTTGGAGGCTATTGTGAAAGGTGTCATTTCCATAATTTCTCTCTCAGTGAATTTGTTGTTTGTATACAGGATTGCTATTGATTTTTGTGTACTAACTTTGTATCCAGCTATACTGCTGAATATGCTTATTTACTCTAGTAGTCTTTTGATAGAGCTTTTGGGGTCCTCTAGGTAAAGTATCATGTCATCTGCAAATAGTGATAATTTAATTTCTTCCTTTCCTATCCTTATTCCTTTTATTTCTCTTTCTCTCTTGTCTAATTGATCTGGCTAATGTCTCCAGAACTATATGAATAGGAGTTGTGATAATGGACATCCTTGTCTTGTTCCTGATTTTAGAGTAAAAGCTTTCAGTTTTTATCCATTTAGTATAATGTTGGCTGTTGGTTTGTCACAGATGGCCTTTATAAGACTGAGGTACTTACCACCTATTCCGAGTTTTCTATAGGGCTTTTTATCATAAACAAGTGTTGAGCTTTATAAAAAAATTTTTTTGTGTTCTTTTGAGATGATTATGTGATTTTTGTCTTTGGCTCTGTTGATGTGGTGTATTACATTTATTGATTTGTGAATGTTAAAACATCCCTGAATCCTTGGGCTAAATCCCACTGGCCATGTATAATCTTTTTGAAGATTTGCTGCATTCTATTAGACAGTATTTTATTGAAATCTTTGCATCAATGATCATTAGGGAGATTGACCTATAGTTATCCTTTTTGGTTTGGTCTTTTTCTGGTTTTGGTATCTGACTAATACTTGCCTCCAAGAATGAGTTAGGAAAAAGTGCTTCTCTTTCAATTTCATTGAAGAATTTGAGGAGTGTGGGCATTAAATCTTCTCTAAAGTTCTTATAGAATCCAGCTGTAAATTCATTAGGACCTGGACTTTTTTTGTTGCTAAGTGTTTAATCACATTGTCAATTTTAATAGATAATACTGGATTATTCAAGATTGTTATACCTTCTTGATTCAGCTTTGGTAATTCATATATTTCTAGAAATCTGTCCATTTCCTCTGTTTTTTTCTACCTTATGTGAGTAAAGATTTTCAAAGTAAGTATTCATGATCTTCTGAATTTCCATTGGATCTGTAGTAAATTCACCCTTTTTATTCCTTATTGCATGAATTTGAATTTTTTTCTTTGCCTTGATAAGGTTGGCTAGAGGTTTATCAATTTTGCTTAAGTCTGTCATACACACTTAATTCAACACAGAGCCTCTCAAAAAAGCAGGTCTTTGATTCATTATTTTTTTTGTATTGTTTTCTTAGTCTCAGTTGTAATACTTTCTGCTCTGATCTTTATAATTCCTTTTCTTCTATAAGCTTTGGGCTTGATTTGTTCTTCTTTTTCTAGAAGCTTGAGGTTTAACATTAGGTTGTTTATTTTTACTTGTTCTCTTTTCCTGATATGACAATTCATTGTTATGTATTTCCCTCTTAAGATTGCTTTCCTTGAATTCCATGTTTCAGTATGTTGTGTTTGAATTTTCATTGAATTTTAGGTATTGCTTAATTTCTTCTTTAACCCATTGATTGTTCAAGAGGTTGTTATTTAATTGCCATGTGTTTAGGTAGGTTTTACAGTTTGTTTTGCCATTAATTTACAATTTCAGTGCACTATGGTTAGACAATATGCATGTGATAATTTCAATCCCTCTACATTTGCTTAAGAATGTTCTATGGCCATTATATGGTCTATTTTAGAGAATGTCACATGTGCAGCTGAGAAGAAAGTGTATTCTGATGTAGTTGGATGGGACACTCTGTAAAGTGTAAGTGTGCTAAGTCCATTTGTCCACAGGTTTCATTCAGTTCTATTATTTCTTTGATGACTTTTTGCCTAGTTGATCTATCTCTTTGTGACAATGGGGTATTAAAATTGTGTTATTGTGTATTTGGTTTTTCATATTTATTAGTATTTGCCTTATTTAGTTGGATGCTCCTGTATTTGGTGCATATATTTATTATTTGCCATATATAGTTGGATGCTCCTGTACTTGGTGCATATTTATTAGTATTTGCCTTTTATAGTTGGATGCTCCTGTATTTGGTGCATATATTTATGAATGTTAGCTATTCCTCTTGAATTATTCACCTAACAAGTATGTAGTGATCTTCTTTATAACTTTCCATCATTTTTAGTTTGAAGTTTACATTCTTTTCAAGCAGAATAGCTACTTCTGCTTTTTTCTGGGTTCCTGTTGCATGGAATATTGTTTTCTACCCTTTGACTTTTAGTCTGTGAGTTTCCTTTTGAATCAGATGTGTTTCTTGTACACAGCATATTGTTGGATCCTGTTTCTTGATCCATTCTGTCAACCTATTTATTCTAATTGGTGAATTGAAGCCATTTACATTGGTGAATATAACTCAATTGTACTGGTTCAACTTTGTCATGTAATTTTCTTGCTGTTAGTTTCCTATTTTCCCCCTTGTTTAATTGCTTTCTCTGTCTGGTGGTTTCTTTCTGTTGTTCTTCTGGAAATTGTAGTCATTTTTTCTCTATCTAGTATGTCTTCCAGTATTCTTTCTAGGGTTAGTCTAGTTGAGATGAATTTATTTAGTTCTTTGTCATGGAAGTATCATATCTCTCCATTAATTTTCAAAGGAAGTCTTGAAAAGTACAGCAATCTATGTTGAAAGTTGTTTTCTTTCAGGCTTGAAACACTTCATTCCAAGCTTGTCTTGACTTGAGGGTTTGTGCTGAGAAGTCTGCTTTGATTTCAATAGGCTTTCCTTGATAGATGAGTTGTGTCTTTAACAGCTTTTAGTATTCTGTTTTTATGTTGAATTTCTGGGATCTCATTTATTATATGTCAGGGTGCAGATTTATTTTGGTTATGACGGTTTGGCATTCTATATGCCTCACTTACATGTATATATGAGTCTTTCCCCATGTTTGGGAAATTTTCTATTACTTCTGTGAATAGTTTATTAATGCTATTTGCTTGATTCTTGCATCTTCATTGATGCCTATTAGTCTTACATTGTTTCTCTTTGCATTGTCTTGAAGCTGTTGAATTTTCATTTCTTGTTGTCCTGTTATTTTTAAAAGCTATTTCCTGGGAAGCTGGGAAGGTCAATAATCAGAAAATAAAGAGCCTCTCTGAGAGAAACACCTCAGATGCTGGAATAAAACATCCTGGGAAGACCAGGAAAAGGAAGGAGATGGATCTGTTGACCTAGGAAGAAAATAAAGGGGAAGAAAAGAAAAGAAAAATGTAGATAAAAGGCTGTAGCCAGATGAACTCTCATGGAAGCCAATCCCATTGCATGGTAGTGGTAAAGTTGGGAGTTGGCAAGCCTGAGAGCCTTGGCAGGAGAGCTTGGTCACAAAGGGGAGCAGGGGAGCAGCACCAGCTCAGAGATGTGCACTGGCTCATGGTGAGTGTGAGGAGTTCAGTCCTCCCTCAGGAGTGGGCAATTGGCTGGGTAACATTTTGGAGTTCAGCAAGATAAGCCTGGAACCAGAACTGCAGTGGCTTCAGTCAGCCACTCCTACCACAGAGCAGATCGGTAAGAATTGCTTGGACTCGGTCGGTCCTGTCCCTGTTCATGATCCAATAGCCAAGGACAAGGTCTCCCTGAAGCTATCCCTAACCAACCCCATCTGCACAGCACACACTAATGTGGTCAACCAGCTCAGAAAGAAGAGGCCAGCCTGCCCTGCCCTGCTTATACTTCAGTGGTCATCAGCACACTGGGGAGGGCAGCAATCCTTAACCAGCATGCTTCAGAGTAATCATAGCCAATACAGGAAGTACCAGGGATCCACTTGTCTGGAAGAAACCAGAAACATGACAAGAGGAAGAAACAAAAGGAAGTCTCCAGGCTCCAACCCAAATTGTATTGGCCCAGGAGAGGTAAACACAGAAGAGATTGGGGGATGCACACCTGTGGTTTCTGAAAAAGCAGCATCTGATATAAAGAATTATCTCCATGATATTATAAAAGAACTTAAGACAGAAATACTATTACAAGTAAATGAATATATAAGAAAAGTAAAAAAAGAAATGCTAAGTACCTCTCAAGAAAACAGATGGAAGAATGGAGGAGCATAGAAAAAGGAGAGAAACCTTTGATGAAGAATATAAACAAAATCTAGAGCACAAGAAACAGATTCAAAGAGATTACCAGGAAATTAAAAACCCCATTGAAAGCTGGAAAAACTGCTTGAAAGAAACTAAAAATAGACTAGTAAACCTTGAAGACAAGTTTACAACATGTAATCACAAAAGGAAAGATCTCTTAAAAATGACAAGGAAACAGGAAGTAACCATACAAAAGCTAGATGACAAGAGGATCTATAACTTAAGAATAAAAAATGTGAATGAAGAAGCAGGGATAAACACAAATGAAATACAAAGGCTATTTATGGAAATAATTAAAGAAAACTTCCCAAGCATAGGAAAAGGAAATGATATTTGGATATCCGAGGCATACAGAACTCCAGCCAGCTATAGCCAAAATAGTTCTACACCCAGACAAATAATAATCAAGATCCCAGAAATTCACCAAAAGAACAGAATATTAAAACTGTCAGAGAAAAGAAACAGATTACCTATAAATGAAAACCCATCAGAATCATGACAGACTTCTTGACACAAACCATCAAATCAAGAAGAGTTTGGAGTGAAGTATTCCAAGTCCTGAGAGAAAATAACCTCCAAACCAGATTGATGTACCCTGCAAAAATATCTGTCAAAATTAATGGAGAAACAAGATGCTTCCATGACAAAGAGGAACTGGGGGAGTTTGTGACCACCAATCCAACCCTACAAAAAATACTGAATGATGAGAGAGAGAAAGGGAGAGAGAGAGAGAGCAAAGACCATGGTTTCAAGAACAGCAACAGTGGGGGCTTACTGAATGGGGCAGACAGTGGAATAAAGAGGAAAAGTATACAACCAACCAGCAGAAAAATAGCATGGCAGAGATGAGGCAGAGAAGGTTGGCCATAATCAGTAACATGGATGGCCTTGATACAATAATAAAAAGAAACAGGCAGAGTGGATCAGGAGATATGGTCCATCAAGATTCTCTATATAAGAAATACATTTAACCTGAAAGAGGGTTTATGGACTGAAATTCAAAGATGAATAAATAATGCTCTGTGTGATAGGGAACCAGAAAAAAGAGGGGGTAGCCCAACCATCAGCTGCAGATTGTTTGGAAAGACATAACACTTTTATACAATGGAGAACTACCCAGCCATAAGGAAAAAAAAAAACCATAAGGCCTTTGTAGATAAATGGATACAACTTGAGACCAAGTTCAGGGGTAAAAAGGTTCAGAACCACTTAGGTAAATAGCAGGTTGTCTCCCTAATCTAAAAACCAAAGGAGTTAGTGGGATACAAAATGTGCAGTGTACCTTGGGAAATTGAAAGGGGAGGAATTGACTAAATAGGAAGGCAGAGGATATTGTTAATCTTGTATCATGATTTGAAACCCATATTTCTTTCTTTGCTCTGTTTAGTTTGGTTTTACTCTATTCCAGTTTGTCTTCTTGTACTAGATTTGAGTGCATAGGCACCTATTCCAAAGATAGCAGGATATACTATGATAACCATTTTTAATTTCCTATTAACTTAATCTAAAACCCTGTATTGATTTCACTGCCTTATTTTGACTGATTTTATTTGAATCTGTCTTGTTTGATCACCATCTTGTCTTGATTGATTTTATTCGAATTTGTTACGTTTGATAGTATCAAGTCTGAGAGTATAGGCAACTACTCTGAAGACAGTAAGATTCACTATAGCACCCATTCTGGTTTGACTATTACCCTCTTTTGAAGTCCTATAATGTCTCCAATGTTTTGTTTTTATTGATTTTTTTCATACTGCTATGTTCAATTTTATTGTACCTGATGATATGGGCAATTCTATTGAACCAGAAACATCACTGTAACCATTGTAGATCACCTTGTATTGTGGTTTTAAATCATGTACTATGTCCATCCTTTTGTTTTGAATGACCCCATTTTTTTTCTCATACGGTTTTATTCTTTTCAAAAAAACCCCCAAAAGCTCCTTTCTATCTTGATTGCTAGGTGAAATCCTGTTTTCAAGGTGCAAAATTCTATCCTAAGCTTCATTCAAACAGTTTTGTTAGCTTCAGTAAAATTTTTTATTTACTGGCTATCTCTTTGAACTTTTTTCATGTATTCTAATTCTTTTCTGTATTGTTCATTCAAGGTTTCCACCATCTTCCCACGCTCCTGTACTTTTTTTATCTATATCTTCTCTAGCTATGCTGAGCCACTCCTTTATTAAGTTTGTCATTTCTTTCTTTACATGAGAGAGTATTTCTAATCTGATTTTTTCTACAGTCTCACCGATTTGTTTCTTTATTTCACTTGCTATCTTTTCATAAATTTCAGGTGTATGATTTCTAATGTCCTCTGTTTCAATGTCTCCTATACTGGTTCATGATGGACTAGATGTTTGAAATTGCATTTTGCTTTTTCATTTTGTCATTTTCACCTCTTGGGTTAAGATTTTGGTCTTTTCAATCCCACTAGCATCAACTGTCAGTTATGTGTGTCTCAGGGTCTTACTGTGTGGTTGATATTTGTTTAATTGCTGGGTCCCACAAAGAAGGGAAGGGGCTAGTCACTTGACTTCCTCCTGCAGGGCCTGTGGGGTGTGTCCTATATTCTTCCTAGGCTGACTAGCCTAGGAGTATTGATGTAAGTCATCCCTTTGTTCCTATTGTTTCTATGGCTAGCAGGCTGTTTCTACCTGGTTATAGTGTGCACCTCAGCTGGAAACCTACTGTGTCACTGGGTGTCTCACAGGCTCTATTGATAACCTCCTGGTTGGGGGAGGCCTGTTGACACTGTCTTCAACCCACCTGATGTTCTCTGTATGGAAGAAGGACTCACCCACACTCTTGCCAGACTTGCCAAGGTCCTACAGTTGGGGAGGAGTTCATTGCTGCTCCTGTTTACCCACTGAAGTCCTCTATTTGAGAGAGAAACTCACCACACTGTCGTAAGCTTGCTGACTTTCTCTGTGTGGGTGAGGGGTTGCTGAGGCTCCCACCAGCCTACCAAGGCTCTGTAGGTGGTGGAAGGAGTTGCTAGTTGTCCATGAGGTGCTGTAGTCTTTTGGGTGGGGAGGTGAGGCCAGTGGTCCACAGACCCCGAGGTCTGTGGAGTGAAGCCAATGATTTGCCAACCCCTAGATCCATGGAGTGAGGAGGGGGCGGACCCAATGTTCCTGTTGACTCTTAGGTCCATGGAGCATGGAGGGGGTGATGCTGAAGATCTGCCAACTCCTAGGTATGTGGAGTGAGGAGGGGGCGGAGCCAATGTTCCCACAAACCCCTAGATCTGTGGAGCAAAAAGAGGGGCAGGGCTGACATTTCCAAGAAAATTTTTTAATTTGATGTAACACTACTTGTATATTCTTGGTATTATAATTTTTGCTACTGCAGTTCTATTCAGTAAGGATTTGTGCCTGTGTCTTAAAGTGTTTCTCCTATGTTTTAATAAAAATATAGCTTTTTGATCTAGCTATAATATCCCTCATTATATTCCCAAGGACATTGAAGTGAAATCTACATAGTGTAGAGATACTTGTATAAACATCTTTATTATGATCCACAATAGTTAAGGAAGGAATCCCATCAACAAATGAATGAATAAATATTATACATATTTTAGTGTATTTATAAATATCTTCTCTATCCATAAATATATATAGTACCCAAGACCTACCAGAACACAATATTGTACACAGGCCCCAAATTTGTACATGTTTCCTTCTGGGCAAAATGTAAGTTTTTTCAAATTTTCCTGTGTTCTTTTTGCTTTTGATTTCTCAATATAAATCTTGCTAAAAGCAGCCAGCAATACCCATGCATCACCTGAATACTGGGTTATCTTGAGATTTCCTTTGCCAGGTTAATTAGTTCACTTCCCTCTATTCTTGGTCTGCTGAAATGTCTCTGCACTAAAATGCAGACAAATTTTGTGCCAAAGTAGAACTTATGTGGCCTCTAGCTCAAATTTCAATGGAGTCCTTATTCTCATCTGAAACTTTCTGAGCCTGACTTTTACTGCCTGCATTCCAATCAATATTCTAGTTTTCTAGGCTCTGACCAGAATCATCCATCAGGCTCTGCTTATTGTGTTCCAAGGTTTTTATAGCCCACATCTCCTACTTTTCTAAAATTTTCCACTAGACCTTTTCCAAAGGCTTCTAAACCACTTGGACATGTACAGTCACAGCAAGAATCCCATTTCTGCTACCAATTATCTGCATATTAATTTGCTTTTTCATTGCTAAAAAACACTACTCAAAACACACAACTTAGAGAAGAAAAGGTTTCATGAGATGTAATACATGTTTGAGTAGCTCCAAGGAAGAAACATTGTGGCAGAAGAGCATGGTAGGGCAAAGCTGCTTAGTTAGTAGCAGCTGAGAAGCAGAGGAAGAGATTGGTACAATAAATAAAAGGGTGTGTCTTGGTTACTTTTCTATGGTTGCAGAGACAAAATACCCAACCCTCAACATTAAGGAAGCAAAGGTTTTTTTTAGCTCACAGTTTATGGAGGTGTCGGCCTAAAAATCAGCTGGCTACAAAGCTGGGCGGCATGGCAGAAGGGCAGTCCTTCACAGCAGTAGAAAACAGCAAAAGCAACAAGAGCGAAAGAAGGGAAGGCAAGCCTCTTTCCTCCCTTATATTGTAAGCAGGCCACACCCCTTGAGTGGGTGTAGTGCTCACATCATCTGCCTACCTCCTCTTGCAGGGGCTAAGGATGTTACAAAGTGAGTACCCTGGCCCCTAGCTTAATCATTTAGATAAATTTCTGACCTTCTCAGTTTGACACAAGGAACACATTAGAACAGTAATGGCTTGTCTTCTACACCCCAGGATGCAGAGCTGCTCAGTTACCTAGTTAAGCTTCTAGACTTCTCAAGTTGACACAATGTATCAACCACTGAGGTAGGGTAGAATCCACTCCTTGTCAATTTCGCAACCAGACACATTTCTTTAAATCAGTCTCCAGATACAAAGATGCTTATTCTTAGCATTTCACAACTTGAGCATTATAACAGGTTTAACAGTCCTTATGAACCAGCATTAAGTCTATCAATATCATATTACATTAGACACATAACATTTTGTTCTTGGATTCCCAAACACTCATGAACATCCCTTTATGCAAAAGGCATTTAGTTCATCTGTTAGACTTGCCAAAGTTCTAACAGTTTCAGCATTGCTGAGAAGTCCAAGGCCCAAGGCTCCTTTGAGATGTAAGACAAAATCTTAGCTACAAGTTCCTGTACAAATGAAAAGCTAGACACTTCCAACCTTCAATGACAGAAGACAAACATTACCATTCCAAAGGGTATAAACATGGAGATTCAAAAGAATGGGATGAAAAGAAGTCCAAAATCCAGCCAGAAAAGCATTAGTCTCGGAGTTCCATGATCAGTATCTGAAGCAATCTGGTTGTGAGCTCCAAGTCTTGAGTGACTGCACCCTCACGGCATTTATGGTGGTTGTAGCTCCCACAGTTTCTCTCTTGGGCTGGTTTTTCTCTCTTCTTACAGGTTTCCTTGACAATCCACACTCCTGGCTTTTCCAAACTTCTGGGTTCTCCATTGTTCCTTTAGCTTCATACTCATAGTCTCCCACACTGCCTCTCAGGGGCACACTGCCTGGCTTCCCAGGCCTTCTGAAATTGAGATGGAAGCCTTTTAAACCTCAGAGCTCTTGCATTCTGCATGCACCTAAAACCAGCACCATGGGGTTGATACCAAGGTTGGGTGCCATTTGGAGCAATAGCCAGACTTTCTTCTCTTTTGGTGTAGGGGTCATGTGCCTGGATCACTGAGCTCTCTGAACATGATTTTGTGGAACACATTCTCTATGCCACTGTCACTCTAGAAACTAGTGTGGCTGCCACCATCTTGGAACCTCAGGTAGCCACTGCTGCCATTCTGGAACATACTGTGCCTGTTGCCATTCTGAAACTTGGCACTCTATGGTTCTTTCCTCAAAGCAAAGTCTTTTCCTATTGCAGTTTTGAAGCTGCAAGTGATGGAGACATGCCACTTCCAGTGATGCCCCCCAGGCCATCTTTTCTATATTTCTGTTCCTTCTCAGCAATCAAGATCTCAGCTCTGTCTTTACAGCTCACAACTTTCCTGGAGCTTCCTTTCTGGACAAACTCCATCCTGTTGGGCTCTTTGCTCCTTATTGTCAACATAGATGTAGCTAAAAGTTCTGAACAATAGCTATGCCTCAACATTAGACTACCTTGAAATTTCTTCTGCCAGATTAATTATATGGCATTCAACTCCAACTGACACACCCAGGACCATGCATTACTCTTTTCTGGGCATTTCTTCTTTATCTTTCTTTTTTTTGGGGGGGTAATGGGGATCAAACTCACAACCTCATGCTTTCCAGGCAGGTGCTTATGCTGCTGATCTAAATCCTGGTCTTCTGGGCATTTCTTAAGCCAGTGATGTTGACATCTTAGTATTAATGATGTATATGTCAGCCATAAAGAAGAAAAATATCCTTTTCAGGAAAATGTATAGAATTGGAAATCATATGTTAAGTGAAGTGAGCAAGACTCAGAAAAATAAATATCACATATTTTCTGCCATACATGAAATCTAGTGGAGGGAATGTGACATGAAATTTAAGGGAGACTAGTAAAGAAAAGGAAAGAAATGAGAAAATAGAAGAAAAAGTAAAGAGGTTGATGAGGCTGAAGATAGTCAAAGTATCTTACATGCATGTACAAATGCATCAAATTAAAACTATTCTGTGAAATTGATATACACTGATAAAAAATCTGTTTTCTGTCAACTATTGGTTAATGATAAACACCATTCCTTGAGTCACAGTGTTTATAAGTGTCAGTATATAGTACTTACTATGTGCAAAACTGCATATTATGTTTAATTATATTGAAAGGTGTTAATGTAAAATTCTAATTCAATATTTTGAGTTTTATACATTTTTGTCCTTGAATTGTTAAAACTTCTTAAAATTTTTACTTCTATCTTGGAATTTCCAGAAAGTGATTTTCTTATGACCCTTTTATTCACTAGTTAATTATCTCCAGGTAAAGTATCTTCAGGGTCACTGTAGACAAAATTATAGATGACAACAATATTTCCATATAAAACAATACTTACATCTTTAATAAACTCTAAGACAAATTCAAATGTAGTCATTTTTTAGGTTAAGCTTATATTTTGACAAAAGCAATGCACTGTTCCTTTATAATAACGAATAGGTGGTCATGAACTATTTTATTTTAGCAGGGAACTCAATCATTGTGGCCAATTATTTGCCAATGTCAGAAACTACTCTGGGTGCCTAAGGAAGGAAACATTATGATATGTTTAGAATTGAAATGGCTTTTTCTTTTCAGATGACAGAATGCTAGAGCAGGCTTTGATAGACATTTGAGTAGATTAATGTGGAATACAGCCATATAATATATCTATATTTTTAAATGAAATAATTACTTCAGTGCATTTGTTTGAGAAATAGTTTGCTTTAGAGCTGATGAATCAAATGAAATGTTTTCCCCATCTGAATAACTTCTACCAATGCTAAGTCAAATCAATTGAATTTAATTTTCTCTTTGTTTTTAATTGAATCGAAACGTTTAATTGATACTCTGGGAGATTTCCTTTATGAGTCTGATGTATATTTACCTTTGTTTACAGATCAGTGATCCATTAGTGGATATCATAGATATTTATAACCAGAGAAACACTAATGTTAATTAGAAAAAGTATAATTATTCTCTTGGTTCAAATATATGTTCTAAATTTTTTTTTGAGGCAGGGTCTTGTATAGTTCAGATTGGTGTTATACTCACTATTTAGTCTAGGCTTTCTCAAACTCATGGTGATCCTCCTGCTTCAGCCTCTCAAGTGCTAAAATATTTTAAATAATAATGATAATACAAATAGAAACAACTTTTTGAAGTTTTGTTCAAAGTGCTCTTCATATACTGATACCTTAAGTGTTAAATAACTAAGGTAGAGGTAGGATATGTAACTACCCTGAGGACACCTAATCCATTGAAATTCGAATGTAGTAGTTTGGCTTTATAGATTATTCTTGTAAATATTTTGCAATGTTGCATCTCAGTAAAATTAATAAAGCCAGGGTAGATTATGACTCACTACTTTGGTAAAAGAATAAGAGAGATACTTGATTGGAAGTGTTAGTCAAAATATAGATCTGAGATTACTTGTAGATTGCCACAATTATCAGCTGTTAATATGACATACATTCTGTACCTCCCCTAAAAGGAGTCAAATATTTAATAGTTATATCATGTATTGTCAACATTTGGTCAAGCACAAATATGGATATTAGATAGTATTACATGACATGAATATTAAAACATATTTTCACTGCTTCTTAAAACTTTTTCCAAAGTCTTTCAATCAAGAAAGAAGATTGAACTAGGGCTCTGTGGAGATCTACAGAGAGGTACTCAATTCTTTTGAGGTACTATGCTAAAGCTTTAATCCTACAAATACATGTGAGAAATTTTCAGTGGAATATACTAATTTCAAAATAAGCCTATTCATTTTAACAGAAAATAGAGCTCATTTACCTTTTTCAATGATTTGATGTTCTAGGAATAGGTACCCTCTTGGATCTGGATATTAAATTATATTTTCATAAATGTAGGGTTTCATCTTACAACCATTATGATGACTACTGTGAAAGCAAGAAGGCAAGGCCACAGAAAATAACAAGCACTGGCAACGCTGCAGAAAAGTTGGAACTCGTGTCCACTGAGTGAAAATATGAAATAGTACAGCAAGTATGACAAGCAGAATGGTGGCTACTCAAAACCCTCAAAGTGGAATTAATATGTGACCCAGCAATTTCATTACAGAGTATACACCTGAAAGAATTGAAAGCAGTAGTTCAATGAAATAACCATATACCTTTGTTTAAGCAGTATTATTCACAGTCGCCAAAAGGTGGGAGCAACCTAAACGCCCAAAGATGGCCAAATGAATTAAAAAACATGGCATGTGCATACAATGCAATAACATTAAACCTGAAAAGAGAAGAAATTCTGAGATGTTTTATAACATAGCTAAGGATTAAGGATATGCTAAATGGAGCAAACCAGTCAGCAAAGGAGAGATACTGTGTGTTTGTTTCCACTGACATGAGATATCAAGACAGAAGAATGGTGGTTGATAGGTGCTGGTGAGGGAATAGAGAGTGATTGCATAATGAGTGAAGAAATTCATGTTTTTCAGTAGGAAATGCTCTCTGGAGGTTAATAATTATGATAGTTGCACAAAAACATGAATGTAGATGATTCCACTAAAGTAGTTGCACACTTAAAATGGTTAAAGTTGTAATTTTGTTATGTGTAGTATAACACAATTAGAAATGAGACAGAAAGAGATGAAGGAAAGAAATACAGGATCATGTGATAAGCATCCATCTTCTGTGTGAGACATGCTTATTTTACTGCTACCAAACACCCTGCTTAGATAGATCTCTTACTGAATTACCTTTATAGTCTCAATCTTTAGAGTTACTGTGTAAATGTTGGGTAAACTGAGGAATTTTAAGAGTAAAATAGGGCACTATTAATAATTATTCCAAGACTATATGCTATCCTTGGTATCCTTGCATATGGATACATATGAGTAGATCAACAACAGGTGGAAATATAAAGTCCTCCCTCTTTATATAACTTGGCCCAAGGGAGGAACATGTAAAATTCTGGGTGTGTGTGTGTGTGTGTGTGTGTGTGTGTGTGTATGTGTGTTTATTTGGTAAAAACAGAGTTAGAGACAGTTAACAAAAACCCAGTCCTGAAGGACAGAATTTGAGATCATGGCACAGGAACTTGAACATTACGGCTGTGTTCTGAATAGAGCTCCATCAAAAGCCAATGGAATTCCAGGTTCATGAAGAACTTTATGGGTAGTAAGTTTATTATATTTATTTCTACATCCTTTGCAGGGTCAAGCCCTGTAGACTATCAGAAAATCTATTAGAAAAAGAACTAGATTTCCAATTAGCATTTGTTATGAATCAGTAGCAACCAAAGTTACATTTCAGTAGCAATATATGGGCATTGTCCAAATATATAAAGATCTATTGGATAACCACAAAAATATTCATAGCTCACATCTTCTATGTGTAATGAAAATATCTTCCTGCTAATTTGAGCTATTATAAAGTTTTATTTCTTCATCATAGATGAATAATGATGCAAGTATATATGCAGTATTCTGGAGATCATTCTTATTAGATGGATGAAGAAAATGTCCAAAAACATTTGAGGAAAAAATTTACTAAACATTTTTCTGTATGTGGCAATTTAAGATGATGAAATATGTCTGTGGGTGTGGGTGAGTGGGCACTAGTGTGCATGTTTAGAAAGTAAAGACCAATGGCAAAGATAGTTTCTGTGTTTAAAAAGATTCATGGCATCAAATTCATAGTTAGCTCATAGGCACACAGAAAACTTAATCTCTTTCTTCTTTGTCATTCTCTTCTTTTATAATTTGTTGTACCATAAAGAGGTCAGAAAAGCCTGTTAAAGTACACTGGCAGGAGAACAGGGGATCACAGAAGAAATCCAATAATTAAACCACTTTGCCTGGCAAGTAACCCTTTGGAAGGTAATGGCTTTGGAGAATAAGTTGGTAGGAGCACTTAATTATTGCTGTCTGCAATTCAGTGTGAGCTGCCTGAACACCAAGAGTTTGATCAGTGTGTGTTAATCTATTTAAACTGGGCACTGTTTTCCAAAATAAATTGGGCACATAATGTATGCATCTCAGATGCTAGATTTTTAGCAAGTCCAAACTTTCAAGATAAAGATTTAGGTAGAATTTCATTTAAAACAAATTACTTGTGATTACCTATAAAAATTTGTCTTTTCTAATTTCAGGATTAAGTCTTTCCAAAGTGTTTTCCCCAGTTAAATATCCATGTACTAACACACACGCACACACACACACACACACACACAGTAAATGAGGATGTCATATCATGAAATAAAATGAATCCTCAAAGCCACTTACCTTTTAATCCACTAGAAATACTGCCCGTGCACAGTGATTATGTGCGGTTGGGACCAGCTGCCCTATGACTTCTCTATTGATGTTACATTCTATAAATGACAGGAGCCCTAACCTTTATTTAGCAGGAGAAGCCATTAATCTGTCTTCAGACTTTCCCCTGCCTCCCACAGAAAAAACAATTTGCCCTTCAAAAGTTTGTTTGGAAATGAAACCAAATTCTGTGTTTCCTCTACAGATGGTTGACCTCTTTCAGTTGGTGACTGCATTACTCATTTAAACAATTATACAGGTCAATATCGTGTAATCTAAATTATTTAGTCTCTTCGTGTTTTTCAGACACTACTGACAGTTGGAGAGGCTCCAGCTGCTGGTTGTACCTGAATTTGAATTCCACACGACAGCAGAATTTTCATGTGAATTTTTGAGCCCATCCAAGCTAACCTGCTAACCTGCTTGATGCTCTTCCCATTGGTCCTTAGGGGGTTATAATTGAAACATCAATATGTTCACACATATTTATTTTTAGATACAAAGATTAAAATACATGTGGCTTAAAAATAATCTACCTGATTAATCTTTCTTCTAAAGTTTAACTTTAATATACCTTTCTTTTTGTTTGTTCCCCACAGGGAGCAATTCAAACCCACCAAATAGACTAGCAAAATATTATGATAACCTTTTCCATCTTAATTTGTACTGGAGGCTGAGTGTGCACTAGGATCAACATTAATTACTGTATAACATTTCACCAATGTAGTTCATGGAAATGTCAGGGAGTTAGCTGAAGGGGACCAGGGGTCTTGGAAACATCAGGGGGGAAATAGCAAAAGTACATGTGCTCCACAGGACAATGAGGATTTATAAACATGGAATTTAGGATTGAGGTGGAAATAACTAAAGTGTTAACACCAGGCAGATCCAGTAAAAGTGAGATTTCTTAAGGTAGAGAGAGAGGAGGCACAATGCAATAATCTGGTGCTTTTTCTACCAGCTTTAAATAATTTTAAAATTACTAAAATTCAGGTTCCAGCAGATAACATAACATCTTGTAAAAGTGATTCTTTATAATAAGAGACCTAGTTTGTTCAAGTTAATATATCAGTTTGAATTAATGAATTTTTAATTCAGATTCCTTTTGCAGCTTGAATTCAGACTAATTACAGGTTTTAAATTGTCACTAGTCGGAGCTCAGCCAAGGCATATTTCCTCTCTTCTTTACTTGCACCCTGAGAATTCATGAATCAATTTTTTTCTGGGTCATGACTTTGCCCCACCAGGAGCAGATAAAACTCTTCAGTGAGAAGAAAATGCAATGGCAGGGATCCCAGTCAGTCAGAATTTGTACACGAATTGCAAAGAAGTAAATGACAGAGGAAATTTCCCAGCTATGAGCGGAAAAAGCTTAAAGATCACATACATATATAATTGAAACAGTAATGAATTTAGTAAATACTTTTAAGAACAGAAGTACCTACTTTTATCCTTGTAATTTAGGGTTATTGAATATTTTAGGAAAAGAACTGCTTTTTGCAAACCTTTCTTTTAAACAGTAGAGGTCACCTTAGTACAAACCTCTTTGGGGGGGAAATGCTTTATGCTCAGTGGTGATAAATTAAGTACTTTAAGCCATCAGCAACTCTTATCATATTTCATTGAAACTAAAAAATGAAACACATATGGTTAGTTGGATTTTTTGAAAAGCTGGAGGTGAAATTATTTTAAAATTAAATTACTTCCTAAATTTATATCCTTCCATTGAAAATGGTTCTTTTCCAAAATGAATGAGAATATATATATATATATATATATATATATATATATATATATATAATTTCACTATCGTACATTCAGTTATATTTTCAATTTACATAGCAATATTCCATTTTTCATTTACTACTAGCAAAATATACACTTTATCATTTTAACTCACCACTATGGCTTATTTTAGAAAACAAATGTATTCATAAATATAATATATTAACAAAGAGTAGCTGAAAAATAGCTAAATAAGTACAAAATCTCCCCAAATGTAAAAAGTTATTCATTAAAATATCACTTAATGAAATATACATTAGTTTAAGTAAGTTGATAATTTCCGTTTTGTGGCTGCTCTAAACCTAAACTATAGTTCATCTTTGTATCATAAGCTGGTGTGGGCATTTGTTGTTCAGATAAAAGACCAGAAGTTTTAAAATGGAAAATTTCTGTTTTCTGGAGTTTTACATAAAGCATTAGTGGTTTCAAATTCACTGTAATATAGTTATAATGAATAATCACAACTGATTGCATTAAGTGGTATTTAAATATTTAACCCTTATGTTCTAATAATCTCATCTATGAATATAGCCAATTTTTTGCAGATGCTCTCAGTAATCTTTTTACTACACATGGCAGATATCATTTTAATATTACAAAGAACACGATAACTATTTTGACAATAAGAATAAGATTTATTCACACTCTCCTTTCTCTGCTTTTTCTTTTTTCCCTACTAGATAACAAACTTGCTATAACTTTTACAATAAGATGAAAACAATTGCCATCTTTCAGAGAGTGAGGGAAGTAGTTTTCAAAGAACTAAAAATTCCCAGGAAATTCTTAAATGCTATTTTAGATTTTAATCACTTTATTAGATTTCTTGCTTGAGTGATTTGTGCAGAAAACATTTTATCTATTTTGTTTTCCTCTGATTACCGAACTGTGTTAGACACAAAAGTCTACTTGAAACTAGCTTACAGTTTAAAGACAGGTTTAATAACAGGTGAACACTGGAAAATATGCAAACAAGATGGCAGACATGAATGACTTCATTTAAGGCATAATTGCTTCTCATCAACCCAAGAAATCATGCAGAAACAGTCTCTGTTTTACCCAGCCAGGAAGAGACCAGAGAAATCATTCAGGCAGAGATACTAAAAGGAAGGTCCATTCTTGAGTCTCAGCCAGACATCTACTCCATACACAGATCCAAGCTTAAAGACAATAGTCCTTAGAATCACAGTTCATCATAACAGATAATTATACAGCAAGTAAGACAATAAGGTTTTTTGGCCTCTGAGTATATAGACTAATTGCTGGCTATGGAGCTGTGGCTGGAAGGCATACAGCACAGCCCCTGCCATGTCTTATTATGTGGGGACTGGTATAATTTGGGTGGACAAGAGGGCTAGTGTCTAGTGAATTCCATATGGTAGCCTTTTTCTTTAGTGAATTATTTTTTCCCCCTGAGTGATAGAGTATTCCAAATGGCTTTTCCCTCTTACCTGGATGGAATTTTTAAAGGGAAGAATTCTGTCTAATGTTCCAAAGAAACTTGAAATTGATATCAAAATATCAATAAAAACAAAATGCAAGAAGTCCCAGCCACTTAATTACAGGTTTGCCATTGTACATTTCAAAATATTAAAATTAGAATATAGTATTAGATTTTACTTAAGTGCATATGGGTGTCAGCGTAGTTGATAAGATAGGCAAAACCCAGAGTTAACAAACAAACATTCTTTCAAATATGCACCTGGAAGGGAAAATGTCCCACCTTTATTTTTGTTTTGTTTTTAACCCTTCAATAGGATTTATAATGATTGCATTTGTTTTCTATTTCTGTATTGTCAAGAAGGTTAAAAATGTAGTTTTCATGATGTTGAAGTGAGTTTCTGATAAGATAGCAAGGGGGTACAGAGGCAGGATCAGCGACCCTCCCTGTCTCCTCCTCAGAAACAAATACATCTCTTCAATTTCTGTAGCCCCCAACCCAGCCAATTAACTTGACATAGAGTTTTGACTCAAACTTGTGACCCTTCAAGGCACAGAGCCCCATTCTACATCTGGTGTTATTGAACCAAGTTAGGGTAAAAATAATCTCTGCTCTTGTTTTTGTGTGTGTTGCCTAAAAATAATTAGTGCTTTTAAAACCTGCAGAGGTCTTTAGGATTCCTAAAGCTTTCTACATGATATTTGTATGTTTTTTCCCTCTTTGGGAGGAAAAAAAAAGAGCTGGAACACAATAATTTTTTGTGAATAAAGTTTGCATCTCCTGAAAGGCTTTCTGGCTCCCATGTGCAAGTGCTGGCCATTACATCATGCGCCCTGAGGGTTGTGCTAGCAAAGAGAAAAGAAGGCGAAATCAGCAAAAATAAAAGAGTCTTCCTGACTTGAATTGAAAAATGTGCTTGTTTTTTGTTAAACACCACAAATTTGCAGCAAGGCTGGAAAGTGTAATAGCATTCTGAGCATATGCTACCTCAGAGGCACAAAGCCCTGGCTTAAAGAAATATGCTCCAAATGTACACTTTGATTGATCCCCAAGATTCGTTCAAACGAAATGATAGTTTCCAAGCTGTGCCACCTATTTTGAAGTTAGTTCAAAAATTCTATCAAATAGAATTGAATGTGAACTTCCCAAAATAATTTCATTTTTTATGGTAAATTAATTAAAATATATGGCAATGTAAAGAAAGCAAATGACATCTTTTGAAATAATGTGAGTTGAGGATGGAAATAGGCAAAATAGAGCATTTTGAGTATAGCACTTTTTCTTCTCTTTCTGTTTCATTTCTAAGAATTCAACTACATTGTGTTCCTGGATGTCTGGTATGTAGCATAATGCATAAAATGTAGCTCAGATATTATAAGTAGTACTAGAGGTTCCAGAAGTATAAGTGGGTACATGTGTCCTAAGACTTTAGTATCTGCAATTTAATGGTTATTAAATGCTCATGTAATTTCAACCCCATGTAGTGTCTATTTTTGCACTGAGAATAAAGTGAATCCACTATTTACTTGTGGTATAATTTGCAGAAGAAAATAAAAGCAAAACTGAGCCCAACAAGGCCAATAACTTTGTTACTGAGGCGATATTTTAATGTATTCTTTTATTGTGTGAATATTTTTTGAAAGTACGTAGATCTTAAATATCGTAGCTAGAAAGTTGATATGGTTTGGATTTCAGATGATAAACACTACCAAACGGTGTCATATTGAAATGTAAAAACTATGTGTGCATGCCACAGCCTCTGCCTGCTATGAGTTTGGTTGTACGAATGTTTTTTTGACTTCTAAATCACACATTTGCTAAAATGAGCTCTGCTAGATATCAGTTTGCGCACAGGCACAATGTGTCCCAGTCAAATTCATAAAACAGATAGCTGAACTATACTTTGACTTTTGACATCAACAATCTGACTTCAATATTTCTCCACACAAAGAGACTCCTGACTCTGTGCTGTTTCAATGTGATGGATAGCTTTTCAGCTGCTGACAGCACTGAACATAATAAATGTATTCATCAGCGTTGGGGGTTGCGTATCCTCATGTCTTAAGTTTTACAGCTCGTGGCTTTGAAATGCCACCCAGAAACACCTGCAGTACTGCCTCGTCTCTGCAGAACTGCAAAGCCACTGTGAAAAAATATTATTATAAAGTTGTCTGTATATCAGCATTTCTGTGCTAAACAACCTTTTAATTGCCTACCCTCTAATTTTTCTTTGCCTTGGAAACACTTGCAGGCACATATTTTAATTTAAACTGCTCTGTTTGACTCCTCTGATCATCTGGGTTTTCATTGTCATTGCTTCACAATAACTTAATGTCATATATAATGGCATCAAATTGGGGAAAGCCCTAAAAGCTGCCAATCCAGAGCTTGACTTGTCTGTGCCAATATTATTCATCACATTCTGTGTCTAACTGGGCCAGTGTTCTCTTACATTTTCGAATCCCTTTCAACATATATTAAGGCTTCCTAACCAATGTGTTTTCTATGCTACACTTAACAAAATGGTTGTAGGCTATACATTTGCACCAACAATTTTTTAAGAAGAATATTATGATGATGCTTATCATGGCACTATCTAAACATTTTACCATACTGTTGTTTAACTTGGTTCTTGTTAAACAAATCACATTTTGTTTGCCACCAGAAGAGGAGCGTTGTACCACTTGTACAATTCCACATTTGTTTTAGATTTCCATTTAATAATGTTACAGTGAGCTAACTACTATTAATGAAAACTTATTTGTGAGGCTACTCCAGAGCTATCATATATGTCTTCTTGGGAGGAGAAGAGTTTTATTTTATAGCTAATTAAAAGTTTCAAAAGATGCTGTGGATTTTTTTGTACAAATTAAAATTAATTAGAGTTATTAAGGAGCCATGAAAAGAAGGATTTGAGAAATAGTGAGAAATATTATTTAAACCCTAATGGAATTCAGTGAAACCCACAGGTCTATTACAGGCCCCTGATTTGCCAGGATCACTGCAGGGAATCTAACATTAATAAGCACACTGGTAATTAAATCATTTGTTACTTTGTCTGTAATGTTGTAATGTTTCACTGATACTCTGTCAGAGCTCTTTGTGCAGATCAGAGCTAATCAAAGGTAATCAATTTTCAGCATTTGAGAAATCTGTAAATGATTATACATTCATCAGATCATTTAGTGGAGTGCAAGGAAAGTGCAATGCAATTAATCTTCCTGCATGAGGAGGAATTACCACCACAGAATTCAACAGTTATAATTAATTTCATTGTCTTGCTGTGAATTTTGATTGCTTTTCTTTGGACTGTATAGTACAAATGATGATTCATTGCAAAGTATTTGCAAAGCAAACACACCAGTGTGCTGTGCAAATTAAAGTAGCTGTATAACAGATAGGTTTCAAACTTCCTATTTACTCAGGGTTGTTGAGTACTAATTTGCCAAATAATAATTGCTTGTTAACTTCATACACTCTTCCCTTGAATATCAAGATTGGTAACCAACATAAATAGAAAGCACGTGCTCTTTTTTATCTTATGGTATGTGTGCAAAATACTAGTTAGCACTTAAACTTGTTCTCTTTCCCAAATAATTTAAGTGTTAAGATGGTTGTTTTCCTATGAAATCACTTGCTATTTATTTGCCTTACACAAAATAGATATAAGGAATATATTACACATTTGCTTATAAGTATGTGGTTTTTTGTTATTATAGCTATAGTACTTTAAAGAGTTTTTCATTTGAAGCATTAGATATTTAGAATTTGTTTGTAACCAAAGTGTCACTGTTTTTAAAAAGTATGTAATGCTTTTGGTACTTAACAAGGGTGTTGTTGAAACAGCCTCTCCCTTATTTGTATATTTCCTATTGACTCTCTTTCCCAGTAGTCTCATAACTTCTAACTATGGCTATGGAAAGGAAATTGATTCAGAAATGGCCTAGTTCAGTCTTACATTTTGTGATTTCATTTTAAATAAAATGATGTTAAAAATACGAGGTGGAGTTTATTGTCAAATTGAAAAAAAAGCACATACATTTAAATGTAACTGTTTACCAAGTGACTATAATTCCTACAATAATTAAAATGCGAAACACAGATTTACTCAAGTCACATTGTAAGATCCAAGTCTCTAATATTTTCCCTCAGATTGAATTTCTCTATTAAAATCAGTTCCACTTCTTCCCATACACTTATGGATGAGAACACAAACCCAATACAAGTTTTTAATGAACAAATTGAGCTATGCACTTGAATCCCCACTGAATAGCAATATAAAGTACACATTTCTCTCAGATATGTGTGTGTTACTGAGAGCTTTGTTGAAATTTATTGAGGAATGAGTAACTTTTCCAACATGTCAAATTTTTAAGCCTGTGAATTAGTATAAATTAGTTCAAACCATTGCCTATTCAAGTCATAATAGTTAATATAAATCTTGTTCTGGCAAACATACACACACACACACACAAACACACACCCAGAGTAATAACACTTGAATGGGTTAACTAAGTCAACACATTTCAAATAATGTAAAATTAAAATGCCATGGCATCACTATTTAAAATTCATGGTATGTTAAATAATACTAAGACAGAGACTAAGATAATGCACAAACACAAAAGTAAATGATTGCTATTTTTTTTCTAAAAGAATAAATTTAAACTGTCTGGAACGAAATCCAAAGAAATAGTCAAATAAAAAATGAGTCCTCAAACCACTACTTTTGCTGTCAAAATCAATGAAACAACTGTGGGAAAAGTCTTTACGGCATCAAATCTGTCATGTACTTTCAAATATTTGTCTAATGTGGAGAAGCATGTATGCCTCCTTTAAGACTGAAAGAAGAAAAAATATTAAAACAAATAACACAGAGATACACAAATTCCTTGTTTCTTAGCTTTAAATATATTTATATTATTTATTTTTTAAAATTGACACTTTTTATTTATTCGAAGTACTCCATTTTTATCTTTGCTAGTATATTTTAATGATTTTTCCATTGTTTCTAGGATTATATTATTCCTATTTTATAAGTCTCTCCAGCTTTCACACTTGATACATCATGCTGATTTCAGGTATTGCAGCTGGTTCAAAGAATATTATGTGCTGAATGTAGTTCAATTAATTTCAAGTTATTTGAACTGCTGGCTCAGAAAATTTCTTAAAGTCAAGTCTTCTCAATTGATAACACCCACATGCATAAATTCACTTGATTATTTTGACTAAATTTATTGGCTAAATCATTTGTAAAACGATAGTCTACTGGAGTTAATAAAGGAAATACGGATATAAACAATGCTACACTAAAGATAAAAGAAAAAGTTAAAACAAAATTAGCGTGTTTTGGATAAAGGTCGTGGACTTTGAAATAAAAAGATGTCTACATCAAAATCCTGGTTCAAATTCTTTTAAGTCATATGATTTGTGAACTTTCCTTTACATAAACATTTTGGATTTCATCCATAAAATGGGAACAGTAATCTATTTTGCAGGATATTGTTTTACTGGAAGTGTTTGTTTAAAAGACTGGCACATAGTAGGTACTTAGATAATGAAAGCAGTTATTATGACAAACAGAATTTTAAACAAAGAAATATATGAAGTCATGGTGGAAATAGTGAAAGAGAAAGTCACAACTTTGGGGTTTGGTATGAGTGGACATCAGTTTTTTGGCAAACTTGGCAAACAAAAATATAGTTTCATTAATTAAATAATTTTAATCACATGGTTTAGATTGGAAATATAGATGTTATGGATTTATTAATTTATCTTTTCAGAAAAAGTTTCTTTTTAATAATTTACTTGAATTATTCCTGACTTTTATTCTTCATGCTTACCGACTTAGGTCACTTTCATATCTGTTTTTTTTTTTTTAAGTTTTGAAAGGGATCTTAAATGATTACCTCCTTTGTTTACACAGGGACAGAAATTTAAAATGCTAGAAAATATTTTTATACTTTTAATAACTTATCTCAATGTTATTTTAATTAACAATAATAAAGAAAATAGTTTTTAAGATTTACTGTTAATCTAGTTAAGCAAAACTTTTGGTTCAGTAGAAGTCACTTTGAAAAACTTAGCCAGGAGACAATATAAAGTTGTCAAAGTGCAACCTGAATATTTTCTAAAGTGGTAAACATTTATTTTCATTGTGAAGATTCTCCTCTATTGTTGGCTAGATTTTTTCTAATTCTTTTATGGGATTTTTCTAGTTTGAATAAAAATGAAAAATCTTTGTAAGTGAAAAAACAAAAGTCAGGGCTAGTTTTAAAAGATTGGAAAACCCAAATTTTATTTTCATTCTAATAACTATAATTTCAAGATGTATCTTATCCATCATTTAATTAGAAACGTAATTGACAATGTTTCACCTGGTACAAAATTTAAAGAAACTATGTAGTTCAATAAATACCATATTAACAAAATGTGTTATATATTTGCTTCCTCTGGTTATTTCTGTGATCTATCTACAAAGTAACAGCAACCTTTTCCTTTTTCCCATATTAAATTCAGTAATCATAACTTTATTTTTTTGAATTTTCCATGGGGTTTTAAAGAGTACCTAACTATACTATGAAACACAATAGGGAAATAAGCTATGACTATTTTTGGTGGACTTTTCAGTGTTTTTGTTTTTTTACTCTTTTAAAGCTCTAGTCTGCAATTTTGTCTGCTATAAGATGGAGAGCAATATAAATAATATATCTGAATGGAATGATATGAAAAAGAAAGAAAAAGCTTGATAGATTCTTGTACTATCATAATTTATGTGAAACATGCAAAAGAAAAAAAATCATGCATACATAACACCTTCCCTGTCTGGCTTCATCTGTATTCATTTGTTGTCAAAACAGGTTTCCATATTTAACTTCTTTTTTTGATTATGCCTTTTCCTTTATTTCATGGAGTGATATGTTATTATCTCTGAAGTGTAGATTTCTGCCAAGTTCTATGCACTTCAGTGTTAAGAGTATGGCCCACAACTCTGGGAATCTTTGTTGAAGCTGTAGAAATAAAATGAATAGTATAAAAGCTTGATGGCATCTGTGGATAGGAAACTCATTAAAGGCCCCAGCCCTCTGTTTTATTTCTAACCACATTTTCCCTGTGGGATTTCAATGTCTTGCAGGATGAAACCAGCAGGACTCATTACTTACAAAACAATGTTTAGAGTCCTTTCGTGGTGCTGGAATGCTTCTGCCAGTCAGGTAAAGAACCTAGGCCTTTATGCCTTCAGGGACAATGCGGCCAGCTCACACACTGCTTGGAAAAGTCATGCTTTTGAATGTAACTGCAGGTGTTGCTTCCAAAGGCTGTTGGTTGGTACCCTCCTATGCAATGTTCAATGGGATAATAGAAAATTCACTTTGGAATTCAAACAAAGTCTTAGAGAAATAGAAATAATAGAAACACAATTTTAAGACTTCCTTAGTTTTTCCCACGAACTATGGACCATGACTAATACCCTCAGGGCAAAAAACATGCCTCAGTCTTTAAGGGATGTATACAATTCAGTGTTTCAAATAAGTAAGTTTCATGACCTCATCAATTTTGTGGCTCTCATTCATTTCCTAGAAAATAAATTTAAGGAAGACAAGAGAGCCATGTTGTGGGATAGAACTTTAGGACATGTAATCTGATAAAAGATCAATGCAGTTGAATATAAAGTCCAACAAATAGTTTCTTTTTCCTTCTAAAAGAAATCATTCCTTTAGCTGGATTCACTAAATCAAATTAGTAAAACTCTGCATTGCCTGTCTCTTTTTGGCAAATGTGGCTAGTGGCATTTTGGAAATATTCTTAGAACTTGTAAAATTCCTGCGAGAATAATAAGGACCTTGCCATTGTGGAATCAAAGAGATTCAATCACTGAAAGTAGTACTATAGGCTTGTCAAGTAGAATTGCTTTTACAGATTTGCTGAATAACTCATCCATAATGGCTGAAAATTTCAGCCATTTTGTTAAAACATCCAAGGCAGAAGAGATTAGCGCACACTATAGAATAGCATATGTATAATCACGAAGAAGTTTAGAAGATGTCTGCGCTGTGAAGCACCATTTAAATATCCCAAGCTCTAGTCATTGCATTATGGAAAACAATGTGAGCTATCTAAAAAAATGAAGTGTGACTTGTCTTTGCTAGCTGATGAGACTTCAATAGCATTTAAGCTTGGTAAAATGTATTTCTAAACAAGGTCGTTACATTTACAGCTTATCTTTGCAGATGAGAAGGTCATGTAGAATTACACTGGAGGGAATTTGAAAAACAGTTACATGTGGCAACCATTCAAGTTAAACTGAAAAGAGTGCTAGCTTAGTTGTTGAAGGAATTACTATCAATTAGATTCATATTAATAACAATGAGATAAGCTGACAACAGATACCTGGGTTACTAAAATGAGGAACTATTAAGATTTTCACTTTTAAGTATATTTTGACAATGGAAATATATATACACACATATATATATATATATATATATATATATATATATATATATATATAAAATAACCCAAAAGTTATCCATTGACAAGTAATATATATATACACACATTATACATATATATATATATGTATATGTGTGTATATATATACATATATATATGTATATGTGTGTATATATATATGTTACTTGTCAATGGATAACTTTTGGTTATTTTCATATGTTTATCTTAATTCCGAAAAGGAAATCGGGATATAAATTGCCATTTTAAGCTTGTCTCTCAAATCTGATGCATTTCACAGAAGCTATATGAAAGTAGTGTCTGGAGGTGGGCTAGGAGTCGGGAAGCCTGATTTGAAATGTCAGATTCACCTCTCATTTTCTATGCAGAAAATTTCAAGTATATTATGCTCAATTTTGTATAGACAAAGGTACAAATCAACTTGGTGAAGAACAAATATTTTTCTATCTATATTTTGAAATTTGAATTTTGGGAGTTATATTTTGCTTAGGTCATATACCACATTCAAAATAATAAAATCATGCAGAATACAATCTTGTTCTGATTGAATTTAAATCTGCCTGCTTGTTACCTTATTCCAATAATAAAATGGGAAAATATTTGCTATGAAACATATTAAAATAACAATGTAAATAACAATATCATCTTTCAATTGAATGAAATATTGATGATAAAATAGAAGATGACTATCTGAATATGTTTCATGGAGAGTGCATACAAAATTAGTAAGAAATTAATAGATATAATTTGTAGTCCCAGTAAAATTAATGCATTTGGAATAGACAAATGTAGCTCATTTATCTTCTCTTTCCCAAGAATCTCATGAAGCCACACATGAACAGATTATAAATTTGAGTTAGAAAGACTCAATAACCATATTTTCTAGTTGTTACTATTTATTATTTACATACCTCTTGGCCAGAGATCATGCAACTTCACTACCAAGTATCCAAACTTTACTTTTTCTCATTCTGTCAATAATATTCCTACAGAATCCAAAACAAAGTCATTTATGTAGAGATCAGAAAATTCCTCTTAAAATCACACTAAGCTATTTGGAAAAAAAATCAGTTAATTAACCCACTTATTGAGTCATTCAATAGTAAAAACAGGATTTATTGACATGTTAAAAATATGCCAGTGCAATATTGGTACCTCATCTTCCGAATGACACTGAAGTTATCTCTGCTTAGGGCTTAGCAAAGGCCAATACTCAACACATAGTCTTTCCTTCTATAGTTCAGGATCAACTAAAAAAATGGCATTAGATGTTCAGCTGAATGGAATTCAAAATGTCAACTTTATTACTGTGAAATGAAAAAAATAGGACTGAAGTAACAAGTGAATGAAACAAAACATTTCTCCACCAATAAACTACCCAGCCAGTCACAATGCGAAGTGCAATGCTGCAGATTTTCCTAGTGAGACTGAGGCATCAGGACTGACACAGCAGCACCTGAACACACTTCCCTACTGGCCTGAGCCAGTTTTGCGCTTGGCTTTCTGTCATGAAGACACCCTCCCGGAAATTACTGCTCTTCCCTGAAGTGAAAGGGTCCAAGCGTAAAAGCTGCGCAGGCCCCTAACACATTGTCCTCCTAGAAATCGGAGGGGACATTTCCTTCCTTCTCAGGTAACTCCAGGAGGAAGTGCGCACTCTAAGAGTTACACGCATCTTCCAGTTTGCACTAAACTGAGAAGTCGTGTGTACTAGTTTTTTACCCCACTCTTCTATTTCTTTTGTGTCTGCTTTTTCGCTCTCCACCTGTGCATTTTTAAGTCTACTGTATCATGCTGCTGTGTAGGGTGTAGAGAGGACGGTTTTATTTTTATTAATACACATCCCTTCCTATCCCTCTTCTGATGGTACAGCTTTGTATAAGAGAATGGCGGAGTCACATGCTGTAGTTGGAAGAGATCAATGAAATTTCCTTTGAAAGGACAAATGTCCCTACTTAAATCAATAGATCATGATACGCCTCTCCTACAGCGTCCTGCTTTAGTGAGCTTTTCTGAGTTTCTATTCTAAATGGTAAGTGATCTTCCTAAAATGAAAAAAAAAATCAGTTGATACAGAGAAGTAAATTTAGTTGAGAAGCAAGGGGACCTTTACTAGTCCAAAACAGGTAATTTTAGGTTAACACAGTGCCTGCTACTAGGAAGAGACAACGGATAATTCGGATTTCTGTTTTTCTTTCATAGATTCCTGAAGGCACAGTGTCCAGGTTAGCAATGCCAGAGCCATGGAAAACTGTTGGAAGCCCAGAACCGTAGGTGCCACTTTAGCCCGAAGGAGCCAGAACCTGCAAGCAACCCACAGGCATGCAGATTTTGAGCATTTTTGGTTAATGAATTGCCGTCATCTCTCAAGTTGCCCTTGTATCTCAAACAATTATTGGAACCATGGAGTAGAGAGGCGATAGTGGCTGGTTTACCCTCCACTGCTGGGTGACTTAGTCTGGAGCTCGCACCGGACCGTGTACTGCTGGAAAGGGCCAGCTAAGACAGACATACAGTTATGCGGAACCCCAGGACATGACCAAATACTATGGACTGTCCCGAGACCAGGGCTGCCTCAGGTCTTCACCACATACCAGCACTGAGCTTCACAAGGTCCTAGACGTACCTCAGTCTCATCTTCTTGTGTGTGAAATTAGGAAGGTAATGTCCACTTTTTAAACTTACTATGACTATTGCATTAGGAGTCATATAGTAAGTGCGTGATGTGGAGTGTGGAAATGATACACTTTAATTTCTTTTTATACAAATGAAAATATTTTTGCTCTCTTTAATAGTCTCAGACTTAATAGCGCTGACCTATATTAGCCAGTGGGAGAGAGGTGGAGTGATGGAGGCTTGACCTTCCCTCAGGAGGCCCTCCGTGGTTGCAAATGATTATCATATTCTATTCTGCTGTGGCTGCACCATAATTGACTCTTATGTGACAATCACCGACTATTTCCACAACAGTTTTATCTTAATACTATTACTATGCCACCTACTCATGAGTAATATGGAAATATGATGAAGTTCTACAAGCTGCTCAAGGTCACCCAGTTCGTAAGGGTTCAAAGAGAGAATCACACTCTGGCATCTTTTTCTGGAGCTCATGTTGCTAATAACTGTGTTAGATGCAGAATTGAAAAGGTTCAGTTAGTTTCTTTTGGTGGTTTCTATAATCATTAAAAGTAAAAATATTTTTAAGTCTAGAGTTCAAAATCTTAGAGGAAACAAATCAGCATGTGTTGAAGATGTCTTACCTTAGATCATGACCTTAATTTTTAAGTGAGTGGTATAACCTTCTATCAAGCAACAATAGTTCTTTTAACCTTCATGGTTAAGTAATTTTATGTTCCTTATTATCTTGAAAAATAAACAATTCTAGCATCATACAACTTACCTCCAGGCTAATGGATGCACATTGAAAGCATGCTAAGTGAAATAAATCAGACACATACAGTTAAACATCACATATATGAGAAACGTGAAATTTAAAGAATTTAAAGAGCAAGATAAATGATAGATAATAGGAAGAGAAGTAGAGGTTATGCAGATGGGATGAGAAGAGACGTGAGACAGGAGAGAAAAGGGAAGTAAAAGGAATTATTACAAAACGCATATATACCAATCCCTACATGAATGTAATTATGTATCATTAATATATACTAATAACAAAATACACATGAAAAAACCTAGGCTCAAAAATCAATGACAATGGGAGCAAATAAGCCACTTGGATTTCTTTTGTGCTTTACAGGAGGCTGTAGCAAACAATGATTTAATCTTTGTCTATAACAAAGATAAATGTGAACTCAATTGACATTTTGACTCCTTCAGCAAGCCTGTTATTTCCAAATTTCATCATAAACAGACAAAAGGTATGAAATACAATGCATTTTCAAAATCTTAGAAGTTTTACAAAGTATACTCTTAGTGACACTATTTTTAAGAAACTTTAAAGACTAAGACTAACTTTAAAGACTAACTTTAAAGACTAAGAGCTTTTTCATTTTATGAAAAAATAAAACAAAATTTCATAGCAAAATAATAAGAGAATGACAGTTTTTAATAGACTGTTTATCATCTTCAATCATAATCATGGTTACTCAGATAATAAGACACAGGGGAAAACTATTCTCTTACAAACAAGAAACCGATAATGGCACAAAAGTTACTTTTCAATGAACTAAAGAGAAACTACCATGGTGAATGAACCAAGTTACAATATAGATTAAAATATTTTTGAAACAATGAATGCAGTAGATAATTTAGAGATTTATTTGGACTTGTCCCTACTTATATATTTATCTTCATTTTTGCTCTTTTTTTGTGTATCTATCTGTATCTTTCTATATTTACATATATTTTGAATTTCTTACAAGAGAAACCATTCAAAATTTAAGTGTATGAGTCTGACTTATTCCACTTAAAATTATGTTCTCAAATTGTATCCATTTGCCTATGTATATTACAGGGACAGATGTGTAACTATGTTTGTAACAGCACAATTTTTAATAGCTAAATCTTATAAACAGGATATATAACCTGTTACATAGATGAATGAATAAGGAAAATGTGGTATTTATACACAATGCAATGCTACTCTGCCATAAAGAAAGATAGGCTTGACTGTTTTTATTGTTTTGTATTTCATTCATTCATTCATATCATATGTATTACACATTTTCCTAGATACTGAATCTTAGAATAGGTATGGAGGACTTAGCAATCAATGAAAGTCAAGAAAGATGCCTATTTTCAGAGAGTTTGTGTTTCATTCAGAAGGAACAGATCTTGTCCTGTGGAGGACAAGGATATGGTTTTCCATGTCATCAATCTTGATCACTTTGAGCAAATAATCAAGAAAGAGGCTTAAACATTTCATTTAGTGAGGTGCACCAAAAATAAACTACATGAATAAAATAATTGGTAGTGGAATTTATTGAGTGAAAAATAACCCCTTCTGTTAGGTATTTGTTTTTCTATTATGAGGTTCTGTCTCAGAAAATATTGAATAATGGTGACAACTTTAATTAGCAATATTCTTTGCAACTACATATAAGGTAAATCAAATAATAGAGACTTTAATGTCTAGAAAGATAGCAAAAAATGTTCAGAAATTATGATATACAACACAAAACAGTACAATTGTCAACTATTTAAATAACAATACTTAAAAATAATGACTTTACTAATTTTGATACAACTGGATACTTTTCAGGTGCCACTATTTGGTTGGTCAAATGAATATTTTAATCATGTATATTCCAGTGACAACTTTTGAAGAGAAATATGCCTTGAAACTTTTCAAATTTTATTGTGTGAAAACTAGTATTGTATATTGCCAGAAGAAGCTGCTCATAGTTCTACTTCTCACCCAAGAGCCTTACATTTTCTATTTTAAACATTTCTTTTCCACTACTTTTGACATTTGAATTCATTATTCACGTCTGTGACGTTTTCATATTATCATTTAATACCGATGTCAGTACCAAACAGTAATAAGGGTGCAAACATCTGTTGTTTACTCTGAAATGATTAGCTTCCATATATAATAAAAATTTACACTAGTTCAATATTTAAAAAAAAAAAAAAAACCTTGTAAACACTTTGGACCCTGGTGATAGGCAATAGAAAATCAGTGATGAAACTTTTGGCCTTGACCCTCTTAATTGCAGTACATTTTAGGCTAAGTGGTAATAAGTTCCATTCTAGATAATGTTTGCATGAACAAGAACGTGTGTTATATTTTAGGCCTGCTTGGTGGTATTTCACTACGGCCCTGAGGCAGTGCAACCAGAATGATACAATCACCTCGTGTTCCCAGCAGGAAGCCTGTGACTTTTTCGCCCTTTCCCATTTGCTACTTGTTGCTTTTGTGACATTTAAGGACAAGATACAGTTGATAATATTGCTGATTTTAAAATGGAGTTGGAACATCTGGAGAAATCATATTTCTTTTCCTGAGAAACCTACACGTTTCTTTTGAAATTCTCCTCAGACATCATTTTCTACAGCAAACCTTCCTTAAACCTACAGGTTAGGGTAAAGGTTAGGTGACCAGAATACACTGTTAACTCAATAACCACCATGCAATTCTAGGAGGCTCAGCTAAGACCTGAAAATCTCTGCTATGAGACTGTAATCAGAGGAACAACTCTGTTAATCTTTGTGTCACTGTTATCCAGTGCAGGAATAAATTGCTTGATCACGATAAAGGACCAGGGGTTGATAACGTGACTACGGTTAGAAAATGGTTCCAGATTATGTGATAGGTTAGCTCAGGATGAACAAGATAATTCTTTCCTTTAAGCTCTAATTGTTTAATAATTTAGACATAACAAATTCAAGCATGAGTTTACAGATCATAGATATAAAGAAAGGAATATAATCAGCCTACAGGGAAGGAAATACCAAATAAGTCTTTCAGAAAAACTGAATGTGGAAACCAAATGCTCTGTGATTACCTAAAGTGTAAGAGGGAGACAAACTTGGGGAACTGCAAATGGTTAAATGCGTCATGAGTTTGGGATTTTAAGGGTAGAAGATGGTGCTGTGAAAGTAGATTAGAGTTAGGAAAGCATCTAAGTATTTATAAATGTCCAGACCTGAGTTTTTTAACCTGCAAAATGAGGAACAATTACGATACTGTTAAGCAGATGGACAACATGGTAATATTTAAATAACAATTTATAGTAGCATGAGGGGTACTGAGGGAACAATCTATAGAAAGCAGACAATGAGGAGATATTTCCTCAGAAGTAAGGCAAAAAAAAAAATCAATGGTATATGGAGAAAAATAGTATATTAGGAAAATGATATGTTGGGAAAAATGACTTTTATGATGAATTTCAAGGTGAATTATTGGTAAAATGATTTCAGGTTTTTGGACTGATTAGTCCACAGAAGTGTGATTTATTCAGAGAATTTCTTGGTGTTAATGGCATGCAGTGTTTTTTAAGGAAAAATATTTTGTGAAGTCTTACTGAAACCCTGCTTAGGGTTTGGCACAGCTGATTTTTCTGATATGCATCCATGCATCCATATTGTCTCCAGGTTTCTGTTTATAACAGTAATCAGTTTGATGTCCCAACATCTTGGAGTTAGGACTCCTGTGAATAGTCTCTCTCTCTCTCTCTCTCTCTCTCTCTCTCTCTCTCTCTCTCTCTCTCTCTCTCTCTCTCTCTCTCCTCACTCTCTATATTCCACCAAACACAGGAAAACTTTGGGTCTCCTTTCATTCCAACTGAGGGATAAAAGCACCTGAAGAAAAAGGAGGAAGTCGGACCATTTCCCTTTGTAGACCTTTTTTCTTTACCATCCTGAGAAGAGTCCCCAGTTAATTCTGAAAGAATGCGGGGGCTGGTGTTGAGGGGGAGTGGTGAAGTTTTAAAAGAGCAGCAGAAGAGAAAAAGTTGACTATGACAAGTACCAGTCATTGTTGAAATACAAGAGAAGTTCCAATCACAAATTTCCAGCAGAAAAAGAAACAGGCAACCACTGTATGACACTTTCTCCCTCACTGCACGGTGATAATACGGGGTCAAGACTTGGAGGGAGGGTAGGCGATGAGAGACTGAGCTCACAAGGATGGTGACTTCAGTAGGAGCAGAACAGCACGGGAACTGCAGAGCGGAGAGCTGAAAATGGGGTAATGGAAGAGGATAATAGAACGGAAGAGTTCACAGGTGGAAAGGATTTGGGATGATGAACACTTTAAGGGGAGGAAAATAGAGAAATGAAGCGAAAACTGACAAAGAGTAGTCAGATTACTAGGAGGCGATGCATTTTACACGGGAATTGAAGCTAACTAGAATAAAAGCTGAACTTGAGGAGAAGAGCAGGACAAACTTCCAGCTTCTGAAGTGTTCAAATCATGTAGAGAAGTTACGAATTAAATGGGATGAAATAAAGATAACGCAAGTGACACCGGAAAAGAGGAGTAAAGTATATTAGAGGGCAAAATCTTGAGCAAAGAATAGATTTAACAGAACATGATAATCTGGAATGGAAACCCATCAAATCTGGACTCGTTTTCAGTCTTTCTATCCTACTCCTGTATCTCCAGAACTTTAGGACACCGAAGTATGCCTGAGAGGCTAGTTCCCAAGGGAAAGCCAGACTTCAGTGGAGATAGAGGTTTTTATTGGTCAGATTACTCAGCAGAAAGAGCAAAGCATCAAAAAGCAGGAGTACAGAACAGAGTAGGAGGCGAGGATGGTTTGAAATTTGGATACTATGCAAAGCTCAGGAGATTGAGAGAGAAATTTAGTTGACCTTTTTGAAGAGAAAGCTCTGGAGAAAATTTTGGTATGTATTTGTAGTTTCTGGAGTTTGTACACCTCTTAATTTTGGCCTTAAGGTTGAATGGGTTTGAGGTTCTAAACAGAATGTTAACTAAAATACATTTTTGAGGTATAAATCCAGACTTGTGTCTTGGCGGATACGTGTGACTATGCTTAATTTTTCAAAATAGAGATAATATTTATTTGTGGGACAAAGAAGTTGAAATTTGAACGTTAACCTAGCCAAAAGTGAGTGAGTGACTTGAGTTGTGAGGTGTAAGTAGAAAAAGTATTACTAAAGAATTTGAAAGTTATCTTTCTCAAAGCAGATGCTACTGGCCGCAGAGAAAAGGATCATTTCATTTAGAGTTTTTGAACTGTAAGAGAGGGCAAGGTGAACAGAGAGCCTGAAAATATCATAGCTAAATTTGATAGCTAAATTTGCCTGATTTTGCTAATATTCTGTCATTTTTAATTCTTATCCTTTTTAGTTATCATAGCAAATTGGAACTCCACATATTAAGTAGGACACAGAATACAAAATAATAAGCAGAGCAATTAAGAAAGAGGGAAGCGACAGACTCGTTATTTTCTATCATTCCGTTTTTCCAAGACAGTGGCATCAGAATGGAGCAAGTTTATATGCTTTTTTATGTTACAGTCTTGTCAGTCTAGGGCACAGCTGAAGATCTCATACTCAATTTGGGTGCTGGTTTTGCATTTCTGTTCTGTCTTTAATCAGTCATTTCCTGTTTGGTGCGAGTTAACAGTTCCTCCGGTGGATATATATATATATATATATATATATATATATATATATTCCCTCTGAGTCATCTCACTTGATAATGTCAGCCATGGGCTCACTGGCACATGTTGTATTGTCAATCTGTGATTCTCACTTTGGGCCATTTCTGTTGCTTGTGTCTCTTCTACTTTCAATTTTCCTTTGATCGCCATCCCCTATTTTAGGAGAACTCAGTTCACTTGCAGAGAAATATTATAGGTTAATCACAGCAGGATATGTGAGAAAGAGACCTTGGAAACAGGATGAAACTTGGAGTGTCATAATTCTATTTGGAGAGATTTGATCCTTGCTTACATGGACCGATCGCAGTTGCTGAAAAAAAAAATAACTGTGATATTTTCATGGATGCAGCCATATGGCACCACCCTACCTGAACCATCATTCTGTTTTCCCTTGCAGACGCTGAGGAATGCAATATGGACATCCCGTCTGACTACCCAGTATACAAACTCTTTACCTAATGTTGCAGATGGGTTTTGTAGATCCAAAGGGCTGTTTATTAATGTGGATATTTTTTCTTTTGCTTATTTACATATTGCTCAGAAGCCTGCCTACAACATGGAGATGATTTGCATGCATCTCATTTCTTGGGAGTAAAGCGCACTCCTACACTATAGGGAACATCATTGCAAGGAGAGGCAAGTCACCGTGAGGTCCCCATTTCCATATTTTATGGGGCCAGTGCGCTACAAGCGCCCTCTACACAAATCACATTCTATAGTTTTTTTGAGTTTTTAATAAATAGGAATAGATACTTAAACACTTGGAAATAGCAGGTTTGTCAGGAAAACACTCTGGGGAAGGTAGTGGACAGAAGAGTGATGCTCTTGAAATAAGATGGAGTTTTAGAATTCCTATTTTTACTATGTACCCCTTGTGTGGCATGGAAAAATATTTCATCTGAATCAGTTTGGTTTCTCATATACAAAACAGGAAAAGCAAAGTGTACCATGTAAACTTGATGTGAAGACTGGACACCTTATTAAAGTAGCGTTACTTGGCAATTATTGCCATTTATACTTTCAGAGGCTTATATTGAGGCTTTCTGGCAATAAAGATGATTCTCTTTAGACATTTGTTTAAAATCATAGGAGTTTTTGAAGTTACAGTCTTGTCAGTCTAGGGCACAGCTGAGGATCTCATACTCAATTTGGGTGCTGGTGTATTCCCAGTACCTATGGAAGTGTTTGCCAAAGAGTAGATGGTCAATTCATGATTGTTTCATCAACTCTAAAACTAATTCACTTATAAGACAAAAATATAATGTGCCAGTTTTAGGCACAATAAACCTAGAGAAGAACAACAGCTAAAGGACAGGAAAATGATTAAAGTGAATTTACTCATTTTTTAAAAATTTCATTTTTATATATTGTTTTCCTTCCAGAATGCTATGCTTACCTGAGACAAAGGTAAAACACCCACATAGTACCTCAGTCAGGGTCTTGAACATAGTATTTGCTCCATATTTATTTAATAGTTTTAATCTCTTTGCAACTAATACAGAATTTGCAATTCATAACTAGGATTCAGAAACTCATATGTTTTGGTATTTATTTTAATTAATATCAAAAATATTTCTTATTTTGCTATTAATTTTCCTCTACATTTTAAGTAGAACCAAGTAATTTACCTAAGATATCAGAATTTGTTCATCAAAATGCTTAAATGTGGTTATCCATGATAAATACTTTAATGTGATCGTTATTGATTTCTTTGTAGCCATAGTCATGTTTTTTTTTTCTTGTTTCTTTTGGTTAGTGCTCTGTGGAATAGACCTCAGAATAGTATACTTTGTGGGAAGAAGAGTATACTAATTATTTTCTCAGAACTTATTTTTTTTTGTTTCTTTCAGATAAAATTTCCAGGTGGATGGCAGATCACAAAATCACATCTCCTATTTTTTTATGGCACATGGAAACACTTAATCTCAGAGCTAGAACATGGTGATTTGACCATGTAACTGTCAATAGAAAAAGCGTTATAGATCTTATGCCTGTATCTTCTAATTTTCACATTTATTATTATTTGAAAGTCTATCACCTGAATTTTTCATTCCACATTCACTTACAACTTACTGTGTTTTTAAACTATATAAACTGTAGGACGAATCTGACAAAAATCAGTAAGTAAAACTGCAGATTATTCCCAGGATCAGTTAATGCCTTATATTGGAACTAGAATAGGAATAAATAGAAACTAGATTTCTCACTGTTCTTTTTTTCGGAGATTAACACAGTATATTGCATATTGTTGCCTTCAAGTTAGTTGTTCAGATTACAAGATATTAGCCTGAAAAAAGTAACCAATTGAACAGTGGAAACTCAAGCTGTTCTTTTTGATGAACTAACAAAGATTAGTAGTGTATTTATTTATCATATATATAGATATGTGTGTGTGTGTACATATATATACATACATACTTTTCCTTCTTTTTTCCTTTCTTCTATCACTGTTGTTCTTTCCCTTTCAGCAGTTTCTTTCCCTTTCACAATATCTATTTTGTATTTTGGATCTTATTTACTCTTTCCATTTTTTGCACTAGGGACACAATACAATATTTACACTTGTGGGTCTCATTTATTTTACTTGTGAGTATGGTCTCAAGTTGCATTCATTTACCTATAAAAACCTCAAATATTTCCTTCTTTCTAGCTGAGTAATACTTCATTGTATAAAAATACCACATCTTTTCTTATCCATTGGCATTTGTGTTGTTTCCAAAATTTAGCTGTTACAAATTGTGCTGCTATAAACATGGATGCACATATATTGCTGTGGCATGCTGTTTTCATTTCTTCTAGGAAAATACCCAGGAGGGGAATTGCTGGATTGAATAGGACCTCCAATCCTAGTTTTTTGTAAAATCTCCATCCTGATTTCCATAGAGGCTGTGTCAGTCTACACTCCCATCAAGAGTGGAGAAGGGTTCCTTTTTCCCCACAGCCCTGCCACCATTTGTTACTGTTTGATTTCTTGATGTTAGTCGTTCTTTCTGGAGTGAGATGTAATCTCAGTGTTGCTTTAATTTGCATTTCTCGAATGATCAGTGATATTGAACATTTCTTCATATATTTATTTGCCCCTTGTATTTCCTCATCTGAGAAGTACGTGTTCATCTCCTCTTTCTAGTTGGTTATGAAATGCTAAACTGAACACTGGTCTTAATGATGGAGAGAAATATACATTCTAGGTCTCCTTTGTCGGTGTTTTGCTTGTGTCACCCTGACATTCCTTAAGTTTCTAAAATTTTTATGATCCATAAATCTGAAAGACTAACTCTAAATTTTTGAAAAAGGAACGTACAATTTGTGAAATGAAGAAAGTCTTTCTATAGCAATAAATTACTTGAAATAATAGCAGACTCCTTACCCTTGTTTATATTTATATGACAAGATATCATGTCAGTAACAGCTCCTGTCCTCACAAATGTTGTTCATCAGTAATATACTTTGAGACAGTTGAGGGATTGAACCACCACTCAGAATTTGTCTCTTTCAATTTTAAGGAAAACAAACTCTGACAAAAATAGGTTCCAAGGTCTCTGGAAAAATATTAAGTATTAGAAAAACACCAATAGCAAATCTAACAGTTTATGGGTCATAGCAGAGTTCAGACATGTGTGCGGTTTATCTCTCTGTAGTAACATTTTGACAACAGAGCAATAAGGATGTTTAATTCAAACACTTTTTATGGCAGGCAGTATGTGAGAAATATTTCTGATATATTCATCATGTTTTTGTGTTTCAAGATCATCTTGCTAAAGCAAACTTGAATCCTTCTGAAATGCATGGTCCTTCGATTTGAGCTGATAGAATATTATGACTTCCTTTGTCTTCTGTTTTGTGATTTTGCCAGTAGTTAAAACAAGGAGAACAATAGAGTATACATGAATAGAATTGAGCATTAGAGAAGGTGTAAAGATCCTGAAAGCTGACAAAAGAAGAACACTAATGAACCACAAAAAGAAATGGTTTAAATTCTTAAGTTAGGGATATCTATATCTCTGTCTTCTATTTTCCCTTACAAAGGACAAGTAATTTATTCAACAGGATCTAATTCTTTCATGAAAGCCTTGAATAATTTATTTCAACTTATATGGAGTTTATTTAATATATATTTAAAGGAAAATGACACAATGGTGCTAATCTTTGTGGGGAAAATATCCCAAATACAAAATACTGGGAACTTGGATACATGTGCTACAATTGTTTATTGATTTTAATGCACACATTTCACATACAATATGAATCATGCTCTAATCCTTATCACTAGAACCCTTTAAAAGAAAGTCAGATGCTACACTGAAAATGAACGCTCATAGCATATAAATGAGTTTGTTCTGGGAATTCAGGCATAGTTGCTTGTGGGGAGTTTGAGTTGTTCTTAGAAGCCCTGCCTGTATTTCTTCATCTTTCTTGCAGCACCAAGAAAGATGCCACCTATTCTCGGAATGCCCTATGCTGCCAGTGTCTTCACTGAATTATAGTAAAACCATTCACATCTGGGGCCCATGTCTGTGGGTTCAACTGACCATGACTGAAAGTGTCTAAAACTGAAGTCCACACCAGACATGTACAGATATTTTCATTGTGATTATTTCTTAAACAAATGCAGGCCAGCAATGATCTATACACCACTGACACTGTATTAAGTATTATGAATAATCTAAAAATGACAAAAGATATAGGGAAGCATATGCATTTTCTATGTGTAAATATAATGCCATTTTATGTAAGGATCTTGAATGTTCACAGATTTTGGTACCTTCATGGGAAGGAGGGGTTTCTGGATCTAACCCCATGTGTTTTAAAGAATATCTCTACTCCTTTCTGCTAAATTAACACTCCCAACAATTTACCTCTAAGTCAGATTATTAACTTGTGTGTATTAATGTAGACCAACGTGTGAATAAATTTACCTCCAGACTGATTTACATTCAATTATTACATTTTTGTTTGTTCATGTGTTTGTTTTGAGATAGGGTCTCACTGTGTAATCCAGCCTGCTCTTGAATTTGTGACAATCTTTCTGGGAGTGCTGGGATTACAGGTTTGTGGCACTTTGCTGGGCTAATATTACTTTTTAATAGGAAGGAATCTCTAATTGTTGGGTTTACCTGACTCCCACTCTGACTATGTCTTAAACTGCTTATTATGGCAATAAAATATAACATTTCATTACCTTCAATTTCCATATTTGTTGAAAAATAGCTTCTTTGCAAACAGATATTTTGTGTGGAAACTTTTTGTGTATTTTTCCTAGTCTTTGTGCTTTCCAGTGTTTTACTTATATACTACTGTCTACCATTACATGAGATCCCAGGACAAATGAATATAACCAAAGAACACTCTAATTATCTGTTCTAAAACAGAGGGTCAGCAGACTTCACCTATCAAACAGAACTATATCCCTTCAACCTCCTTTGTACAAGGTCTATGTACAAGATAGTTCATTCCCAAGGAAGTGGAGAGACTTAGAATTGCAATTCCAGGTTCTTCCTTTGCTCCTCTCTGTTCCAGCTGTGACTTTTTTCTAACCTCCCTCTATGCTTTCTTTTCTTTTTCTCAGTTTGGTACAGGAATCACGGGCCTATCCTAACCTACAATATTCCACTGCATATCAGGGGCCACTTGGGTAGTACTCATATGCTGCCACATTCTGGACTTTGGTATGTGGTAGTAAAGTCTCTTTCCGTCTATTAGGCAAACACCTCTTCTAGTACTCAGGATTTCAGTAGTAGCCCATGACACTGGGATCAGGAGCTGAGTGACACTGAGTTTTCAGTTTTACAGCACCAAAAATCTGTCCCGGAACTTCACACGTTCCTTGGTTGCTAAATTTGCCCAGCAAAGACAGTTCTGAGCCTCCAACCGCGATGCTTTTACTCTGAGGAAACTGTTCCCGTCTGCGGTGTGGCTTCCACACCTTTTGTGGCTTCACCTCTTTTCTGACACCAGCAGCTGAGGCTCTCGCCTGCAAGGCTCACACATGGCACACAGATCGGAAGATGTGTCTGCTGACCTCTGCTTAAATTTCTGTAAGCAGAAGAGCTTTGTCTTACCAGTGTCAGCGCTGGCCCAAATAAATCATGTGACACCACATTTCTTCATTTGGTGAGACTAATTTATTTAGAGTACAAGAGGGAGAAATATCTTTTCCTCACTGCTAGTCTAAATATTATATGGGCCAAGATGCTTCTTCTGTTGCTAGTTTGGGGAGAGTGAGTGGTAGAACACAGGAGGATTAGCATGACTGCATTTTCAATTATAAAATATTAGTTGTACAGTCTAGAATGAAAGATAAAATAGGGCTAGGGAAACTCCTCCACTATAAGCATGATCAGATAAGGAGAAAAAAAAACGAAAAAAAATATGAGGTAAGTGCTAAATAACTATGTCTTTAGAAATGGACAAAGAATAGAATAGAATTTTGCAGCATTTGAAGATGAGATTCATGACTTAGAAACACAGAAAGTTTCTTTGAGTATGAGTTTTGGAGTGAGGACGTGAAATCAGAGAGGGAATTTTCTTAAATTTTACTCTGACTATTATGAGGTGAAAGATGGTAGCAAATTAAGAAACTGGGATTCTATTGTGCCAGGACTGGGAGAAAACTTATTTGCATAAAAATAGGGTCCCTCAATAATAATCCAGATTATCAAGGGAAGATTAGGAAAAAGAGCCTTAAAACAGAACTGATGAGTTCTGAAACACATCTTCTTTGTAGCTATTTTCCTATTTTAAAATCTGCATTCTCTGAGTTTTCTACATCCTCATAGGGAAGCTAGTGATTATTCAGCATTCAGCCACAAGCCCACAAGAGAAATGGACTTTAGGATATAGAAATGACTGCATCAAAACTGAGGTTCCAAGAAGGAAAACACTAGATTTTGTATGCATAGATCAGAACTCAGACATTTTGGATAAAAAGGAGAAGCCAGAGTAGAAATCTTATGTATAAAATCTTCTATGTACATTGCAAAATTTTTCTATTTTGAAGATAAGAAAAGTGAAGATATTAATCACTTCTATCTATACAGTTTTAATGTATTATGAAAGTGTTCATTTTATATCAGGTTTGGTAAATTCATGCATTTGAATAGTCTTACATTAAATATTGTTCAAAATGTTTAGAAGGCAATAATGATCCCCAAATAAGAATAGAAAAGTTCAAAACTTCCATTTACTTGACCAGAGGCAATCAGTTCACTGGATGCATTTCTTTAACCATGGTTCCTTCTCTCAGGGCTAAAAATTTAGTGAGACTATCACAAATATGTATATGCATGTTGCCAGAGAAGACTGCCATTAATAATTAGAAATTCATAGGTCAGAATAAAAAAGTTTCAATGAATAATGTTTCATAAAAATCCTTACTCAGTGAGATATTTTCATGAAACTGATAATGGGAACTTTTAAAAGTTTTAAGTGATCATGAATATGTCTTTAATTGTAGTCCCAGTATAATGTAATTGGTGTTTTAAGCTGCAGGTCACAGTGGCGGGACAACTGCTAAAATTGTGTCATAAAATTGTACAACTGTTTTCATTCTCTTGGAAGACTGTGTCACTTGTAATTTGAAAGCCTCCACATCATACTGATGAGTATTTGTGTCAAGTTGAGGGCTGCAATAGTAGAGAAAGGAAAAAGAAAGATGAATTTGTTCTCTCATTTTTCTGAAGTAGAGATACACTTTGTTATGACTTGTGTCTAATTGTGCCCCCAAAGCCTCATGTAGTCATGGCAGGGGCACTCTTGAGAGGTGACTGGGTCTACAGTGTGTGGTGCTAGGATTAAGGATGTGTGATTACTAAATGAGTCCACTGATTGGTTTGGCATAGTTCTGACTAGGATTAAGGATGTAAGTGCTACACCCACCTTGGGCTGGTTAGCCTGCATAAAATACAAGGGACAGAAAGAGAGCTAATGTGCTGTACTCTACCTGTTTGCTGTGGACTGTTTCTCCTCTACAGTTCCCCTCTGCCATGCCCACTGTTCATTGGAGCCTGCTGACTGTGGACTGAAATCATTACAAACTGTCAACTAAATGAACTTTTCGTCCGTTAACTTTGGGCATCTGATATTTTGTCTCAGCAACAAAAAGTAACCAAGATACCCTGCCTGCTTTTGTGCCTCTAGAGCTCCAAGTGCTCTGCCGCTTGGACTTCAGGATTTTCAGTAGAGGTCTCCCAGTTATCCAGTTTTAGAGCCTAGTTAAGCCACTGGCTTTTCTGTTTCTAATTTTTTGGATTTGGAGAGAACTACGGAGCTAGGGAATGGCTTCTCAGCCTCCATAATCATGTAAAGCAGGGCCAGACATTTAGCTCAGTGGCTCAAGTGCTTGCCTGGTAAGTGTGAGGTCATGAGTTCAATCCCCAGTACAAAAAAAAAGAAAAAAAAAAGAATCATGTGAATCCATTCCCACAATAAATACCATAAGTATGTTATCTCTACATCTATCTATCTATCTATCTATCTATCTATCTATCTATCTATCTATTTATCTATATATATCACCTATTTACCTTCTATAGGTTCTCTTTCTTGGGAAAATTCTAATACATTGGACAATTTAATTCTTTGAGATATACATATGTTTACTTTTATAACATTTCATTAAAGTTTTATAGATTAGTGGCTATTTACCATTACTTTTGAAAACAATCATATTTTAGAATTTCATTGTTATTAAGGAAGGAAATGATAATATGGTATCACATTAGTGGGCTCATTCATAATTTGATATTTTTCTGCTGACAGTCACATTTTCTAGGTAAACACAAAGGCATACTTCATTTTATTTTAAATCTATGGTAGATCATTTTTTCATTAGTTCATGTTTTATAATAAAAAATTATGTTCAGTAATTATGATAAAAGAAATGAGTATAATAGTGGCCAGAAAAAAGTACAGAAAGATAAAAATTTTTCTTTAAAATATTTTTAAATTTATATAAAGTTCAGTTAACTGTTAATATTCAACACTCTATAAGTAGTTTTATATCCTATAGGAAAAAGTTTTGGATTGTAATTTATATTAATGTATTTTTTAAAGAAGAAGAGAGTGTATTTCTACAGTGTCTGTCTGATTAGTAACTTAATAATTTTTATTTCAAGTCTTACTTTCTGAAATATTTTCAGTGACTTTCAACTATCTAATCTTCATATATTCATGCTTTATAGACAGCTCAATCAGGTTTTTTTTAATCTACCATTGATGATAGAGAAAAAAATTTTTGTTAGTTTTAGTTTAAAAATTATTTTTCACATTAAACTTCAAGTTCACAAATGGAAACATTTTAAATACAATGACAAAAATGTCAGTGATTCACAATAATAATTTTTTGATACATTTTCCAAATTGTAATGTTGTCTATGCTATCAAGATCAACTCTATCACATAAATATCAGTGTATAAAAAATTATGCTAAAGTATGTCTGCCAGAAAGGAATCATGAATTTCTGTTACACTGGATGAAATGTCCTAACCTTTACTTTGGCAAAGATCAGTAGACACAGCTGAATAACAGTAAAGACTGCTATTGTTTTTAAATCCATGGTTTTGAATAAGTGCCCAATTATTGAGAAAGTGACCAAGGCCTGGTATGCTTTTTCTTTCTCTTAGTGTTTCATACAGTGATAGAACTGAGGTATATTCAATTTTTAAATCTTTACTACCTATATGAGATAATTTGTGTTAATGAGTGTGCTAATTTGAAACTTGCACATATATTAACAAGCAAAGGTTAAAACAATAATTTTAGGTCTTGCATTAATAAAATATTTTTTCATACAAAATGTTTTATCATAGGCATTATTTTAAAATTCCTGGTCCAACAAATAATATCAGCAGACAGTGTTTTGATTGCTTCTGATGCTGTTTTAAATTTTTCTGTAGACAATACACATCTTTAATCATTTTAAATATATTAATTCTATTGCATTGTACTTGGTGTCATTTTTTCCTGTCTTTTTAATATTTAGGTATTGTGTACAATCTTTTAGTTTTTCCACACAAAATACTATTACACTGTGGCAGTTACAATGAGCATTCCCATTTAGACTATGACCGAAATGACTGAGTTTTTCATTATGTAGAAAGTTCCCATATCTATTTTATAGATACCTATTATAAATCAGAAGACTCATTTTACTTCTAATTTAAAGTTCCTGTGTCCTTAATTTTGTAAAACAATTTTCTGCATGTGTTGAGATCATTTTTTAGCTTTTTTTCCTTCAACCTATAAATATCACATTGATGATTTTCCTAAATTGAAACATCCTTGAATTTTGGGGACAAATCTTATTTTTTAATGTTATATGATTCTTTTGTCTGCTTCATTGGCTTGCATTTTATTTATAAACATTTATAAGTAGTAGAGGTTTAGAGGTTCATTTTTGTATATTTTTCTTACTTTTGATATCAAGGTTACAGAATACAGAATGAGTTTGTATGTATTCCTTTTCTGTTGTTTACGGTACTTTTAAAGATTGAATATGAACATAAAAATAGTCTATTTCTTGCAGTCTTGGTCTTTTAAATCTTTTTTTGAAGGAGCATTTTTGTGTTTTGCTGTTTTATATCTTTCACTCTCAGAATTCAGTTTATATTTGTCACAGTGTGTCTACCTTGATTTTAAAACATAGCTGTGATAGTCACTTCACTCCATCCTTTGAAAAGACAATTTTAATTGTTTTAAAGTTACAGATGTTTTCTTCTATTAACAGTATTTTTTGGGGGGGTAGAGTTTGGATTTTTCTGTGGTAACTTTATTTTCTCTCTTGCTGGTAATTTTCTTGCAATGCCTGTCAATTCTTGGTTATCTCATCATGTGTAAATGAGGTTCTAGGTTGAACAGTATTAGTATCTGAAACAGTTTCAAGATATCTTCAGACAGCAAAGATGTTGCTAATGGAATGTGAAAGTCCTGCTCATCACATCACACTTCACACTCGCCAGCCATGAGAACTAACAGGCCCTAGGACCATTAGAGCCAAGATTAAAGTGGCTAGAAAGTGATCACTTCTTTTCAGACTAAAAATATTCATTCTTTAGAATGAGAGTAAGTAATTAGGGACTGTCCCTGATATTTTTCTGTAGTTATTAAATCCTACACAGCTCCAAAATCTAATTTAAGTCACACTTGGTTTCTATGATTCAGAGAGAATAGGGCCCATCTCATAAATAAATGTGGAGAAGAATTTTCCATTTAGGTTGACAAACACAAATTTAAGCTCTGGCCTATCAGAAAGGAATTAAGCAGTTTCCAAATTCTCAATTGCTAGAGATAGAATTACAACCACTTTGTTACAGATCTTGGCTTAACATCTGTGATGTGGGACATAGAAGGGAAAATTATTAAAATTAAGTATTCATCATTTAAAAATAGACCACGGTTTCTCCTGAGTTCCCAGGAAGTTCTGTTTTGATCTAGGTAGATGAAAACAGATCATGATGAGGAAGACTCATCATGTGGAGACACCATTCTTCTAGTCAGGCCTTGGGGTCCTTGTTAGCACCTGTGGAAAGGTACATGCTTCCCTAAGATACCTGGAATCCACCTTTTCCTCTTCTTGTGGTGCCAACACCAGACAGGACCACCGAGGAGGAGGTGAAATTCACCTGAGATGCTGGAAAGTTGATATTTAACCTTAGATTGCTGTGAGATTCACTTTCAACTGTACATCCACAAAGTTTTCTCCTATACTGGCAACACATTTGTGGGTCCTGAGGATTCTGTGTCTTCTGTGGATTCTACCAATGATCTTCTGTGCTCTTAAAGTTCTGTAGACGTTTTAGTCAAGCAGTTGGATCTCCCCTTGAGCACAGGGTAGTGATGAACAATGGCATATGCCTATCAAATACTGGCCTAAAGCCCTTAGACCTCTCTTGAACTTCTCACCAACTGTTCTTTCATGGTGAGTTCTTTTCCAATAAGTTTACAGATCCTTTATGTACAAAAATTGTTGATGGGTCTATCATGGTTGTCCTTACACAAAAAGTTTTTATAGTCCTGGAGTATAAGCAGTTCAGTTTGCTAAGCCTGGAGCCAGATCAAACATGAACATATAAGAGTGAATGGTGTCTTTTTTTAAACTTGGGAAATCTGGGAAGTAGATTCAGATGTTTATTTTGATGTTATCTTTTATAATTTAAGTAAACATACTGATATATTACACTGACCGTTTCAAAAATAAAAAAGGCTACAAGAACAACATTTTTACCCAGACTCTTTCCTCATCCCAAAAATTAAAATTTGAAATTACATGTATACAGACTTAACATTCTACAAATAACTATACCTAAATGATGGTTAGTTTACATGGTGTGTCTTAAAGAATTCTATAAAATTCCATCCATCTTTAGACATTCACCTCTATGTCATATTAGAGCTCAGAATTATTTCAAACTTACCTTCTATGTGAGTATTGCTGCTTAACTAGAGAATCAAGACCAAAGTCGTCTTCTTCATTTTAACTGATATGTCCATATATATTAAATGATAACTTTGTTAAGAGCCGTTTTGAAAGGCATAAAGTGTCGGAGTCTCAAAGCTGTTGGGAAAAGGAACAAAAGTCTGTATATTGCACCAGAAATGCTGAGCTCTAGTTGCTGGGACGGAGCTGAAATAAGGAGGAACCCAGAGGGTATGTGGGGAAGAAGCCTGCACACCCTGTGGATTCCACCGCGGCCCCTCCACTGTCCCTTGCCTTGGTTTGTTTCATTGTTTTTCTGTCTAAATGATCACAATGGTTTCCTTGTGACTCCCCCTGACAACTTCCTACTTCGTTCCCATTCATCCTCCATATTATCTTTCGAACACATAAATTTGATCAGTTATTTCTTTTCTTACAAACTTTCAGCAGTTATTACATGAAAAAAATAGACATTCCATTAAGTGACTCCCACCTCATTGTACCTGTTTTGGGGGATGTACTTGTGTTGGAAATTTCTGCTCTGGACTCACTGGCTTCAGATTTTTACCACCTACGAACCACATGACTTAGGGTGAAATACCAAATGCTTCTTCCTCTCAGTGTTTTCTTCCTAAATAATGACAATAATTCTTACTTTTCATCAGACAGTTTTGAAGGTTAATTGAATCACATTATGTGTTTATTTCTTAGAGAAAGTGATACATAGTAAAAGCTTATAAATGCTAATGCCTAGGATTAATTTTTTTGCTGTTGTTGTTTTTTTACTACTGAGGATCTAACTCATGATGTTACACTTTCCAGGCAGTCTCTTGTGCCACTGAGCTAAACCCCAGGTCCTTACTATTGTGCCAATCTTTTATGTATTTTTCAATCTTCCATTGCATGACCCTTCTTATTCTATCCTAAGTGTGGTAAATTTAGGTATTTTCAGGCATATGGCAGCCAAGGAAAGGAATCCTCTGAATTAAAGAGTATAAGTGTTTTTAAGTATACAAATCAAAAAAATCATTGTCATGCTGATCAAAGGAATCACCTCTGTGATTCTCTTTTACTTCTATGATAAATTGTTACTCATCAATCAAGTTTGGCAGCAAAATTTTTCTTCCAATAATTTTGACAATTTCTTCCCTCCTTTTTAATGGCAGAATATTCATCCTTCCATTATAATGTTACCAGTAATTTTCCTACAATTCTTATATGCATTAATGTGTTGACTGTATTAATTTTCTTGTTGTAATGTTGGTCATATTATAGTTAAATTATCTACATAGTTTTCTATCCACTTAAATATTTTTAGTTTTTTAAGAGAAATCATAGTTATTTATCCATGTTTTTGCCTTAATGTCTACTCAGTTTTCATTACTTTTTTCTGGTTAAATTAGGTTAGTATCTCAGATACACGCCATATGAAACCAATAATAAGTTGGGGATAAAGGTTGAGAATTCAAGCTGGTGGAGCAATAAAGGCAAGTTTGAACTGTATCACATGGTTTTATTAGGGTCTTACATATGGATTGTTGCCCTCTACTGTCTTTGAATATATCTTACTAAAGACATCCTATTTTCAACCTCTACCTATTTAACAAAATAAATGGATTTTTTCTTTTCTCTATAGAGGTTGACTAGTTTTTACATAACATTTACTAAGGTTTGCCAGTCATAGATAGAAAACATTCAACTTTTAATAAAACAATCTTTTTCTTTTGTTAAAGATGATGATTTTCTTCTCATTCATCAAATTGGTTTTTCTAAACAAAATGGATAATCTGAAATTCAAATTCAATAAGTCACTGACTTACAAACATTCCAATTTCAAACTTTCACAGGATTACTGCATAAGACTCACTATTGGATTATGAATGCATCTGATTTACGAATGTTCTCCCAGAATAGAACTCATTCCTAGGCTGGGAACTTAGTGGAATTTACCAATTTGTAGTCTTCTACTTTTGAAAATAACAAAGGAACAAACAAACCAAAGATGAACAAATAGCTCTTTCTACAAATATACAAACGAACATATCACAGCCAAATCATCAGTAGGAGACACAGCAAGAGTTTGGTGGCAAATTCTGTTGACCTCTCTAGGTCCCACTTTTAGGTCTGGAGAAGCTGAAAGTCACAGGCTACCTATGCACCCTCCCAGCAGATTCACAGGTGGCTATTGAGGTCCCTCCCTTCTGTCTGGGGTGATGCTCTCTTTAAGGTTTGCTCTCAGTGCCCAATTTCCAAAATTATTGTTTTTCCTTTTGATTAAAACACACTTTTTCTTGATTATATCATATCTTACTTTGTATATTTAGAAGGCCTCGAAGCTTTATTTCTCAATTTACTGAGTTTACTGAATTATTATTATTATTGTTGTTATTGAGGAGGTCTCAGAAAACACAGTTTCTTGTAAAACCACAAATAAAAGCATCGGTACCAGAAAGAAGATAAATACCATGAAATCCTTTCTTCTCAAACAGTTCTTAACAAAGCGTTTAGCCCTATCAATATGATCTCTGTACAAAAACAAAATCCCAGGATACATTCGTGATCAGTTTCAACCTTAGAAACAGGAGTGGTAAGGTTTTGCTGATCTCATCTGGTCCAGACTCTTAAGAACTCTAAACCTCCTGGTGTAAACACAGTTTTGACAAAACTGCTGATAATGTAATGCATTAGATGAAGAAGAGAATGTGATGTTTTTAAATACATCTTTCTGGCATTTCTGATGAAGCTTTTCATTTCCCTGAGATGCCCGGTCCTTCCTAGAAACTTTACTGTCATGGTACCTGCAGAGTGATACCACTAGCAGACCTGGCTGTTTGCTTCTGAGTAGGAACAGCTGTGCGACAGACTGTCTGAACAGTCCCTGTTTCGGGATGCGGCTCGGCTCCTGACACCGTGGCATCACCGCACCAGCTGGCTCTGCGCTCGGTGCATTGCTATTCCTGGATGATTTACCTGTTCTCAGTCCTGTCACCTTACTGTTCCTGCCATCTAATTAAAAGCCCATGTTACCAGATTCACTCTGCTACAAATTAGCAATGCTATCTGTGTTCTTTCTGAGCCTAAACTGGCCATTTTTACTCTTATGATACATGATTTATTTTTAAATTCATACAAGATGCTTGATTATTTATTTGTGGTATATTTTAGCTCTCTTGTGGAGTCTCGATCAGAGCAATCCTCTTCTAATGTATTCATATAGCGTGAAGATCTAAATTTCCTAATCAAAATCATGTCAGCAAAAGTAGAGCTGCTCTTAGGATAACATTTTAGTCTAGAAAATGATTTTTCTTTAAAAGGGATTCAATGGACATGATGACATAAAAAGAAGTGGCAAAATTACACACAATCAGTTCACATAATCAAAACAGCAATGTTTTGTATTCAGCAAGGATTTCTTTTTTACTGTAATAAATGAAACAAAATAGTCCTTTTGGAATTCTGAAACTGTATTATGGCTATAAACGGAGTACTACTAACTTTCTACTGAATTAAGGACAGGAATTATCAGAACTTCAAAACAAAATATCTCTTAGAGATATAATCCTTATATAAATGTTTATATAATATTTCATTTCTAATACTAATGCTTTCTCTTTAATTTATTAGGAACTCAGTATTACACTAACATTGGTTGCTTTGTAAAGTAGCCTGATTCATAAAAATAGTTAAAATGTTGCATTTTAAGAACAACTTACTGGAAAAGAGAGCTGAAATTGTATAAGGTACATGGGGCATTTCCAGATACAACAGGGAAAGTAGATCCTGTGTTGTGGAACATTCTGAAAATGTCCACTGTGCATATTTACATCAGTGCCACATTCTGGAAGTGCATGTAATTTGTGTTCAGTGTTTCAGAAAGATTGGGAAATAAGTGTCATATCTTGCATATCTTTATAATCCCAGAATCTAGCTTGAACCTAACATATAGTAGATACTCCAAAAATTAAGACTGAATTCATTAACTAATGTTTGTATGAACTGAGACTGTTAATTGCTTTTGTAAGATGTAAAATTACATCATTTTGTAATATATCATTATATCATATGTAATAGTTATATCGTTTTTGTAATATCTACAAAAAGGTAGCCAAGTCGGTTCCATGAATAAGTGGACATAATCAAAAGTCTTTTTTGATGTATAATAAAAATTTGCACATGTATTTGACCTAGTTAGACAACCACTTTCTGCTGAATAATGAAACTGTTCTTTGTTCTTTGGTACACTTCAGAATTTGAGGGTTTTGTTTATATTTTGCATTTATTCACTTTTTACTGGAGACTCCAGCTAACTATGGAGTTTTGAATCAGTGCTTTAAACACTGCAGTGGCTATATTTGGTGAGTATACTAACAGCAATAGAGGAGCTACAGAGTCAAAATTCTAGAAGAATTCTAGGTGTTTCTCCTTAGTTCCCTTGCCTTTTTCATGCAGGGAGTCACAACTTCAATCCAGGACACAAACGTATGCCACAGTTGTTTACAGAAGGCTTTGTTATGAGCCTGGAAGTCATGAAGAAATTATAATGTGGGTAGAAGAAAATAGCATTAAGAAAGAAGACTTCATTTCCCAATGGACGTTTTTCCTACACCTTTCTTTCTCTCACAAGCTATTATTTCCTGTTTCAGACTGTGAGAATTTCCAAGGAGATGTTTCTCTTTATGAAATCAAGCCTTGAATTACAGATTCATGTATTGGACAAAGTAGCCAACTAATGGGATGTTTTCAGAGATTATTTTTTGACTTTGTTATAAATAGTGCCATAACTGGCCAAAATTAAACTGGTAAATGTACAACAACTGGGATTCTAGACAAAGTGGTTAACAAGATGAAAACATAAATAAGTGACAGTATCATTGATGGGAGCATGACAAGGCAGATCTTTGCTTTGCAACCATTTTTTTTTCTAAAATACAACACGTTATAAACTACAGAAACAACCCAAAAGTAGGTCAGAGACAAACAGCAATGTACACAGCATTGACAGTCTATCCTGACAACTCCATGTATATATAAGACACACACAGTCAGGAATTGCATGAGGTTAAAATGGTATAGAGTAACACACTAGAGACAGCTCCCGGGTTGTAAAGAAGGTTTCTGTAAACGAAGGGACAGATTTGACCCCCTTTAGTGCTTACCAAGGAATATTAGCATAGATGCCAAAACTAAGGAGTTTGATTTGGGATTAAGAAGAAAGAGACCAAAAATATGAGGGAAGTAACTGCAACTTTGCACATACTTTTTATGTAATTGTTTGGATGGACCAAATTTGCATGATACTATTTTTTCTTAAGTGTTATAATTGGAATTTGTGGTTTGCCTTTAACTTGTCTTTTAATATTGTCTAAGCTTGAAAATCTTCTTCTAATGTTTTGATCCTCTTTTACTTAAAAATTTACATTTTTAATTATATCATGCATCTATTTACTCAAATATTCTCAATTATTTGTACATTATGGTAGATAATTTGAAGATAAAACTACATACAAATGCATCTAATTATGTACATGTAACAATTACCTTAAGTAGAATTGCAATTAATTATATAATACATTTTATATATAGATTTATAATTACTGTTTATTTGCCTACTTTAATTATGCACACATATTTACTTAGATATTAACTTAGGCCTTTCTATAATTAATTATGAAAAGTTTTAAAGTGTATTTGTTCTTTAAAAGTGTTATTTAGTTCCTGAGCTGATTAGATCTTCACGCCTATAAATTTTAATGATCAGCTTCAAATATTACAAACCATACACAACTGAATGCAGGGTGTCCAAACCAACATTAAGCATCATCTTCAGACATCTGTCCAAAATACAAATGATACATACTTTTCATTTGGCAATGCATGATGAGTTTTCCTGGGGTCTGGAGACTGTACAGAAGACTATTTGAAAGCTATTTGACCTCAGCATTGAGTGAAGAAAATGATGGCTATTTTTGTGAGGTCAAGCAAAAGACTCAGTAGCAGCCCCAAGTTACAGTACAAACAGGTTTGTCACTTGATCTGTGTGTTCTGGAGAACCTATGTCAGTGCTTGTATCAAGAGATGACAGTATTACTGTAGGTTTTATGCAAGCCCCAATGGGCAAATCATAGCATAGGCAATGAACATTCCAAAGCAAGGGTTTTCCTTTTGCAGTGGACAAGTACAATATATGCATTGTAAGAAAATGTTACATGTAGGCTTCTGGTATGTGGAGGGGAAGAGGCTCACCTGGTTGGCCAGAGGCAGCTGGATAGAACTGGCTGACTCTGAAAGTCTGACCGTGAGTGAGCACTGTTTGCAGGAATGCTGTAGCTTGCCACATTATTCTTTCACTGCTAACCTGATAAAAAGACACTTAAAAAGCTTTTATAATATGCTAGGTTGAATCATGAAACATATGAAATTTTAACATATAAAATGATAACATGCATTTCAAACTCATAGGAAAAGAATAAATGACATTAATGCAATGTCTAGTATTTACCCAAGATGTGATTTCTTCCTTCCATGCCTTCTTCCCTGCCTGCCTGCCTCTCATATGATCTGCTTTCTACTTTGTTGTATAATTTGATACCTTTTTTCTTTTCTAACCTACTAGTATGTTTGTGTTTCCACAGTGTTTCATTATTTTGTGATTATGTTTCTTGGTTTCGATTATAAAAATTGTGTGGAAATTAGAACCAGCCCCAGTTTCAAGTGAACAGCTTAACAGTTGATGTAAAACTATCTTTTAAGATGCATTCTAAACATAAGAGGAGTACATCAATATAATGTTAAAAAAATGGCAGTAAATAAAACAAAACACTTAAAATTAGTAAATAAAGCTTTTGCAGGGTTTAAGCATAGTTTCAGTTGGAAGAAAGCCTTTTGATTCACTCTTCTTTTTATTGTTAAGGTACCCAAAAGGCAGAATCATGCTATTTGTTACCTAGAACTACCATTAAATAAATTTTCCTACCACTAAAAATGCACATCAGGTGCTTAGGCAGAATTGTGGGGGAAGAATTGCCCTTTGTCATCTGGTGAGTTATGAAAGTATTGGCTGCTCAGTTAAGAAGAATCTGTTGCCAAGAGAAGAGGATAAGTTTAAGCACAAGGAGGAAAAAGGTGCATTAATTTTTCTCACAAAAGATACAATAAGATCAAATCAACCATTTTTAAATTGATATATCTGGAGCCATTCATATTTAGAGGTTATTTTATTTCACTTTGTTTACTGTAATAATTGCAGAAATCACTGCAACTAATGAAAAAATGAAAAATATATATAATGATTTAAGGAACTGATCATAGATATAGCTTTTTCACGTTACTTTTCACAGAACATCAAAAGGTGAAATGATATAAGGATGAAGAAAGGTACATGAAGGAACAGGCAGTGCAAGTCTTTATTTTACAAAGGAGAAATTAGCCCAAGTAGGTGAATTGTGATTGAGACTGATAATAGAACTGCAATGAGAGTTCAAGTCTCCGATTTTATTACATCCATGAAGCAAGAGAGAAACATTTAGCCCTCTGTCGTAGAGACCACCTTAAGATCAATTTGCCCACTGTTGGGCTCATAGGCATTCTCTCAGTGTATCTATCATGTGTAAAACAATTGGTGCCCCAAGTACTAAATGCACATGGTGATCACTAATTGAGGGTGAAAGAGACTGACTAGTTTGTGAGGAAATATTTCACCCAAGAAGAAAACTGCTTGGATATTATTATCTTTAGAGAAAAGACAAATTGATTTCAAACTAAAACATGAATATTTTAACAAATATGTAGAGAGCAGCATAGAAGGAATAAGGATTCTAGAACAATGAACTTAAAAGATATAATTATTTCTGACATGTTTCCACATTCCTTCAGCTATAAGACACTTGATAAAAATGACCTGAACAGTTTTTTTTAGGTGCTATCTCCTCATTTCCAGTCGTGTCATTTTAACTAAGAGAAATGCAGCTGATTTGTACTTTTTCTCCTCCTGCATCGGTTTCAATACCTTTTTATATACTAGCTTTTATCTAGGTGTCAGATTCTCTCCAAATGATAGATTGTAATGTAATCTCAGCTACAGAAAAAAATAAAACTTACAAAATGGATGCATTTGAATTTTAGAGCTGCAGTGTAGTGAGTTGGCAGCTACAGAGATGCAAGCCTTTGGCAAACATTAGTGTTATGCACGTTGTATATTAACCCATGGTCCCATGCATAAAACAGTAGTTTGTTAAAAAAAAATTCTTTTGCATTCTTTAAAGTTATTTAATAAATTCATCTTCATTAGGTCTTTGAAGATAACCCAAAAACTCTGTGAGTATTAAAGTCATAATATGAATTATGTTTTTAGCTACAGTCCATCTGTCTCAGTTTAAGTGTACAATATACAAATCAGTCACATGGTCATATATTCAGTCTTTTGTCTATATTGACACCTTCCTATATATTAGAAAGAATTCAGCAAGGTAACTGAGGGGTAGGTAGGCTTCATAGAGCCTATTATCTAATGAAAGACAATAATATAGCATGAAAGATATTATACAGGTATATATATCCCTGCACCTGGGTTCTATAAGGCAGGGATACTTCCAAAAATATGTTTTGGTTTTATTAAAAAGAGTCTGTCAGCTGTATAAGTTCTGTGCATGACTAAGTTTCACATGAACTTGAAATGGAAGTGGTTTGGGAGATAAAGCATTTGGAAAAAATATTAAATTCTGCTGAATTAAATTTCCCACTGTGGTTTCGTTTTCAGTTTTGCAGCAGTTTCAGAATATTAGCTATAAATGTTTACCAAGAAATATATTTAATAGTTAAACAACATGTTGTTAGTAATGCAACAAAGCTGTAGCTCCATATTTGAGCAGGTAGTTAAGAAGTAAGAGTTTTTTATACCGGAATGTTCCATGGGATATAATCAGAAACATTTATTGAGAATTGACTTGGATGCATTAGCTCAAAACCTTGTAGCAAGCCTGATAAGTACATATGAATATTATTTCTATGTTATAGGTAATAAAAATAAGGCCAGAGAATATAAAGACTTTTCCTATTGTCTCACATTGAATTAAATGAAAGTTAGACAATTTCTTTAGGGAATCACTTCTCCGTCTCAAATCCAGGGATTTACATTTTGAATCCATGCATTGAAAAGAGCTATTTTAGACAATGGGCCTACATGTTTGAAAAGTATTTTAGTAATGTTGTTTCTTCAACTCTCTACTAAAAAATCTGGATTTAATTTTCTAAGCTCGTAATACCCCATTTTAAAATGTAATCATTTTTAACCAATGACAATAGCAATCTGATGTAGTACCAGGTGTATCATAAAAAGAATCATTAGATAGAAAATTGCCATACGTTAGTTTTCTTTTAGAAAGTATTTTATGATTACTAGTGCATTATTGTTTACAATTCACAGATATCTTATTCTTTCTTATCACATTTGCATTAATTTGTTTTAATATCTTGTTTTTTGCGCTTTCTTCTGTCTGTGTTTCTGTCTCTGTCTCCCTTCCCTGTTTCTGTTTCTGTTCTTGTCCCTGTCCCTTTCTGTGTCTCTTTCTCTGTCTTTCTCTGTCTCTGCCTGTGCTTGGTATCAAACCTCTGTGCATATAGGCAAGTACTGTATCACTAAGCTGTATCCCAACTAACTTCTTTTCTACTTCTTTGACTCTTTCTTGTTAAAAATTTAGCCTAAACCCCTGCCTGGAAAGCAGTGCCAGGCGCTGGTTATGCCAGAGCGGGGTCAGCCACACCCAAGCTTCTCTCCTAGTGTCTGTGCCATTTGCAGACTGCAGAGGGAGAGGACCAGGGATCTCACCAGGAGGTGATCTCCACCTAAAAAACACTGCCACCCACCTGCTGCTGCTGGAGAGGGAAGAGCCATGCTGCAAGCTTCTGTCCTACAGTCTGTGCTATTCCAGGATTGCAGGGGGAGAGATGTAGGTCTCACCAGGAAGAGATTCTGAAAGTGAAACCATATCATCTTGATTTTTTTGTTGGATTGGGTTTTATTCTCTTTCGTTTTGTTTGTTTATGTTAAATCTGAAGGCAAGAACAGCTATTTGAAAGATAACGAGACGTATTATGGCAGCCATGTTTGATTTACTAGTGGCCTATTTTGAAATCCTTTATTGCATTCACTGTTTTGGCTTTATTGTTTCTATTCTGTTCTGAGTTTGTTTGATTTTTACTGTGTCTAAAAGTATCTGCAGCTATTTTGAACACAACAAAAGGCATTATGGCCACTATTGTTGATTTCCTAAAACTTTCAAATATCATTTATACTGTTTATTGCTTATTGTTTTTCTTCTGTTTTATTTTCCTTGGTTTTATCCTTAAAACAATAGCCTAAAAGTTCTATATGGGTGTTATATTCCATGTGCCTAGCCTGGGGTCTACTTTTCAATCTGGGTTACTGCTATTGCTTCCTGGTTAAAATTGTTCCCTTGACTCTGGGGTGGAGGTAGCTAAGAAGAAAGCAAAGTGTCCCTTGGGAAGAAGCAGTGGACGTGTGCCATCCTGTAGTTGCTACAAATAACTCTCTGCCTGAGCTCTTATTCCACATCTCTAGCTCTTATGACATGCAATGTTTCTCTTACTGTAATCTAAGGTGCCCTTAAAGCAATTTTATTTTAAACCAGTACCCAGACAATGACACCCAATATTCTGATGTTATTTCTGTTTCCTCATTATTTGATAGCAGAGTTGTGACAAGTGTCTTTGATAACTAGGTGAGACACTCTCATTAGAGAACTACTTATTAAGTATTTATCCCAAATGAATAGACATTTCTCAGAAAAAGTACAAATAGGCAATGCATACAATAAAAAATGTTTAGCATTGCTAGCCACTGGAGAAATATAAATTGAAATTACTTTGAGATACTATCTTATTCCAGAAAGAATGACAATCAGTGAGCAATCTAATTATATTAAATGCTGGTGAAGACTGGGGAGCAGGAATTCTTTTACATTGTTGGTAGGAATGTGAGCTCATGAAACCAATGTGAAAATAAATGTGGAAATTCCTCAAAAAACCAAAAATAACAATTCCATTTAATGCAGGTATTCCATCTTGGTATCTTCCAAAAAGAGTTAAAAGTATCATATTATAGGGATATAAGTGTATCTATGTTAACAGCAACATAATTTATAATAGCTAGATCTTGGAAACAGTGTATATGTCCATCATCAGGTGAATAGATAAGGAAAATGTGGTATTTATACACAGCAGTGCACTACTCTGTCTTAATAAAGATAACTGAAAGAATTTGTAGTGAATGGGTACAGCTTGAGAACATAATGTTAAGTGAAATAAGTCAGGCACACAAGCTCCAATAGTGTATGCTTTCTCATTTGAGAAACTCAAAGTGTGTATATGCAAATGAGGAACAAAATGGAAGATAGATAAACAGGAACTAGGAAAAGTTTCAGTTGGTTCCCCAAATTCCCTATTCTGTTACTTCAAAATTATTTTAATATACAAGCAAGTTTGTTTCATTATACTGCTAGTTTCTCTTAGTTCATTGAAAAGAAAGTATTGTGCTAGTGTCTGTTTCTTCTTTATAACAGATAATCTTTTTTGGTCAATTTGTACTCTGAATAACCACTTTGAAGATAATGGCACACTGTGTTAACTATTCCTATGATATTATTAGTTTGTTATGAAATTGTTTTATTTTTCATAAAAACTATTTATCCTGAAATCTGGTTGTAGATTTGTACTGGAGAGTAAACAAAAAAATAACAACCTATCACCTAGGATTCCTAGATTATAAGTATTTTAAAAGCCTCCAAGCAAGCCATTTGCAACCTAAATTTTTGTTTGTTTGTGTTTTGATAGACCTTTTTGGTGAAAATCACCCAGCTGTGGTTTAGCCTGAAGAGGTAATTACTGAAAGACTTGAATCTGGGCTGGAAGGTGTCTTTGCCATGGGTCCCTCGATAGTTGTGTCTCTCCATTGCTTTTCCTTTCCACTCTCCAGTGCTATAAGTTCTTCCCCTAAATCTTGGTGATTTTCCAGGGGAAGAGTGCTAGCAGTTTCCCATTGTTGGTGTCACCTGAATGCCTCAGATCTCAAGTTGGTCCCACTAATTCAGCCCATTCACTTGTAAAATGCTTCTTCATTAAATTCTCAAAATGCCAACTGAGTGTTCCATCTGTTCCCTTCTGGAATCATTGCTATTACACAACATATTTTAACATCTCAGATTTTCCCTAGTAAAGATTCTAGAGCTAAGGCCTCTGTGAGCACGTGCTCAGAGCCCTGAGTTAGAACTGGGTGACATTTGATGCAACTCTGCCCTAGCACCTCACAAAGATGGCAGACATCACAACCTAAGATGTAGATGTCAACACTGTATTCATTTCTACATTTTCGGATTTGTTGTTATTGATACAATACCATTCTTAGGACTGAATTCTGTAAAATCTGAATTTTTATTTAAGAGTGGCAGAAAATACTGACTGACACAGGCCTGAACATTAAGGAAGACATTACCTCATGTAATCTACAAAAACTAGAAGTGCAAAAACTGCAATCATGGTTCCACAAAAATTTTCTGTGTTACATTTGTATCTTTTTTCTTCAATTTTTTCCCATTGACTTCCTTCATGGTTCTGAACAGCTTCCTGGAGCCCAGGTCCCTCACTCCTTTGATACTCATGTCCATACTGCATGCTAGGGTGGGTGCATTAATAACAACAGTGGCAACAGAAATATTTAAAAATTAAGCAAGAAACAGAGATTCCACATGACCTGACACAAAAATATCTAAATGTTGAATAATTGAATATCCAATAGATGTTCTTATGTTTCTTAAATATTAGATGACAGGAAAATACACTCAGGGATTTGAATGTATTTTGTTGTGACGAAATGGCTTTAAAATCCTTCCAATTTGTGCCAGCCTGCACTCCTCTTTTTTTCATTTTTGCTTGTAATTGGTACTCATACCAAAATCATCTTCTTCATGATAACATTATGAAACAAATATACTATGTGTTTTCATAAGAGTTGCAGAGTGACAAACTTTTAGCTACTGAACACAAAGATATGAAATTCGTTTGTGGGTCAAGAACAGCTAGAAAGTAACAAAAGACGACAAGAGACTGATGATACAATCCTGTGCAAAACATGCCTCCACATCCTCAGCTTTCTCTCTACCCCTGCTTCTGTACACTTCAAGTTGTTTCTCAATACATGTCCTAAATAGGTAGGATGCTGAGTTACAGTAGTAGTTATATGGATGGTCCACCAAGTTTAAGAAATGATGCATTAAATGCTGAATTAAAAAATGTGTTTTCATACTTGGATTTGCGGTCCTTTGAATGTGAAAGTCTGCAATGCAATGGCCATGGTGATGTGCTATTATGCTATATTTAGATAAATTTTTAGATAAATTACTGACATCTAAGCCTAGTTATCCTATACTTGTATTTATAATGTGTCAATGTCTACCTCATTTGAAAAATTACTGACTTCAATCAGGAGAATTTAACTTGCTTACTTTGTTCTTTTGAATGAAACAGTATAAAATAGGAGTGATATGAACTTTGAGACACAAACATGCCAAAACCAAACCAAACAAAAAACAACAACAACATAGATCTACTGATGTACTGGCAGTGTTACATTATGCTTATGACTTCGTACTAAGTCCCTAACAGTCTCATGTTATGATTAGAAAGATGAGACCAACATAAAAAGAAATTAAATCTATCAGGTACCGCATGCTAAGTGGCAAATATCATACAAAAGGTGTTCAAGTTAGGTGGTCATCACCAAGGACAGGAAAGGTGAGAAAAGGTTTTTTGAAGAGTGTGGGAATTAAAATGAAGGTGGAAGGAGGGATGGGACATGGAGGAGGTCTGGGTGAGGAGAGTATCCTAAGACTCTGGGAGCATGGCTTCTTTGAGAAACAAGATGATTCCTCCAAATTACAAGATGATCTTTCATTATCAGGCTAATAATCAGTTTTGTTCTTTATTAGTGTAGATTGAACAACTTTGCTTTTATAAAAGATATAGAAACCATGTTCTATCTGAGAATTTTAAAATATTACTTATCATTTAAAGAGTTCATTACATCAGGATTGGTTTTTTTAAAAATATTTATTTGTATGATTTTGGAAATAGGAGACATTGTTGCATTTTGAGGCATTTTTGGGCCTTGCCAAATCTAAATAACTATTGGAAATCTAATAAGAGCTGAAGTAGTTGTCCCAGGTAGCATCTCTTATTGTCATCTAATTTCAGGGTTATTGACTTGGGATAGTGTAAAATCATGAGCACCAAAAATTGTAGATTCTGTAATTTTCCTGCCTTTTGCTATTTTTCTTGTTTTCTTGCACAGATAAGTTATCATTTTAAAGAAATACATTTCTCTTCTCAGTAGTGAAGATAAAAACCTTTAAAATTTCTTTGAAACTGAGAATTTACTTCACAGCTATGCTGGTTTCAATTAGGTAAAAAAAATTTTTTTAAAGAACCTATAAAGTAAGCTGTAATTATTTTTCTTCTCTTAAAAAGCTATATAGAACATTGGATTCTTTAAATACTAGTTGTTTCTGAAATTGTTTTATGGTTTCATAAGCACTTAGCTAGAGTTAGGCATTTAAAATCACCCAATCACTTGCTATATCAATGTTCTTAATTAGGCTTTTTGCTTATTCATTAATCAAAGCTGTTGATCCTAGTCACTGAAGTCAGGTCCAATGGTTCATTTATTTCACTTTGGTGAATTACAAATCTTACAACATACGAATGTGAAAACAGAGCTCTCACCCAAAATCTAAGTCATTAAGTGGAGATCATAAAACTCTGGACTTTCCCTAATATTAGTAAACAATCTTTAAAATTATAGCAGGAAGCCAAAAGATGGATGAACAAATTCATAGACTGTAATGTCAAATAATTTTTTGGCAGTACTTGGTATCAAATCTAGGGTTTGTTCATTTTAGGTCAGTGTCCAACACTGAGTGGTGTGTCAAAAAAACCAAACAAACTGCTTTTTGAGAGGGAATTTCAGGGGAAAAGGTTAGCCTCGACCTTGTGATTTTCCTGCCCTTGGCCTCATAACTTCTGATGTTACAGGCATGTGCCATGACACTTGATTTTACTTTCACAGGTTTTTAATAGAATATGTTGGGAAGAGGGATGTTAAAGAAAGATGTAAAGATGAATCCATGTAAAAATGTTACACAATTTAAAGAATAAAGTGGAAAAATATATCAGAATAGAAATAAAGGATAATTGTGGTTACTGACAGGAAATATTCCATGTGGTACAGAGAAATTTAAGTTATGCCATTAAAAGAAAGCAAAAATGTCTATAAGAAAAAGTGGGATCTGAAAAAAAGGTGCAAGTGATGGTTACCATGCAAAGAAAAATAGAGATAAAAAATAAAGTCTTTGGAAGGTAGTAATGTCCATTGAACTGACCCTTGCTTGAGTTTCTATAAGGAAACTTCTGAAAGGTAACTAAAGATCACCTTGAAGTGCCTTAGGAGAGATAAGGTGAGGATCTGCTCTTGATTTCCTTCACAAAGGGAAAAGTACTACTTAAAGGACTTTATCACTTGCTTGAGATTGTGTAGATAAAACTGTAGATAGGTGACTGAGTGTGTTTGTGGCATTACTTTAATTATAGAGTCTGAGTTTTGCATAAGAGGGAGAATCCAAAAGCAAAATAAAATAACTCTGGCCAGGTAGAGGGCAACATTTGGATTTGACAAGAAATTTAACTAAGTCTTGATTCTGTTCCCCCATTTGAGGTATAAAATGTTGAATGAAAGATTTCTCTCACATGTAATTAAATATAAATGTAGGAAAAATAATAGCTTGCTATCCCAAAGACAGCTATTAATGACAATAATAATTTCTTATAAATTAGAATAATTAAGCATTATTATATTTTCATAGAAATCAGAGGTAGATTAAAAATATTATCTCTTTGCACATTGTAATAATTCTTTTATCCCAAATCCTGCCTTGTTTAAAATTTGGCATTGTTTCTCATCTTTCCTATCTCTTTTCCTGTATTTCTCTGAGGATTCAAAGACTTTTTTTAAAATTGATGTTGTTCTTAGTAAAGGCACAAATGCAACCTGTTTTATCCTGAGGAATACACAGGGATCGAAATCACGACCACTTGCTTGCCAGAGAGGCATGTGTTGAGCTAAATCCCTGGCCCCAGGAACAGTTTTGGAACCTGTCGTTGTTTTCTGCCATCTTTCCAGTAACTTCTTTCTGCCTTTCTCTTCATTTCTCTGCTTGTTCTCTCTTCTTCACTCTGTCACCGGCAGAAGGGTAACCTATAAAATATGTCAATTTACTTTAAACTTCTTAACCATTTACATTCATTCTGCCTTACTATGTTTTGGGCCATCATTCACTGCTTTTATATTATTTTTCATGTTTAATTTAAGAAAAAATTCTAATGAATAACATAACTTTTGATGGTTTTAAAAACATTTTAAATTATATATATATATATAATTTGTACAGTGAGCTATATTTTTATATTTTACAAATATAGAGTTGACAGGTGAAATGTAGGACATCTTGCAAATTCGAGATTCAGATAAATGATACTTAACTTTTTTAAGAGTTTGTCCTGCCATTGATCCTGGTGGCTGGGTGCCCACCCAGGCCCCTAGGACACTGGACTAGGCTCCACAGGTTCCATGGGCTTGAGTGTACCATGCCCAGGGACCTTCATTCAACCAGAGGATCCAAGCCTGCTGCGTGAGGGGAGCCAAAGCCACATGAGTCCCAGTAGTGGAGGGAACAGGAGGTGATTTCCAATACTTTCATGGAAAGCTTTGGAACATTGCTGGAAACACAGAAATATAGGAAAATGACAAAATGAAAGACCAAAATGCATCTCAAACTTCCAGCCCATCCCAAGAAAGCCTAGGAGCCATGAACATAGAAGAAAATACTAGCCATACACCTGAAATGCCTGAAATGATATCAACTGAAATAAAGAAGCAAGTATGGGAAGCTATAAAGGAACTAAAATCAGAAATAATCTCAGGTAAAAGAAGAAATGATAAAAGTAGTGAAAGAAATAGTGAATGCATCCAATGAAGATACAGCTAAAAAATTAGAGGAACAAAGCAAAATGATAGAATCCCTGAATGAACAGTTTAAGAAACAAACAGAATACATGAAGCAGATTCAAAGAGATATACAGGAAATCAAAAATTCTATTGAAAGTTGCAAAAACCGCCTCAACGAAAGTGAAGATAGACCCTCAGACCTCAAAGATAAGATTGCAGCTAGTGAACAGGAAAGGAAAGATCTTCTAAAAATAACAAGGAATCAGGAAATAACAATTCAACAGTTGCAAGATGATGCAAAGAAAAACAACATAAGATTAATAGGGATAAATGAAAAAGAAGGGGACAATACAAATGATATCAAGAGGCTATTTACAGAAGTAATAGCTGAAAACTTCCCAAACCTGAGAATGGAAACTGACATAGAGATTAGTGAAGCATCTAGAACTCCAAATAGCCATAACCAAAATAAAACTACACCCAGACATATAATAATCACCATCCCAGAAATCCAACATAAGAACAGAATGTTAAAAGCTGTTAGAGAGAAAAGACAGATTACCTGTAATGGAAAACCTATCAGAATCACAGCAGACTTCTCAACACAAACAATGAAGTCAAGAAGAGCATGGAGTGAAGTGTTTCAGATCCTAAAGGAAAATGACTTCCAATGCAGACTGATGTACCCTACAAAACTGTCCTTCATAATGGATGGAGAAATAAGATACTTTCATGACCTTCTATGACAAAGAACAGCTGAAGAACTTCATGATCACCAAACCAACCCTAAAAGAATACTGAAAGACATTGTAGATACACATGGAAAAAAACCACTAAGCAAGACAGACAATTAAAAAGAAGGGAAAGATAAAAATACAATAGCAGAAAGATAACATGTCAACAATAAAGCAATATATAACAGTTATAACCATTAATGTAAATGGCCTCAATTCACCAACTAAAAGACTGGCAGAATGGATCAAGAAACAACATCCAACCATATGCTGTCTACAAGAAACCCATCTAACCCAAAAGGAAACTCATAGACTGAAAGTCAAAGGATGGAAAACTATACTCCATGCCACAGGAACTAAAAAAAAAAGTGGGGTAGCTATTCTGTTTGCAGACCATGGTAACTTCAAACCAAGAATGATCCAAGGAGATAAAGGTCACTCCATACTAGTTAGGGGAAAACTTCAAGAGGAAGAGAACAATCTTAAATATATATGTACCAAATTCCAGAGCACCCAGCTACACAAAGCAAGTATTAACAGAATTGAAAAATCAAATAGGCAATAACAAGATTATAACAGGAGACCTTAACACACCATTGACACAAAGGTATAGATCAACTAGACAGAAAATCAGCAAAGAAATAACAGAACTCAATCATACCTGTGAACTAACAGACTTGATAGACTTGATATTCTGATGTTGTTGTTTCATGCAAAAACATCAGAATATACATTCTTCTCAGCAGTACATGGGACATTCTCTAAAATATACCATTCTCTAATGCCCACAGAACATATTGAAGTAAATGCAAAAGAATTGAAATTATCCCATGCATGTTATTGGATCATAGTGCCATGAAACTAGAAATTAATGATAAAAGAAACTTCAAAAACCCCACAAACACATAGAAATTGATGAATACACTCTTGAGCAATCAGTGGGTCACAGAGGAAATTAAAGAAGAAATTAAACAATATCTACAAGCAAACAAAAATACAAATACAACTTACTGGAACCTGTGGGATGCAATGCAAGTGGTCCTCAGAGGAAAATGTATTTCACTGACTTCCCACATTAGGAAAACAGAAGGAACACAAATACACAACCTGATGCTACACTTCAAACATCTAGAAAAAGAAGAGAAAGCCAAGCCCAAAGCCAAAAGAAGGGAGGAAATTATAAAGATCAGAGCAGAAATTAATGCAATAGAGACTAAGAAAACAATCCAAAGAATCAATGAATCAAAGAGTTGGTTCTTTGAAAGAATAAATAAAATTGATAAGCCCCTAGCCAACCTAATTTATAAAAGGAAGGAAAAGACTCTAATTCATGCAATACAGAATGAAAAAGGGGAAATCACTACCATGGAAATACAGAAGATCATCCACACCTATTTCAAAAACCTCTACTCTCATAGGTTCAATAACACAGAAGAAATGAGCACATTCCTAGAAACATATGAGCCACTAAAGCTGAATCAAGAAGTTGCAAAACTTCTGAATAACTCAATTTCTATTAATGAAATTGAAAATATAATTAAGTTCCTACCAACAAAGAAGAGCCCAGGGCCAGACAGATTCATTGCGGAATTCTACCAGAAATACAAAGAAGACTGAATGCCGACACTCCTCAAACTCTTCAACGAAATTGAAAGGGAAGAAATTCTCCCTAGGTCATTCCAGGAAGCAAATATTACCCTAGTACAAAAAACAAAAACAAAAACAAAAAACAAATACTGAGAAAGACCCAACTAAAAAAGAGAACTACAGGCCAATCTCCCTAATGAACATAGATGCAAAAATTCTCAATAAAATATTGGCAAACAGGATGCAGCAAATCATCAAGAAGATTATACACCATGATCAAGTGGGATTCATCCCAGGCATGCATCAAGGCATCCCAGGCAGGGTGGTTCAACATATGTAAATCAATAAATATAATCCACCATATCAATAGAGCCAAAAGTAAGAATCACATGACCATTTCTCTAGATGCAGAAAAAGCTTTTGATAAGATCCAACACCCATTCATGATAAGAACCTTACAGAGAATTGGAATAGATGGTCTTTACCTGAATATGATAAAGGCTGTCTATGACAAACCAACAGCCAGCATCATATTAAATGGCCAAAAACCAAAAGCCTTTACCTTGAAATCAGGCACAAGGCAAAGATATCCCTTATCACTGCTCCTATTCAACATAGTACTGGAAACACTAGCCAGAGCAATTAGACAAGAGAAAGAAATAAAAGGAGTAAAGATAGGAAAAGAAGAAGTTAAACTGTCATTATTTGCAGATGACATGATACTCTACATAGAAGACCCCCAAAACTCCATTAAAAGCCTCATAGATATAATAAATAAATTCAGCAGTGTAGCTGGATACAAAGTTAATATTCAAAAGTCAATAGCATTCCTGCACACTAACAACAAAATCACTGAGAGAGAAATAAGAGAAGCCACACCCTTCACACTAGCATCCAAAAAAAAAAATGAAATACTTAGGAATTAATCTAACAAAAGAAGTAAAAGAACTATAAAGGGAAAATTATAATACCCTGAAAAATAAATTGAAGAGGACCTAAGAAAATGCAGACATCCCTTGTTCATGGATAGGAAGGATAAATATTGTGAAAATGGCCACTCTCCCAAAATTTTTATACAGATTCAATGCAATCCCAATGAAAATACCACTAACATACCTCATTGATCTAGAGAAATCACTCCTAAAATTCATCTGGAACCAGAAGAGACCTAGAATAGCAAAGGCAATTCTAAGCAGCAAAGCCAAGGCAGGAGGCATCGCATTTCCTGACTTGAAGTTATACTACAAAGCTACTGTAATAAAATCAACATGGTACTGGAATAAAAACAGACTTGAAGATCATTGGAATAGGTTAGAAGATACAACCACAATTACAAACACACTCAACCACCTTATCATTGATAAAGGGGCCAAACATGTACACTGGAAGAACGATAGTCTCTTTCATAAATGGAGCTGGAAAAACTGGCTATCCATATACTGAAAGCTAAAACTAGAGCCATGCCTATCACCATGTGCTAAGCTAAAATCTAAATGGATCAAAGATCTAAATATTAAAAAAGAAACACTAAACCTGTTGGAAGACAAAGTAGGTAAAAATCTTGAAGACATAGGAGTAGGTACAGAATTCATGAACAAGAACCAAACTGCATGGGAACTGGAATCATGTCTTATTAAAGAGTTTCTGCATGTACAAAGAAATCTCCAGCAGAGTGAAAAGAAAACCCACAAACTGGGAAAAAAATCTTAGTGAACTGTCCCTCAGGCAAAGGACTTCTGTCTAGAACTTATAAAGAATTAAAAAAAAAATCAGACCCCCAAAATCCAAAGACCCAATCCAAAAATGGGCACACACAGTTCTCAGTTGAAGAAATATGAATGGCAAATAAATACATAAAAAAGTTCATCATCATTGGTTATTAGAGAAATGCAAATTAAAACCACACTGAGATTCCATCTCACTCCAGAAAGAATGGCCAAGATCAACAAAACTATCAAAAACAAATGCTGGAGAGGCTGTGGGGAAAGGAACTCTTCTGCACTGTAGGTGAGAGTGTAGACTGGTACAACCACTGTGGAGATCAGTCTGGAGATTCCTCAAAAAACTGGGATTGGAATTCCCATTTGACCCAGCTGTTTCATTCCTAGGCATATTCCCACAAGAAGTGAAAACATCTTCCACAGTGATATATGTGCACCTATGTTTATAGCAGTACAATTTGTAATAGCCAGATCTTGGAAACAACCTAAGTGCCCATCAACTGAGGAATGGATTAAAAAACTGTGGTACTTATATACAATGGAGTACTACTCAGTTGTAAAGAATGATCACATTGAGATATTTATAAATAAATGGATTCAACTTCATAAGTGAAATAAATCAAACTCTCATATATAAATACCCTATAGTCTCCCTAGTATAAGAAATGGTAAGAGTACATAAGAGTCTATGGTAATCATGGTTCCCCATTATATTGCTTTGAAGCCTTATAATGTTTTCATTCATTGGTTGGAATCGTTTTATTCTGTTTTGTTTGATCTTATTATATGTGATGGTATGAATATTTACCTTGAAGAAAAGACAATATGGCAGCTATTGCTGATTTAATATCACCTTGCTCTGAAGTCCTGCCATGCTTTTGTTTTTCTATTACCATTGGTTCTATCATGTTGTGTCTTATTGGATTTTAATATGTATGATAGTATAAATAAATTTTTATGGAAAATGAGATATTTTAGTAGCCATTGTTCATCTTCTATTATTTGGTTCAGAATGCCTTGTAATACTTTCATTCTCTTGTGTCATTTTATTCTATTTTGTTATGTTTGATATTATTGTGTGTGAAGCTAAGCTCACTATTTCAAAGAAAAAGACATTATGATAGCTACTGTTAATATCCAATTGTCTTGTTGTGAAGTGTTGTATTGCTTACATTCTTCTGTTCTGATCTGCTTTGATCTGTCCGCTTTTGTTTTATTCTGTTTAAAAAAAAATAAAATAAAATAGTTTGTCCCCAATACCCTTTAATGCCTGTGATAGACTAAAAATTATTTGTTGTTTATCTTAAATTGAAATTTAACTAGTTTCTTTCATTTTTGTTTCATTTTTGCTTTACTTAATGAACTTTTATATATTTTTAAATGCAAAATTAAAAGTGGCACTTATGTTTCCTTGAGAGGTTTTTTTTTGTGTGTTTTGTTTTGTTTGTTCATTTTTTTCAGATCTAAGCACTTGAGCTCATGAAGACGTTACTACTGGAAGAACACTACCATTTGGGAAGAGCACAAGGAAACACTTTTTCAAATAGCTCAGCTAATATGAACAGTTATTACTTAACAATAAAGCAATTGTAGTCCTTTTAATAAAATAAGTCAAATACCACTTAGTTGCAAATACTTTTTGAGTTTAAAATAAAATTGTTGTCAATCTTATGCCAATTTCTAATATTGTTTAGACAATTTTACTATTTTCCTATACTCTGAGAGTGATTAATTTAATATATTCATTGCTTTTAGGTAGTCCATATCTAGAACTTTGTGCTAGTATATTTTTTAACTTTCAGGAAGACCTTAAAAATTATAGGGAGTGGCATGTATCAGTGTGGGTTCATTTTGATTATCCAATTACTCTTATGGTCTAAAATTCCTATAGATAAAAAGTGTTTATTATACTGAGTGTACTATCACTAATATGTATTATAAATATTACTATGAGCAATAAAAAGTGTTATGTACGTGTATTAACTTTCCATGATGAATGTAATCATGTACTGCAAACATGTACTAAGAAAAATAAAAATGAAAAGAGTGTAGATTAACTGCAACTTTTAGGAAGACACTGACTTCCAAGAGTAAAGCTAAAATTCCTAGACATATGTAAAAACAAACATAAGAACTACTTGAACAACGGCTTCTAAAATAACAATATGTAATATATTAACTAGTATTAATTTCCTACTATTTGTTTTAAAATTCTGTATCATTTCTGCCTTTTGTTTTTTTTTTTAAAGACAAACAAACATAAGAAGACTGAAAAGCACACAGAAAGTGGCACACAGATGAGAGATCTCAGGATTCAGAGTTGTTCTGTTTCTTTTTTGCTTTATATATCCTGGTCTTGGAGACAAAGAAGTTAGTGATGAAATGTCAATGGATATAGACACACAAAAAGCTCCCATAACAACCTTATTTCTCAGGTCAGGGGCAGTCTAGAAAGACTGAAAACTGTAGACATTAATTACTTCACTTTGGCCAAAGTGGAATGAAGTATAGCTCCCAACACCATCCACCCCAGCAAAAGCCAACTGGGAAGCATAGACTTGCACTTTCAAATCCTCCTTGGAGTCCTGTTACACAGTGGTAAGTAGTGAGCTGGTGCTTTCATTCCTGTCCTCCTAGCAAAGAGTAAGGAGCCCTCTCCCCAGCTTTCTCCACCTGTCCTCTCCACCTGTCTTATGATGTCAATAGACTCCATTAGGAGAAGCTGAGTTTGAGAGCACCTACCTTGCTATGATGAGGACCAGGCCAGCATCCTTCACAGCCTAGTCTTTGGCTCTAGGCCCTCACTCCTGTGGATGCCTCAAAGAAGTGATGGCACTTGCCCAACCAGAAATACATCAGGGGAGACAAATAGAACCCAAGATAATTGGAGGAAAGGAATGAAATAAAAACAAAAAATAAAGCTGAAACCAAAACACTCACACACAAAAACCTCCTCTAAAAGAACATAGAAAGAAAGACAAAAAACTAGAGAGAAATCCATAAAATAAAAATCTGGTTCTTTGTAGAATTTGTAAGGATAAAGAAAAGAGGTGCCACAGTTTGTTAATATCAAGAATAAAACAGGAATATTTATGTATCTGTGGACATCAAATGAATTTTAGAAACATGCATGGAAGTTCTATACATATAAGTTTTAATAGCTTGTTGAATTGAATTAATTTCTCTAAGAAAACTATCATGAGTATCCAATATGAAATTAAAAGTCTTAATGTCCCACACTCATACTATGAATAAGACTATTAAAAAAATCAAAATGTTAATTTAAAAATTCTCAAAAATAAATCTCCTGTCTCCTATGTTTTCACTCTAAATAAGGATATTTATTTACAAAACTTGGTTTCTACTTTATCCTTTTTTCTTTCTTTTCATAACTTGCCCCTCTTTCATCCCCAGCTCCTCTTTCCACTTGAACAATTGCTTCCTATTTCACAATATCTGTTGTACATTTTAGTACTTATTTACTCTTTCAGTTTTTCATACTAGGGAGATAATGTGATACTTACATGTGTGTCTGATTTATTTCATTTAAGAATATGGTCTCAAGGTGCAACTATTTACTTAGAAATGTCTCAAGTTCATTCTTCTTTATGATTGAGTAGTACTCCACTGCACAAAAAAAATACCCACATGTTTTTTACCTATTCCTCAGCTGATAGGAATTTGAGTTGTTTTTAGGATTTAGCTGTTACAAACTGCTGCTATACACATGGGTGCACACATATGGTATGATGCTTTTAATTTATCTGGTAAAGTATCTAGAAGGAGATTGCTGGGTCAGCTTACTTTATATTTCACAGTGAAAGATTAACTGCTTTCTTTCAAAATTTGGGAAATATGTATATTTTTCTCATAATTTTTATTTAAAATAATACTAAAACTTCTAGCAGTAATAAGACATGTGAATTAAAGACATACAGATCAGAAAGGAATAAATAAGGTTGCCCTCATTTTCAGATGACATTACTGTCTACGTAGGAAATCCCAAGAAATCAACCAAAATATCTTTTGTATTTGATAATTCAGTTCAGTGAGGTAGTAAAATATAAGAGATGCATACAAATTAAGTTCTATTTCTAAATAATACTAATGAATATGTGGACATAAAATTAAAAATGCAGCACAGTTTATAATCACTCAGAATACTGAAGTAATAAGATGCAAATTTAACAAAACATTTATGAGATTTATATACTGAAAACTGAAAAACTTATGGGAAACATCAAAGATCTATATAGATGTAGAAATATATCATCTTGCCATATTGCAAAAGTTAAAATGTAAAGATTTTCATTTTTTAAAATTATATACAGACCTAATCTAATTTCTCTCAATCTGTCAGGGAAAATTTCTGTATAAATAAATAAGACTATTTAAAATTTTATATGGACTGTAAAAGTGATTATAATAGCTGATAAACTTTGAAAGAATAATAAAGTTGTGCAAGTCAGTGTACTAATATTCAAGGCTTATTATATACTTTATATTATGTTTACATTGGTGAAAGGGCAGAGACAGAGATAAATGGAACAGAATAATCAAGAAATAGACCCATAGAGTTGTGCTCAAATAATTTCTGAAAAGTGTGCAATGTAATTCAATGTAGGAAAGATAATCTTTGGACAAATGGTGCCAAGTCAATTGGACAGCCATAGTTGGAAATATAACCTTCCCTAAATTTCATGTTTTATACAAAAATTAACTCAAAATAGATTACAAAATTGTATGTGGAACATAATGTGAAATGTTTAAAGCAAAACATAAGGAGTTGTGGGCTGGGAAGAGAACCAAGAAGTCAACCCAACCCTTCTGATGAGCCAGAGGCAGCCATATTGAGCCCAGGAGGAGAAACAAGAAGTCAATTTACCCTTCCTGTGAGCTAGTCAGTGTGCAAGCTGGGGAACAAGAAGAGTGCCCCCTCCTTCTTCCAGCTGATTTGCAGGAACACAGGTTGGGATGATAGCAACTGAGGTACAAAAGCAACTTAATGCTTGTAGTGATTGACTTTGTAGGCCTAAAGCTGGTAGTCTGAGCATGTGTTTAGAGGATAACAAAATGCAATACAGCTACTATGGGGAATCCCTGTCTTGTTTTTGAAATCCAATATTGTTCTTACTGTTTTGTTTTGTTCTACTTTATTGTTTTGTTTTGTTACTTTCAAAATAAAATAAAATTAAAATTAAGAAAAAATGTTTAAAAACTTAGGAATATGCAACAAGTTATTGGAACTGATGATTAAGGCAAAATAAATAAAGACAAAATTCATAAATCAACTTTCAGCAAAATAAGAAACTTGCCATGAAAGATCCTGTTTAGAAGATATAAAAAAGGTCTTAGGATCAATCCTCAGGGCAGAGAAAAAGAATACAAGAAAAAAATACAGATTGTGAAAAAATGTTTGCAAAGCATATATTCCCTCAACCTAGACTATTTGTAGAACCATTTGAACTCAACAATAAACATAACGAAAGAAAACAAAACAAACAAGAAAGTTAATAGGGAAATTTTCAATACAGAAAAGCATTTTACTGATGAAGATATTGGACAGAATTGCAAAATCATAATTTTGTGTTCTAAAGAATGAAAAGACAGCCATGGAATGGAAAAAAAATCTTGCAAAATATACATGTGAGAAAAGACAGCTATGTAAAAAATACAAAAATTTCTTAGAACTCTCAAATTTGACAATAAGAAGAGTTAATAGCCCAGTTTAAAAATGGGCAAGAGACCTGAACAAGTTTTCACCAAAGAAGATATGTAAATGGAAAATAAACATATGAAAAGTTATTCAAACCAATAGGTCATAAGGGCACTGAAAACCGAAAACAACGAGAATTCTATTGGACAAGGTGAAATCCAGAACACCAACACCACCATATACTGATAAGGATCTGAGAAAGAGAAACTCTCATTCAGTGCTGATGAGAATGCAAAATAGTGCAGCCACTTTGGAACATGGTGTTCTCTCAAAACCAAACACATCATGGTATCCAACCGCACATACCTTTATACTTACCCAAAGCAATGAAAGTTTATTTTTACATAAAAGCTTGCACACAGTGTTAATAGCAGCTTTCTCAGAATTGCCAAAACTTGGAAGGAAATAAGATGCTCTGTAGAGGCAAATGTGGTCCATCCAGACTACTCCAAATGAAAACATGAGCTTTCAAGCCATGAAAAATATGGAGAAAGTTTAAAGCCATATCACTAAGTGAAAGAAGCTAATCAGAAAGAATCACCTGTTGTATGACTCCAACCCCATGACAGTCTGGAAACAGGCACTATGGAGATGGTAAAGGTTCAGTATTGTTAGGGGTTGGGGTGAGGGGAGACTAAATAGGGCACGGAGGACTCTTTGGGCAGTGAAACTATTCTGTGCTGCTGGAGAATGTGCGTGTTTACATGTCAAAAGTCATAGATTGTACAACATAAGAATGAGCCCTAATGTGCAGACTTTATGTGATGCTGATGTGTCACCAAAGGGTTTTTGATTGTAGCAATGTACCATCTTGGTTCAACTGTGTATGATGGGATAAGTTGCTCATGTGTGGAATACATCATACATGGGAATTCTGCACTTTCTGTTCAGTTTTTGTGTGAATGTAAAATTTCCATAAGTGATAAATTTTATTAATAAGACACAAGATATTCCTATGTGCTATCTGATTTACTAAAACATAAAAGAATGGAAAGATCAAATGAAATAAAAAGATTCAGAGAAATGATTACTCATATATTGCAGATAGGAATATAAAACGGAGCAGGCATCCTAGCAAAAAACCTGGCAATTAGAGAATTAAATGTAAAATACTTTATTAACTACCAATTATTCTCCTAGGTACTTTGTTTTCAGAGAAATGAGCACTTATGTTCACACAAAAACCTGTGCATGCATGTTCAGGGCAGTATTTATAATTTGTAATTTCCTTAAATTGTAAACAACTGAGATAACCTTCAACAAGTGACTGATTAAAAAAAAAAAAAACCTATGGAAACTTCCAGATGATGGGCTACAGCTCAACAATGAAAGCAAGGAATTATTAACATATCAAAACCTGGATGAATCTAGAGATTTAGCAATCCTAAATCCTAATGCTTTATGAATCCATTATATAGCATTATTAAACTGACAAAATTACAGATATAGAGAACAATTAGTGATTGAACAGTGTAAGAAGATAGAAGTGGGAGAAAATAACAGTGGTTGCAATGGGCAGATACTGTGGTGATAGAAATGTTCAGGATATTGACAATATCAATATCAACATCCACATCATGGTTGTGATATTGCACCATAGTTTTGCAAGATGCTACCTTTGGGAAGTTAACATGGGAAAATATTTAGGATCTCTGTATTAGTTCTTACCACTGCATATGAATGTGCCATTATTTCAAAACAAATTCATTTAAAAATGTAGACTCTGAAGTTATATTAACATGCAAGATATTGTATAGCAAAGAATCTTAACAATAAACCAGTGAATCAGAATCAACAAACTTAGAGGACTCAAACTAAAACTGTCAGGGGACACTGGATCTATGTGAATGCTTTCTGTACACTTCTTTAAGGAATATTCAAGTTGTCACCATTATGGCTCTACTTTTGTGAGAGGTGCACTCACCTGGGTTGATTTTTGAGGCTGATCTCTATGTATATAATTAGGATATTGAGGTGACTTTCAGTTGTCCTTCACATTGAGAGAAAGGGATATAAGTATTTAACATGGAGAGCATCATATAGGTCATTTCAAGAAATATACTTTCCTTTCACAAGTGTTACTCAGGTGCTCGATTTGAAGAGTCCTATTATTCTTTGCTTGCATTTACAAAATCCACAAACAGGTATGATTTTTTTCTTTTTTCTTTTTATTTAGTTTCCCAACCTTTTTGAAACTGCTTGATTAAGGTTGATTAGGTGAAATCATAGAATGATATTAAAGGAACTGATGAACTCTTGAAAAATTCAGAAAATATTGTCAATACCATTGACTTGTCCATTGTTGCTCACTATGAAACAAGATTGAAGTCACAATTAATTTAAATATGTAGAAATTATTGAACATTTATGTGACCCATTCACTTTCTCCCTTTTAAACTTCATCAACTAAATGAGTATCAAGAACAATTGTGTTGTTTGGTGATGATTGCCATGGCCTACCTGTGAAATTCATCTGTCATTTTTAAATTTCCATGTTTTTACTTAAATACAATTTGAAGAAGAATAAGAATCAGAATTAAAATAAAATGGAAATCAGCTGTGTTCTTCTGGTGACAGAATCAGCTCATTTACTCTGATTAGCAATGGAGAACCTTGTTTTTATGTCCCCTCCAAAGTAAAAAACTGAGTCATATTTTGAACACGTGGGGCTAGAAACAGCCTTATGGGTTCTTAAAGAGCTAGAAATAAAAGGCTTATGTTTCTACTAACAATATAAGACACTGAAAATGTTACTGTCTTTTTCAATAATACTGAGGACTTAAACCAGAGCTTCACACATGCTAGGCAAGTGTTCTACTGAGTCACATATGATTACTTTTAATTTTTATGTTGAGATTTCTCTAAATTGTTCAAGAATGGACTTGGGTCTTCTATCTCAGTTCCATGTACCAAAAAACCTGGTTTAATATGTTATTTTTTTTAATAAGCATAAATTTTGTTTTGCCAAATCAAATATTTTTCTCTGCATTTTTGTTTTCCTATCAAGGCTTTGTATCAGAGCTGTTGATGTGTCAGCATATGGAATATTTGAACAAATAAGGGCATTCTTCTAAGACATATCCGTGAGCAAAGAGGTGATTGATGTGGGAGATGGTCTCCTAGGCAAACCATTTTTCATTCTGGTATCCCAACTGGGCAAGTATGTAGATAGCTATTCACAGATATGAGGACCAACTACATCAACTTTTTGAATATGTGCTTCATACTTTATAGTGTTTTATTAAAGCAATTTCTCTCATCAAAACAAAACATATTTCATCCTCATTGGCCAGTGTGTCCGATCAACAGAATTAGTATTTCCTAAATGTATCAAAACATGGAGCTTATTTCTACTTTCTGGTACACAGTTCTTTTTCTAAAACCTGTAATAGTCAAAAGTTTTTATGGATAACCATGACAAACAAGACAGGTGGTTAGTTACCTAAAGTGATAATTAGCGAAATGTGAGATGCTTACGCATAAGTTGGAGGACCCATCAAAAGACTGACTGTTAGAATCCTGCAACTTTAAATTTCTCAGGAATGCCAGGTTATCCTCAGAGCACTGATTTAAATATTGTATTGTGTCTGCAGATGTAATAGCCCAAGTCTACACCAGTTGTTCACTAAAACACCTCCAAACTTTAAACTAGAAGATACAAAAGGTAGACTAACTGGAGTTATTTTGTAAAGACAAGTAAACTCTGAGTGACATTAATTGATCTCGAGTAAATTTGTAATAGGAGTAATTTCTACTTCCATCAAGGAAATAATTAGTATCACATAATTTGTCATCCAAACTGGGGCATTTTGCAACTATCAATACACTTGGAAAAAATCGTAGGTCAGGATGTATAGTTATGCTGAAAATCATTTCTTTCATTAATTCTACACACTACTAAGTAGCTGAACAAAACATGAAGACCCTGTCCCTCTTCTCAATGAAGTTCAAGGCTATATGGATGGGACATATGTGTGTTTACTAAAATAGTAGCTAAGGTTAACAGATTTTAGAGAGGTCAGAGGGGAGATTTTGATTTTTGAGTACGGAAAAAAGATGCTGTCAAAACTTTAAAAATCAATAGAGTTGAGAAAAAAAATCAGTTTTCTCTCCAATTTGACATCTGGGAAAACTGCAACTCATGCTATTCAACAGGCTAATAACTGATTTGATTTGAGGCTAAAGCATGCGGTCTCTGGAGTTCTAGTCTAAAACTTTTCATCTCACAATGTTATGATTGCCAGTAAGAAAGGGTGATATGGAAATGCTTGAAACTTACTTTACATTTTTCTGGTGACAAAGGATTGCATGAAGCTTCTTTGTCATTTGGTCCCCTGCACCGAGAGAGTTCTAAATGAATCAACTTAATCACTTTCCACCTACTTTTTAAAAGTGTTAGGATTTTTTTTAAAGAAAGATTTTTAGAGACAAGATTTTTCAGGAGAGTTGAATATCTTGACAAGGTGAATTGTAATCTACGTATTGTATACACTAAGATAACGGAGCCTTTCATCAGATAGCATTCTAAATAGACTTTCAGTGTATTCAAGTATAGCACAAGCAGATTCAGCTGTGTATAACTTAACTCAAGTCCAGTATGAAAATATTTCCGAGAAGCTTTATTGTTTCCCAGAAACATACTTATTAAAATTCTGTACTAGGCTATAATATATGGGTTAAACTTGCACATACTCAGGCTCACAGTTTTAGAGCTATGTTCATATTCATTAATTCTCCATTGCTATTCATGCCAGTACTCATTAACTTTTTTTTACTCAGTTCATAACATATGATCATTAAGTCAATTAAATAAACACTAGTACTAGAAACCTTTAAAAAGTTATTCCTTATTAGTGTAAACATCATAGCACTTTGAAATGTTTACAATCTCAGTGTGTTTACTTTGAAAATAAATGTTAAAATATTAATTATAAAAACTAATAAAATTTCTCATTAAGGCAGAAAGTCCAGCACTTAGAACAAGACAATCTCTGCACTCTCTTACTGACAGGTGGATATCACATGAGATGAAAATGATAAGAGATTTAGTGGACTGAGGAATAACTTCCTTTTGACAGTGCCCTGACCCTTGACCTGTGGCCTGACTTTTGTTAACTTCAGTAACACTGGGTAATTGTCACAGGTGTAAGATAAAAGACCTCTCTACAGAAACTGCCAACAGTCAGAGATTTATTTCTTTTGATGACTACTAATGTGCTGTTGAGATACAATCATAAGTTCAGATCTTCTCTGACTTATAAGGATATAAAAACTTATCCACAAGAGAGCAAAATTCCAACTAGTGCTTTCTACATTTATGGATTGAAGACCACTATTATTATAGGGAGGGTGCATGTCTCACCCAAAGCAATGGCAAATAAGTTGTCATTTCCCTGAAAACATGTTTCACACGTAATTGTAACATGAATCTAATAAAGAATTGTCTATTCATAGTAGACTTTCTGAATTTTTATAATTATGAGTAAACTCTGACTATGTCACACTATGGAAGTGCATCCTATTCTGAAATGATCCTTTTGTATTTATATGCTAATCACCTTCTTCAAAAGAAATCGGTTCTTTGACACTTATTTAAATGTTCCGAGGGTACTAGCTTTGAGAGTACTTACAGATGATGTGGTAACAATTGTTATTGCTCATGAAAGAAAATGCCTTTACTTGTAAGAAAATACATTGTATACTTTTTTTTTTTTTAACAACGCAAGAAATTTAGAAAACACAGTTAAGCCGAAAGTGCTCAGCCAAATCCATAGTATAGTAGTAGAATACTACAAGGGGAAACCAAGTGGCTGCATGCCATTAAAGTGAGATCAGTACTGTCAGACAGTCAGGATTTGAAAAAAAGTGAAACAATGAATATTGTTGGAAAAATGAAATGATTTCACAGTTTGTTAAAATGAAGCCTAAGCAGTAACCTAGTAGTGTTTTCAAACGTGCTATAATGAAGGAAATGGAGATAAGTGTTTAAATACATGACACAATAAAGTGTATTTTGCATGTGTGCGCACACACATGCCAGTAGAATCATCCAAATGATTTTTTAATATGAAGCAACCATAATAATTTCCTCGTGATCATAGATTTCCAGGATCTGATTTCTATCTGAACTATTTTCAAGGCATAAATTACTTTTAAATTCATTGAGGGTTCTGGCTCAAGTCATGAGACTTCTGTGTTAGTAATGTTTTAACCATAGCAAATACGGATGGCACAAAATTGGTGTAATCAGTAAAGGAAAATACAAAGATTAGATTTATCTAAAAGTGATACTCTAGGTAAAGTATTTCAGTTGGCTCAGTAAAGGTGTAGCCAAACCCATCTGTTTCCAAAATATCACACTTCACTTTTATTAAATCATAAAAATAAGGGATTATAATTATGGAACGCATTGTCATGCATACTTGCTATAATAATGCCTACTTCCCGGACTACCATCTTTTCAAATGTGATGAGATCATCAGGTAACAGTGTAGGATATGAAGGCTTAGCATGCTGTGTTGTTAGCACATTAAAAAAAGAAATTGCTGGGATAATTAACAACTACCTATTTGTCTGTGGGATGCATTCATTATGGCTCTACAAATTGGAGGTCTCCAAAATCTGTGCAATAAAATTTACTCTTTGTTCAGAAAGTTCCCCTTGGATTTGGGGGAAATTCTGGTTTGCTGTGTCTATTGTAATTGTGACAGGCAGTTGACATGTCTCATAGTCTAAATGTAGTGGCAAGCAGGGGGTGGTACAATGATGAAAAAACTGCCATTCATTCTTGTGCAAAGGAAAGGTGTTTCTTAGCATATTCTAACCTATGTTCAGACTCGAGTTGGGTCTTTGGGGTTGAAGGTCAAATCTGTGAGGTCAAAGCTATTTCTTGTCAATCTTCGTTCACTAATGACACATGAATTGGAAATTAGAACAAAGTAAGTAAAACGAATAGCCAGAAGGTGAGTGTCTGTTTTATTACTCAGAAGAGCTGGGAAATCTGGCCAATTGTTGCCCTATGTGGCTTGAATGACAGTTGTTAAGTTGAAAAAGGGACAGTGTGATGGGAATGCCACTTTAAATCTCAATTACCTCCTCCACTCCAATCAGCTTGGTAGAGCTTTAATGAAGTGCAATTCTCTGTCCTTTTCCTCATACTTCTATCTCTAGAATAAGCCTCACATTCAAGTTTGACAGCAGTACAATCAGTTTTCCATTCATCACTGGCCCTGTTTTAACCCTGCTGAAAAAGGGCCTAATGTACGTGGCAGTGATGGCAATTAGGCAGAAAAGTAATATTAGAAACAGACAAAAGCCTGAGTCTTTTAGCATTACAGGTGTTTTTTTTTAGCCTGTTCTAGACATAAAGGAATAGGCAGTGTTGTTAAGTTCCCTTCTTCAGTCTTCTCTTAAGCTGAAAGTCCAACGATTTCAAGATTCAATTAATTAGAGACATGGAGAGCCAAAGAACAAGGTAAAAGCTAAGTCTTTCTAACTGAAGACACACTTAGTAATTGGCCCCTTATTAAAATGGATATCTTCTGGGTGTATGTTTAATAAGGTTGATAAAAACTCGTCATTTCCTCATTAGGATAGCACATGAATACACTCTGTTATATAGGAAAGGAATCTTAAAGAGAACAAACAGGAAAATATCAATCTATTAAATATTGGGATGTAAAACATAAAATTTGAAAGGCCTGAGAACTATAACTTTGCAGTGTCGGGGGATGTTAAATGCATTGTGTGGGTGTGTATGTGTGTGCATGTGTGTGCGTGCATGCGTGTGTAAGCATGTATGTGTGTGAATAAGTATGTAAACTGAGAATGTTTAAAAGATAAGTCATGACTATTCAATCGGCTAATTTAGAGGTGCAAAATATTTAAGCATTTGAGTTTTATAACCCCAATCAATGAAGCTTGCTATGACTTTTTAAAACCATAAAGATGAATGACACATTTAAATGTCTTTCTTATATAAAAACAAGTGTAAGATTTCCAGATCTATATATTTGTGTTTTCATATGTAGCATTCATGTAATAATCGTGCTGTGTCTTCCTATGGAAAAGCCACATATGTGTTTCCATGTATTGTTTTATTGAATTGTTTTTGTAAATATGTCCAGGCAGTGGGTGAAAGCATAGAAAGGATAAAAGTTCATAGATTTTTGTGCATGCATTTAATTGTCATATATGTTTTCCTAACGGTTCTTTTTATGCCAATTTTTGAAAATGTCAGCAAGGTTGGAGTGTTTTTCTGTTTTGTTTTGTTTGATAGATTCCACAGGAACATGTGGCATCAGTGTAAGGATCTTGTTTAAGAGAATAGAGGTATGGAGAGGGGAAAAAAAAACAGATGCAGCAATTAGGCGGCTCTTGCTGCTCATTGGGGAGGTGACACAAGTGGGTGATAGTGGCTTTCACCTCTCACACTCCCTTCTCTCCTGCCTGATTCCTAGAACAATCCCTGTCAGAAACACTCTTTGAAAAAGGCTGCATTAGACAATGGCTCTTCACCCTTATTTTACGCTTTAAGTAGTGGAGCAGAATGCTGTAAGGGGCTGAAAACAAGGCGTAATCTGAGAAAGACGCGCAGGCATTATTATAACTGTGAAAACCAGAAGAGCCCCTTTCAGAGCCGTGACTGAAAGTGCTCGGAAGACCTTTAGTCCTTTGCACTCTCCCAATCACCAATTAGACAAACATTAACATCAATTAAGCTGTTATACGGCACAGGTTCCATATAATTACCTTAATGGGTTGACGCTTTCTTTAGCAGCAATTTCTTAAACAAACTTCATCTTTTGTGCAACAGGCTAAGAAAATTTTCAGCAGGGAGCATTTCCTTTTGTCAAGTTTTCTAAAGAGACAGCTGAATTGTTCTATTTAACAACAAACACCTTCACTAAGGACCCTCGTCTTGTCCCCGTTCCCACCACATTTGACTACTAGGCTCAAAGCTTATTAACCATCAGAGACAAAAAAACGGACTGGCCAGGGGAGCCCAGACACATGCAGGGCGGGCAGTACACAAAGGACCAGTGAGTCTGGCACCGGTTTGCAAGCAGACCCTCGGAGAAAGCACCAATTGAATTAGTTGCCTATTTAGTATCCAAAGCGCCAGATCCGTACTTACCAAAAGCACAAAGAAAATGAAATAGAAAAACAGGATCTTGCTCATAAAACAAGGCAAATCTGTCTAATTTATTTTGTACCAGTAAGTGCTAATTAAATGCAAGCTACTCAGATTCTTCCTGTTCCTGCCTCACCTAATTCTCTTAGAAGCACGACAATGCCAGTCTGATTTTTCCCCCTGTTTAACAAACATTCATTTGAAATGTACTCAAATACAGCTATAAAAATACAACCCTTATATCACTTCTATTTTTACTTTATATAAAGTCCATGTGTTTTTACTCTGTTGTGAAATTATTTGGTGGTGGTGGGGGAAGCTCTTGGCAGAAACAAGCCCTTAAACTATCCTTGTATATCACAAGCAATAAACAACTTGAGATGCATATAATGAACTATAATTGTCCCCCCAACCCCAGAGAACTGGAGATATGTATGTAATCAAAATTCACAGCAATGCATTAAAAGTCAGAAGCGTAACTCTTGTATCTACAGTTTAAGAAGCAGAACACAGTTAAGAAATAAAATTTGAAAATATTAAAAAAACACTAAATAATTACATCAAACCTGTTTTTAAAACAATTTTCTCCCACTGTTCTTCCTTCCCTCTTATTCTTTCTTTCTGATTCTCCTTCCCTTTTATTCTTTCTTTCTCTGTCTTTCACTTTTTGCATCCTTACTGCTCATTTTCACACACCTGACTGTAAGGACATCCTCAGGACCAGGCAATTCATTTTCCAGCTTTAAGGTCAGTACTTGGGCTGCAAACACAAATGTTTGTTCTGTTTATCCCTGCCCCTGTGAACTCACAAAACCTCTTTGGGTCAAAAGCTCATTGCCACAAAATTAAAAGATGATGACCGAGCTTAAGCATAGCTGTGAAATTTGGGCTGTTGTCATCTATGTCTAGCAGACTTCCCAACAAGAAATTCTACACATGGAAAATATTTCCAACTGTATGAACATTTGAAAAAATATGCATATGGCAGAGATCAATTTATTTTCAATATTTAACTGATAATCTGTATGACCATGAAATAAAATTAAAACTAACTTTTCCTAAACTTTTCCCTCATAGATTTAATACATATATAGGGTGAATATTGGCATATAAGGCATTAAAAATTATTAATTTTGTACAATTTTTATTTTATGCACACATTGATTTGGTCAAAAGAACAGTTTGCCTTTTTCTGGGTTATTAATCTGCCCCTTCATGAAACCTCTTTAAATATAAAAATCACATTGTTCCTCTTCTCTTCATTGCTTATTTGTGCCTGCTACAAATCAAGAATTTCACCAATAAATAGTGAAAATGCAAGTAAAGAGCTTCTAACACCTAATTCCGTCTGGTAGGGGCTGGACCCCTGCTGATACAGCACAAATGCATAAGGTTAAATCATGAGAAGCCTGAAGAAGAAGAACCAGTGGTATATGCATTTCTCTTTACAAACAGGTGAGATATTTACATTTCTTTGCAAAGTACTAATGAGATTAATACATATTTGTTTTACATATGACAGATATAGTTAGGTATAATAAGGAGGGCCAAGATGTCACCCAGTAAAGTCACCTCTTTAATCACAAAGAAAATGTGTGTGGAATCCAAGATACCTTTCCCTAATTTTTGTGTTGGAAATGGATCTGTAATGTATGAATGGGCTTTTTTCCCCATTCAACATACCAGGAAAAGATCTGAATAATGTTCACATTTTGACACTTATATCAAACTGAAAACACCTCAATCAACTGTTAGATGGATTTGGCATAATTATTGATACACTTTGCAGGATTAAAGAGTGAGGATTCAGTGCTCACATACCACATTTGAAATGAACACAACTTATCAAGTGGAGTTCTGACATGTGTGACTCTTAGTATCATTTTAGAAGTGAAATAACCTGTCAGATTTAAAAATGTGTTAACAACTGGATGGTTAAATGGCAGGGACATGAAGAGAGGACATGAGCTTGGTTTGAGATTTCATTTTGGAATAGAAGCACTGACTGCCAGCCTAGAAGTCATCACAACAAAAGTTTTCCCCCAGGGGTTCTGATCAAATATTCTATAGCAGAATAAATAAACTACCTCACAGATTATCCTAACTAGCATCTGCAATCTTCCTTACAATAGCCATTTGTTGGTGTCTTTCTAGATACATTAAAAGTGTCAGATCACTTACTGGGTGTTTGATAAGTATCATTCATTCAATGAATTTTTAAATTTCTGCTATATTCCAGTCATTCTTTTCTAAGAACATTATCAAAGTCAAATAGTACAAAATGCCTAACATCCTCTATATTAGCAATATCTTCATTTCAAATGGATTAAGAAAATTTACATAGAAGGCATAGACAAAAGTAATAAATGTATGCTTCTCAGGCTGTTTATAATTCTTCACTCTAATTTGTATCTGGCGACTGACACATAGTGGGTGCTTTAAATATCACATTGTCATTTTCAATATTTCAACCCCAATTAAATTTGTGTGTGCATATGACATTGTCTAGTAAAAAGAAACCCTCTGACCACTGCCATTGTTCAGTTGTACTTACCTTTCTATCATCTACCAACGTGATTTTAAGGGCCAATAACACCTTTTTTGGTTTGATTTAAAAATGTTTTCTTTTTGACACATTCTTTGTGAAAAACCTGAGGAGGAGCTAGTGTGTAAGAGGTTGGTGGATGGGTGATGTTGGGAAATGGCTCTATGTTTATATATTTTTGGAACTAGAGTTTGAGTGGGGAGAGCATACGTGTGTGCGTGCATGCGTGTGTGTGTGTGTGTGTGTGTTATACTTCTGAATTCTGGATGTTCTGGACTGTCCCAAAATGAGAAAATTTTCAGCTCTTCAAGGAAAAAGGTAATAGAGTTATTAGCAATAAAACCTAGGCTGGATCCACTTTCCTTTTAAGATTCCATCTCAGCATCCATGTGGCTGAGCATCCATAGGGCTGGTCCATCCTCTGGGTATCACAGGAAGAGATGAGGAAAGAATGAAATGTTAAAAAAACACACCTGTCCCTGAAAATGTCTTCTGAAGGAATTCAGAATCTGGGTTTGGAGTACCATATGATATTGAAATCACATTGCTTGAACATTTCTTGTTTCTCAATGAAAATTTGAGTCTATGTTGACCATCTGCCTTTTAAAAGCTGATGATTAAGTCCAACTATGAAAAATTAAGTCCTTTCACTCAAAATTACTTGAAAAATTGATAATAATCATATACAGTTAGGAATGTAAGGCCTGTAGACATTCAACCAAGGGCCAAAACTAATTCCATGCCCAACACGTTATCCCCTTAACCTCCCCACTCTTCCTATAAGGAGTGGGAAAGAGAGAGAGAGAGAGAGACTATATATATATGTATAATATTATATGTATTATATATATTATAATACATTATATGTATATACAACTATAATACATTATATGTATGTATATATATGTATATATATATATATATATATATATATAATCTGTGTCTCAGTGTCTATCTGTATCTAAATATAAAAATACCCCTATTAACATCAGGAGAATTTTATTCAAAAAGAGGCATATACATACACTGAAAAGTGAAAACTTGTATTACCATGGGTCATTTGCAATGTTGACACATTTTTAGTGTTTCAAATAGTCAGAATTTAAATACAGTAAATATAAAGAGATAATTCTGTAGAACCTCTTGGAAGAAGATAAACATTTTCATTCAAAAATCTAGAGGAATAAATGATACACCAAACATGAATGCAAACATAAAGCTAAATATCGCCATTGAAATTTCTTCCCTATACTTTGTAGTCCAAATCAGTGAAGAAAAAGCTCTTATTCAAATAATATTTTTAAACCACTATAGCCTATTTTTATGTGAATATCATTTCTATGATTTAAAAATCAAGTGCATTTTATAAACTTTTTCATCTTTCCTAAAGTTCTTTTATAAGAACCATATTGTGTCAAGAGAGAGTGTCAGTATATCAGATGTAGACTGCATTAGAATTTTTAACTTTAATTCTTTTATATTTTACTTCCAATTTTATACCTCCCTCCTATTATTGTTAGAATCTACTGAAAACTTAGAGAATTATACCTTTAAAATGCTTTAAAATTGTGTTTCATTTTCCTATGTGTTATTTGAAACACAAACTATTGAGAATAATTCTTTAGTCATCTGTCCTGCAAGGTTTTGTACTTTATTCCAAAATTCAAAATCCTTCTGATATTCAGTGGAGTAATTCTGGTATTCCAGAGTCTTTTGCCTTGTTGAAATTAAAAGCGAAGTCATCATAATCCAGTTCTTTAATAGATTCTGTGTAAATGTGGGCTTTTGAATGCACAGGAGTCAGAAAAGTTCACCTGATTTAGGGAGTTTCCATTCAGTGAACCTGGTATGATCCAACTTCCTCAGTTTCCAAAGCTACCCTTTCAAGATGATTTTTTAATGGTTCAGCTGGGTCAACAAACATTATTTCCACCCTGTGTATCCAAGTCTATAGGAGAAACCAAAGCTTTTCATTCAAACTCTAGAGTTTCCTCCTCTTTTGGTTTAAACAGGGGAGATTAGGGTGTATCTTAGGCCATTCCTTCCCCAGTGCCCCTCCTCCTCTCTGTGTGACAAAGGAGTGACAAAAAAGAAGATTCAAAAAGTATTAGTGTATGAGAAGTGGACCAGGGCAGTGTTAATATGAGCAGGAAAGGTGAAGCGACAACCTGGAAAGTGAAATGAGGGGATATTAGAAATTAGAAACATAGGCGTAGCCAAAAAGACACTTAGCCATTACATATACCGCTTGCTTGTTTGCCTTTTGAAATGGAACAGAGTTGCAGTAGGTCAGTTAGAGGTATTCCATATCTAAAAAAAGGGAAAGAGAGAGGCAAAAACCTCCTTTATAACCACCCCTGCTGCCTTTATTTTGGTACAATGCCTCACGAAAGGATTTTTGTAAGTGTATTATCTTTTCTTATATAAATATTAACTACATTTGACTTTTGGGGTGTCATACAATTAGCAAATTAATCATTCACTGGGAGTGTTCATCTAGGTTTTGTTACACTTTCTCCACCCTAATTTTACAATATTGCATGCAAAGGGAAAAATTGCCTTCTTTTGACTGCACTCCTTGAAATCCCTTCTCTTAATGCCAGGTCCTGAAGTTATAGTGGCAGTTAATTCCATCTTCAGAATACCAGCACTTCGAATGGAATTTTGAAAATTACAAAGGCACATAGTGGAATGGATCATTCTTTCTATACTCTAAATGCACCTTCATTTGAAGTATACATATTCCCTCTAATACAGCCGTCTTTTCAATTTAATTCATTGCATTTATTACAAGTAAGTGATGAAAATTAGAAAGTTCCTTCAAAATTTCAGACCTTTTGTCTGGTATATGTGTTGAGAAAGAGTAGAAGTTTTTTGCTGCTTTTTATGTGTGTGATTTAGTGAATCAAATTAATGTTCTAAGAAGTAAAACTTCGTTTGCCCTCGTGCAAGTGTGAAACAATATTCATGTTCTAAAAATCCAGAAGCAAAATGAAGACACATTTCTCACAGTTAAAGTAACTGAATGCTAACATGAGTTATTTCTGAAATGAAATACTCCATGTATGACATTCACAGAGGCCCAGATGTTATGCTATATCTTTCTGGAAAACCACACTGAAACTCTTCCAAATGATTATCATCCTTGAGAGTTTAATGAATCTTGGGGCATTTGAAGTTGAAGTAGAGACCATTTTTGTTTAAGTTCATTTTTTCTAGACTTTGTAATTTTCCCATTGAAAAGAAATTGCATTTACTTTCTAGCATATCCAGGAACCACCAGCCACGCTCTGGTGGGGATGGATTCAACATTTTATCAGTGGCCTGTGGATACTCAAGAACAATCCTGGACACCATTCCTGGAAAGAATAATTTGAATATAATCTGTACCATTTTGTCCATATACATAGTCAGAGAGTTGTACAGTGAAATATCACTTTTTGATTGGAATGTTTAGCTCTTGGCATCATCATGCGTTGGTATTGGGACTTTGAATAAAGTCCTCTTCTTATAGAGGAGCTGGCACTATATTAGTCATATAAATTCATGCATTTCCATCTGTTTCTCCAGATATGGGTGTTTCTTTAGTTGTCAACTCATTAATCCTCTACTTAATATCACACTTAAGCCAAAACCTAATTATACAAGTCTAGAAATGTAGCATAATATTATGAAGTCAAGTGCATATATATTCCTTAATATCTCAGTGATAGTTTTAAAGGTTTATGTCACTTGGAATCACCTATTGAGTGTTATTGGTAATGCTATGAAAAGTACTTCTAGGATCAAAACATATCACATGTTAATTTCATAGTAAAATGTGTTTCTGCAACTATAATTAATATTATCCATCTCAATAACTGTAGGTCATTATGTAGTTTAATTCAATTATTCTTGTTAAATAGAGGTAATCCATAGTAGGTATTGGTTAACATAATTTGTGGCAATTTAGAGTGGATAGACTTGTCAAAGATATACAGTAAGAAAGATTTTATTTAACATGTATTTGTACTAACTTTCAGAACTTGAAGATCATAACTGAGTTTGCTGTGGCAGTGTGCACATGCATACAGGCACACTCACACACACACACACACAGCGCTGCGGTTAGTTTATTCTTTCCTACTTTAACAATCAGTTCCTGCTTTGGTGAAAGCCTAAAGCTTAATCCATTAAGAGCCTTTCAGAACAAAACAAACAAACAAAGCTTTAACCACTTCAGGGACAACAGGGCAGAACCAACAGGCATTCTTAGAAAACCTTAGCAGTCTTAGGATCGGTAGCCTCATACTGGGTGTTACTAAGTGATGAGAGTTAGAAAATTTGTGAAACAAGGTTTTAGAGAATAAAATGACATGCAAAATTATCAGGGAAAGACGATTTGATTAATTTACTTTCAGAAATTTTTGTCCAGATTAGAGAGCTGACTTAAGTCCTATCAGTGATTACAATGAAAACAAACTAACTCAAACGTCACCTGGGCTGGAAATTTTACCTATGTGCCCTCAGAGTGGAACTTTTTAAATAGCTTTTAGTTTGCCTTCAAGTGCTAATATTTATGTATATATGATAAAAGTTAAATATATTTCTTTAAAAACAAATCTTACCTAACAGATTCATATAAAGTATTTAGGAAAGCTTTACAGTCCACTTAATTCAGGACTACAATTTGTACAATAAAACCAGTAAGTACATTTATATATAAGAGGAAGAAAAACAAACATTTTCCTCACAAGATTAAAAGCCTGTTCATTTCCTTTTAGAACTATTCCATTGTATATTGTCTTTCGTGAAAAAAATCCATTAACTTCTTTCCTACACTCTCAAGTTTTAAATAATGCATCAGTACTATACAATATCTTTCAGGAATAAGATTTACTGTCTGTCGTTCTATAGAATACAAACGAGTCTCATATATTTTGTATTCATTACATTTCCCTTTTCAGCTTCAAAAAGCAAATTTAAAATATTCTACTTCTCTAATTTATACTTTAAAATGCTTTTCTGTTTATACTTAATTATGAACTTCATAATGAAATGGAGATGTTATTTATTATTTATCTCAAAATGTCAGATGGTTAGGCTTTGCCCATAAATTATCTGGAGGCATAAAATTATATACTTTCATAGGTAGTCAACAGACACTTGGGATTTCCTGCAGTATGTTTACAAGCTAATTTGTTTACTGGGTATTGTGTACTCGTTTACATTTTGGCTTTTTTTTTAACCAGAATCTCATCGAAGAAACATACTTAATATAAAAAAGGTATAAAAGGAATATTTTTAATTTTAAAACGAAGCATGGATTAAATGCAAAATAATCTCTTCACTGAAATGTTATCAAATAGCATTGACCATTAATATTTTATAGACTAAAGAAATAAATTAGCCTGCAATATCATTAAAATGCATGATTTTGCTGTGTATCAGGAACACTGTGCAGTTTTGTCTGGATTCATTAAAGCGCTCACTGCATAAGTGCATTGCCAACCAGAATGTGGGTGGCTAGAATGGCAGCCTGTAGGTTTGTATGGAAAACAAGTATGGCACTGTGAAAAAAATTCTTCTCTCACCCTACAGATACCTGTACGGAGAGCTTGGGAAGCATTTCCATAGGCTCATTGTCAAATGAGTGCGAAAGCCCCCATTCATTGGGAAGCAAAGGTAAGTCCGAGAAAACCGCACCGAAGAAAAAAGGGAAAGGGTGGGGAGTGGGGTGGAATCACCTAGCACTGAAGCAGCCTAACCAAGTGACAGACACGTAGACAACTCCGATGCTGCCAGAACAACACTCTGCACAGCCCACCAGCAAGCAATTTGTCACAGCGACAAGAATATCCTCCGCAATTTGGCACCAGGGTCCTTGGACAGCCAACTGCGCCTGTACAGCACGAGACGTGCTATTCTTCAACGGGGAAGATGGGAACTAAGGTTCTCCTTATTATGTCCAAATGTGTTATTTTATGAAAAACATATCTTTTGTCATGATCAACATAGAGATAGAGCAGTAGTAATTGATATTAACTGGGTGCAAATAAGACAACAAATTGAGAAAAATATGTCCTGGTGCATTTCTGAGGTATCTTGACTACAGAGAAGGTTTTAAGATATTTGCTTGATAAGTCTGGCATTTTATGGCAAGGTCCTACATTGTTTTATAGAAATGATGAATCCATAGGCAGAAGCATAAACTGGGAAAAAGTTTGGTAGTAAATAATTTGTTTTTAGCAGAATGTACTCTTTGCTTTGTTTTAGATTTTATGTGTTTGTGTATGATGTGTGGATTAATATCTTGGCTGGAGGCAAATCCTTTCTTACTGAAATTATTTGAAATAAGACAAAGAACTTAAGGTAAGTTGAGTTATAAATGTGCAAAGGAAAGACCCTTTACTCTGTACGTTGCTACCCGCGTAATCTATTATAAAAGTGCAGTAAGGAGAGATGCCAGATGCATAGGATAAAGGTATCTGATAAATAAGCAAGTAGTGTTCCCTTGCCAATTACTTGGCATCTTACTTTGTAATTAATGCCACAGTAATGAAAAAAGTGGTAGGCACGAAGATTGGGCCTTTTGTGTATTCTATACAGAACCAAACACTCATAAAAATCCAGCTCAAAGCTAGCGTGGTTTGGTTTTCTTCACAATCAAAACTTCCTAGAGAATTAGAATGATACCATGGGGTGTGTGCTTGTGTGTGTGTGTGTGTATCTGTGTGTGTGTGTGTGTGTGTTTGTGGTACTGTGTATTACATGAGACTGATAGCAGGCAATTGCAGGATTGCTGTTTCCACTACATAGACAAGGGTAGACTTCATTCCTCAGACATGAGAAAATCATGTACCCATTCTGCCAGGAACTAACATCATGGTATCTATTATGTTGTTCACTGGTTGTCTTATGAAGCAGTTAACTAACTACTATTTAAGGGGCTATAATCACTGCTGTGTAATGCCTGGTGCATTTCCAAGAAGTTTATGTATTTATGCTTTAGGTGAACTTTCAGGAAATAACTAAAAATATAGAAGAAAATATAAAGACTTAAATAATGACAGTGATAAAATGAATTGGCATTTAAAAGACTAAAATAGCAGCATAATTTAGGCAGTTTTAAAGTTATTTGAAATATGGTTGAAGTCTCAAATTATCCATTTAATACGATGATATTTTATAAAATATGAAAAAATTTTCCTACTTATCCACACACACTGGACAATAGTGAATGGTTGGGAACTGAGAGATTAGAGAATGAGATGTTTGCTTGCAACACTGTGTAATTAATTAGTGATGAAGGTGGAGTGTTGACTGGCTAGCTACAGAGATTATTGCTTGAAGAGATTTAAGTTTTATAAACTTTGAGGGATAAGGTACAAAGAAAAGGAAGAACAGAGAAGTGAGGTAAGAGTGTTCAAATTTAGAAGGTACAAATTCAGTGGAGACCATAAAGAAAACTAACCCCATACTTTTCTAAGCTTTGCATGGGGTGTTTTCCTTGCAACTCACATTAAAGTCAATGGGAATCATGCAGCTAAAACCCTGTGTAACTCTTTGACAATTTACTTCCTAGTGTCAGGAAAAGAGTACTACCTACTAAGGGCAATTTACTCATTTTAGTTTGTGCCTCCCATACAAAGATGAATTTGATAGCACATAGCAGGAGGAAAAGAGAGACTGCATTTAAGATTTTGTTATTGCAAAAGAAGTCATCATTGAAAAATGTCACCTAAACTCTCACCTTGTTTAGCAACAACAATAAACAGAGAAAAGCAATCCAGCAAAAGAATATGAAAAGAAGTATGGACTTGATTACAGGGAAAAATGGTGATTGCTAGTATGAGGGTTTTCTTTTTCTTTCTTTTTTTTTTTTCATTTTAAATTCTCAAGCTCTGAACACAATCACAGGATAATAAGAATACAGGAAGATTCTTAAGATGCCAGATTGAAGCTCCTGATTGCTTACTTTTCCTGCGCACCAAAAGTTGTACATATGTAAATACAGCAACAATATTCTCACAAAATCTTTAATAATAATCAAAATACAATAAGAGAAAGGATACCACAGGCTTCTAGTTATAGATAGAAAATTCACTAAAATGACAGACATCTGTTACGCTGCAAGCAATAACTGAATAAATGCATCATAATCTCACAACATGATTTTTGAAAGTTACAGAATATTCATGTTAAAAATATATGCTATTTACAAAAAGTAAAGTTTATTTCATAAACTTTGAAGTCAGAAAGTGAATACTGGCTTTTGAAGTTTTTATTTTCATTACAAGGACCTATATCTTTAATTTCAAACATCTTTGTTTCAGTGCTATAACACTTCAGTGATGTAATTCTTATAACTGCACAAACACATAAGAAGCTGCCTACATATAATAAATGGCAATACTATGTGGCATAAAGATAGCTCTTTTATTTTCTGAGAATTGTTTGTTACTGGTTTTGTGACTTGTCCTTTGGAAAGTGAAAAGAGTAAGACCCTAGATGGTTCTGCTTTTTAGTGCGTGGATGGAGCAGGGACCATCTAAAAATAACAGCTTATGCAAATCAATTACTCAAATTTGATGGTTAAATGAATATTTCTTACCATGGACCCAGCTTACACTTCTATTTAGGTAGGTAAGCAGCCTTGGTTCCATTGGTCTCTGATTATACCAATTATCAAACCCTGAACTGTACTATCAGAAAAACACATACCTCCACACTTTTTGAATGCCTGGTTTTTGGAAATTAGAGTAATTATGTCACCAATCCTACTGTTGATTTTCAGATGACATCTCAATAATTTTGCAAGAGTAAAAACCTCTTTTTGAAAGCACACTGATATTTTTCATAGTGGAGATAATATATGAAGATGAATACAGTGATTTGAAAAGTGAGAACATTTTAGGGAAGAGATACTTTATTTGCTCAGAATTTGGATGTGTTTCTGGACAGAATCCTTGATTATAAATTTATGTTGGATGATATTGACTGTGGAAGAACTTCTGAAATCTGATTTTCTTGGAGGAAGGGATTGAAAATTCATAAGTAACACAAATAGTAACTGAAATAGGTTGGACTACTAGTATAAAATCATATGCAAAGACAAATTTAAAGCACCAAAAGAAAATTTATTTTAAAAAGTCATAACCTGTTCATTTTCTTTCTTATATTCTAGACATTCATGGATTGTGATTAAATCACAAGCCCTTAACCAAATACATATTATAATATTTCTGTTCACAAATTAAAACTAAATTAAATTTACTACAAAATGATGTTTGTCTTTAGAGATAGTTTTTGTTTTCTTTCTCTTAATTGAATATAGACATAGTTAACAATATTTTTATTCAGAGAAAATAAAGTGGTATTAGTATTTAAATTAAATTATGAAAAATAGAAAGACAAAACAGTGGCAATGCTATTCATAATGTTACAGAATTTGTTTTCTGCCTATATTTCAGCATCATTGTTTTATTTTGAGTGAGAGCCTGAATAATCATTTACACACATCAAGGAGTTAAAGATTTACATGGTTATATATTCCAGATCTTTTATTTTAGGAATTACATTTTCCATGACCTGAAAAAATTCGATGTTTTAACTAATTGAATTCTAAAATTAATCTGTTTTTATTTCAGACTTTTTTTTAGGAATTTGCTATAAATTTTGATGTTTTCTAGCACAGACATTTAAGGCATCTTTTAATATATCGCTTTCCACTTTGACTTTAACATGATTCATGCAGTGACTCTGATTATATATATATATATATATACATATATATATATATATATATATATATATATATATATCTTTCCAATATTTCAAAGTTACATGTTTAGTTTCAAAATGAGGGTTTACTTACACACACACATACGTATGTGCATACACACACAGGCACACAAAGACAGCGTAATTTCTTAGCTCAATGAGAAACAGTTTGAATGCATTTACAGTACTCGGAAATGTTTTCTTAGCCTTGGGGATGGTGTTTGTTGAACTGATTTTATCACCTGTACAGGGAAATTGTGCAAACACTCTCACTAAGAGGTCTTAAACCAGAAACTGAACAAATAAGTATATAGTCAATTGAGTAACTAATTATATTCACCAACATGAGTTTATTTTCATTATTTTCTTTACTGAAATCACATTTCTCTCTTCCCTGTATCCTTATTTATCTTCATCTCCCCAATGTGACACTTGAATGGCCTTGTGCAACTCAGTTATGTTTAGATAGCTCAAGTGTCAAGGGAGGTAATTTTGGATAAAGGCATGGTACTATTAACCATGTTGATTCTCTGGCCCTAAAGATCTTTGGGATTTTTCTTTTGGCAAATTTCTGATGGTCTACTCCAAAGATTTGAAGCCTGAACTCTTCTTTGCTACATCCAAGAAAAGGAAGCCTCTGTACAATAGACGGAGTAGTCTGGAGCAAAAGGTCACTCAACATTATACATGCTTGCCTGAAACCAAAGGCTGGAGAGGAAATCCTCGGAGCAGAGTTAAATTGTCTGTTCTCCTTGGCAAATGAGCACAATTCTGTTAACACTAAGGAGAGTTAAGCATGGATATTGTAAGAATAAGTGGCTTTATGAGATGGAAAGAGGACTTGAAATTTTTCAAAGTATTTGAAAACAAACAGAAAAACCACTCTTTTCAAAATGTAAGAATATTTAGGCTTAAAAATGATGCAGAAAGATGTAACAGTTTTTTCGTTATAGATCAAAAATATGTAAATGAAGGCAACATTTTAGGTGAAATGCTGTATAATTTTCATAATTATTTAAATGTGAAAAGCACATAATTAGTAGTTTCTTCTACAGCCTTTCAAGTGGCAGTTTTGGGCAATGGACGAAAGAGGAAAAAATGTTTTTCTGGTTATTTAGTTACATTTTATATAAATTTGGGCATGTCATTTGGGTGGAGGTTCATATTTCTTCACCAACAAACAGAAAAAACTAGGTCCATTTGATTATATGCAACGTCCTTTGGTATACTATTGTTGAATGATGTTTTAAAATTTATTTAAAAGAAAAAAAAGATACAGTAAAGAAAAACAAAAAGCAAAGAGACAAACAAACAACAACAAAACCCAATACAATAACAGTGTATGTTTACAAAATAAGATGATAGGAATTTGACAATGGTTGTAACATTGCCTATTGCTACCTTCAGAAAGATTGCTTAGAATAACAGATATAGACATGTAAAATTGATCTAAGGCCTGGGGATTTAGCTCAGTGCCACAAGTGCCTGCCTGGCAAACATGATGTTGTGAGTTCGATCCCCGGTATACCCCCACCCCCCAAAAAAAAGATCTAAGGGGTAAAGGAGGAAAGAAGGAAGGGAAAAGGAAAAGACATTATAATGTCTTATATATATTAGACTATATATATATATATATATATATATATATATATACAACTAATTGATGAGTTAAGAAATAAACCAAAAGCAACTGTATCCTATAGAAAGAACTGTGAGAAATAGAGTGTGTGCCAACATTGCTAGAGGAAATCGGAGCAGTTACTTCATAATTTTAGGTAGAGAGACTGGAAGGTCCCATGGAAGAAGTGATTGCTGAACTATGACAATAAAAACACGACCATCTCAACTGCTTGGCAAAAGACAAGAGTGTTGCAATAGAACAAAGAACTAGTTCGTGCTTTTAAAGATGTCTTTGTTTTAAAATATTCAAGGATTTTTGCCCAAAATTATATATTATTGTGCAGTTTTTGCCTCTACCAATTTGTTTCGATGATGATTTTTCTTTTTTTTTAAATTTATTTTTGTGTTACAAAGGAAGAAAAAGGATAACATGAAATGATAAATATAAATATGTAACTTATGATTTTTCCACCTTTTCAATACCTCTAAATTTTAATTGTGCTTGAATGTGTATATGGAAAAGTAAATATAAGTAAGTGCTAACTATGAGAATTTTATGAGATAATAAGAGAGATAATAGCATATTAATAAATCCAGGAAGATAAACTTATACTCAAATTACTTTAAATATTTGAGAGTATTCTAGGGCTTTCCAGTAACAGCTGAGTACACAAGCATTCTTTTTCCATCTAGTATATAGTGTTATAGAAAGCTTCTAGCAGGTGTGAAGAAAGAAGTAAATAACAGAATGGCTACAGAGAACATGGTACACAGAAAATATTTGAAAGAATATCAGTATTTAATGATTCTCAGTGGTTCTCAAAGTATAAAGTGGTAAAGAATTTGCTGAATAATATACTAAAATATAGTAGGTAGGAAACTCAACTAATGAGTTTTCCATCTTTTCCTTCTCCTTCTTCTTTTTCTCCTCTTCTCCTCCTTTATCTATTTTTCTTTTTTTTTTTTTTACAAGATCATAAATTATATTGGAGCTGCTGATTGAGGATCACCACTTTGAGAATATGTGACCTAGGTGAGTGTTTCTCAGATTGTGTTTTCATATGAGTCATTTGGTTCTTGTTAGACTGAAGATGATGACTCAGGAAACCCGCTGTGAGTGGATCTTTGCATAATGAACAAGTTCAGAGGTGGAGCCAATGGGATTACTCTACAAACCATGATGTGAGAACCAAGACTAAGAGGATTTTCTACTTTGTAAACTGAAGTCATATGACATAGACTGGGTGGTTTCAGAAATTAGTGAAATAAAACAAAGGTTTTGGGGGTAAAATGGCCCATACTATAATTTCCAGTATGGGAAACTGAAGCAGGAGGATCAAGACTTCAAGCCCAGCCTAAGCAATTTACTGACTGACTTAGCGAGACCTTATGTGAAGGCCTTCAATTCAAGACTCATTCAGCAATGCAAAAAAAATAAAAGATTTCTAGTTCACTTGCTGACCAAGTAAGATGGTATCATTAACAAATAAAACCTATTAACAAATTAAGATTTATTAATATTACCACTCCAAAAGGAAGCATTTGCTGAAGTTTTATTTCTGCATGAAATAACAGCATTGGTTACTGTAAGGGACTTAAGCAGTAGTAGACTTCTTGCTTTGTTTTTTAAACTTGGCTTCTGTAACTACTCTGAAACTTTAGAAATGAAATACTACCAGTATGGTCTATGCACTGATTTGTTATCTTTCATTAATTCTGATAAATTATATATAAGTAAGGAAGTAAAATAAATTAGTTTGCTATAACTAAAGAACAAAAACTAGAATCTTACAAATAGCACACTAGTCAAGGAATATTATTTATCCTCCTTGCCTAAAAGTTTTAGTCAGGCAGCTTCTATTTATGCAAAGCAAAAGGTTGAACTAAATCTGGTGAAATAAGATGGAAAATAAGCTTAATGTTGACCCGATCCCAGCCGCTGGTGTTCTGCGTGTGGGTGTGACACAGCCTTATCTCCATGGTTGTCTTCTACGACCCACCTTCCTTAGTAATCGATAATTCTCCATTTATTTTCTATTGTTTAAACCTTTAAAAAGAACGAGAAATGTGAAACCACAATAATGGTAATATATTAAGGAATTTAAAGTAAAAGTTTCTTGGAGAATGTTCAGATAAAAAATACAAGAAACCTTGCTCTCTTTGGCAGTATATATACAAAACAAAAACAAAACAAAACAAAACAAAAACCCAAAAACCCCAACAAGACATAAGATCTGTGAATTGCACTTTGGCCAACTTCTAATGATTTTAAGTACCCTGAGGATGCTCACATTAAACACATTTTTCAAGTGCTATGACACTATTTAAATTTAGTAGTTTAATGACTAAAATTTGATTTTTACATAATTGAGAGTTAAATTCAATGTTTGTTTTTGTTCTGTCGTTTTTTTGGTGAATTAGGTCAAACATGGAAACCAGTCATATTAAGGCAAAAACTCAAATCTTGAGCCAACTAAATGTAAAAATGCTTGAACATATTAATGTAATTTTAATATTTATTTTTGCTTGGTGTATGTAGCATTTTGTGTTATCATTTCTGAGGTCAAGCGATTATCTTAAAGCAACAATCTATAATGAAGTACTTCTGTTATTTCTGCTTCTTTTTCTCATTTCCCAAAAGTATTAATTTCCCATCCATTCAACCGAGTGGAATATTCCAAGCAAATATTTTACTTGCAAGATATTTGACATCCAAAATATATGTAGCACAGTTTTAGTTAATATCTATTCAATAAAAGTTAAAAAAATATAATTTCCCAGTGTAGATATTGGGCTATACTTCTGAATTTTGGGGGAAATATGGCTCTTCATGGAAGCTGTGACTACTCTTTACAGAAAATGTTATGAAGCACACACACAGAATATGTATGGAGAGGACTATATGTTCACAATGCTGGAAGGAAGGCTACGCAACTTCGATCTGGAGGTAATCAAGACATCACCTTTTTCCTCTTCTCTTACATAGACACTGAAACCAGATGGATGAATAAACTGTTTTTCTAAACACATTATTTTGTTTCTATTGTGTGTAACTTTTCTTTTAAGTAAGCCTTTATACTTATTTGTAACATGGAAAGAAGTGGACATCTGGCTTCTGTGAAAAATATGAGTCACTCATTTGCATTTTTAATTTCCATTCATTCCACTTTTGAATAGTTCACTCGTCCTGTTTGCTCTTTCTAAAAGCAACTCTTCTCAGCTTTCTTCAATTTTATATACTCACAGAATCTGTATTTCTTATAATTTGCGATATTGTTCCTTTAAAACTTTATAATGAAAAGCAATATTCAAAGTCTACAGCATAAGGAAAACTGCAGTATCAAGGAGTGACAAATGATGACCCATAGTAATTTTGACTGACAAAAAGTAGTTTACTCTTAATACTTTATTAATATTTTGTTTTGTTTTGTTTGAGACAGGCTCTTGCTATGTAGCTCAGGCTGGCTTCGCACTTACTAGCTAGCCCTGGCTGGCCTTGAACTCACAGCGATCCTCTTGCTTCAGCCTCCCAAGTGCTGAGATTAAAGGCATGTGCTAACACATTGCTTTCCTATGACTTTATATTACTGTTAGATGATTTACAAATATCTTGCAAAGACCAATTTCAAAAAGTTCAGTAGCAATATCCTAATGAACAGATAATTTTTTTTCAGGTTGCTATGAAATTTTTTCAAAATTATTTTGGGTACATTAAGATATTACTGTAATTAGTGACATGCTTTAAGCAAATTTTGGAATGAAGGAATATGTTTATTTGATTGTACATGTATATTAGCTACACTATAGTTTTTGTGACTAAAAATTGAAAGTCTAAGAACTCAAAAACTGAGAAGTTTAGTCATCTCCAAGTCTCATTCTTCTTTTTTTGTAGTAGCACATCTAGAATTCACAATGATTTTCACAGCACTGAACTCTCACTATAACTAAGAGCACAATAACTTGGAAAAATCTGTTCAAATTTTAAGAATTTCTCTGTTAAGAATTCTCACACAGCATTTTATCCTTCATCTTGACGATAGACCTCTCTAGAATTCTAGCACATTTTAATGGTTAAATAGTGACATGCAGTTTCTGAATATTTTCATATAACCACTGTCCTATATCCTAGAAAAGTATAAACATGTGCATGTGCGCAAGGCTATGTGTATCCCAGTAAATAAAATATTTTCTCCAGTTGGTGCAGGTAATGGAAGCCAGAATAACTATGGAAAGCAAAAATGAGAGTATGAGAGAAGTTAGTTCAACAAGATCTTCAGCCATGTAATTTGGACTCAATTCTGAATCTACAACAGAAGCCAGATTTTCTAAAAATATCAGCATCATGAGTTTAAGAAGATTTACATGAAAAATAGGTAGTAAGGACACAATATGCATGTGTCTTTTCACATCATAGGCATGGGCCCTATGCAGATCATGTTAGTCTATCTAATCATGGTGCAGGCAACCAGAAAGTAAAACAGGCTTAGATGGGTGAAGTTCTCCAACTCCAAGCTTATGTGATATCAGTTTGTAAATTGTTTCACAATTAATGTTATTTGATAATGTTATGCAGTTTAGAAAATACCTAACAGAACATACTGGAGTTGAAATTAGGTTTTTCTGGACTGAATTTTATGAAAGCCATCACACTGAACTAAATAATACCTCCATTCAGGATTTTGTTACAATATCTGGGGAGAAAAAAAAATGACTGTATGAATGGCATCTGGGAGAAAATGAGAGGCTTCTTCTAGAGGCTAAAGAATGATAAACTTTTTTGAGACCAGAGGGAAACTTTTTAAGATAGAATTGTAGATATATGTAAGACACACTAGAGAAATGGATGTGTAGTGTTGCCTGTTCCGTAATGAGACAGGCTAACACGATCCTCTGGAGGTAACCAAATTGCCTCCATTGATTATTTTAGAAGGACTTTACTATTTCTCTTCTGAGAAAAATGACACTGTGTCATTAAGGTACCTATTAAGTCTTTTGACTAATTGTTGCTAGTTTTGCATCTACTGCATGTTAGGTCAAAATGAATGTCACAATCTCTAATTCTTTACAGAAGAAGCAGCAGTTTATCTTTTACTTACTGATGTAACTTGCAAAATTTCTGCATTTGGGGAAAAGATGTATCCTCTTTCTTTGAAAAAAATTTAACTGCTATCCTAGCTAACCTAGCATATAATCTAGGATCTCATATAAATTTTAATCAGAATTGAAGAAGTTTTAAAAAACAGTTTGGTAAAGAAACATGGACAGCCATTTAGAATATATTGCGTCTGTGGCAAATCCTCATGGACTTTGCCACCAAGGAGATGCTAAATGCTGATCACTGACCAGAACATGCTTGAGATTGACTAGATTATGTCAAAGCATACATTTTAAGTCTGAGCTAGTATGATCATAAAAGAAGCATTTGTCAATTAGCCATTTTTATTAAAAAATCCAAGAGTTTGGTAGTAGTTTTTAGTTCATTTGCTATCTTGTGAAAGGAGACACGTATCAAGTATGCAATACAATAATAATTCTCAATTCCATCGCTTTTCAAGGACCAGGATAACATTCATCTAAAAATCAAAAGACAACATTCTGTTGTGGCCTACAGCATCTTTTATTTGAGGTTATAATTGTAACTTTATTTATAGATTTAAATCTTTAACACTTTTTTCCATCAGTAAAGTAGAATGCTAAAGTCTCTTTGAAACCAATACAGAACCCTGAACTAAACACTTTCATCACAGGATATCAAGTTAGTGAAGAAGAGGAAAAGAGGAAGATAAATCTTTCCTTCTGAGTACAATTTCATTTGCCATATAATTTATGTGATGGGGTTAAGAAATATATTTTTGAAGGAAAACAGAATTCAAAATGTGCCAGTGAAATTTTATACTATTGAATATTTTAATGAAGTATCTATTATATTCTATGAAATCAAGTGAAAGAACTCTATTAGCATATAAAAACCTCATATTTTCCATGGTGTCAAAGGTTTTATTTGCTTTATCATATTGTACACACTAATATACCAAATGGATTCATTTCTACTATGGGAGGTTGAGTTAGTTACAATTTTTGACTGCTAGTAATCTTCTTGTATGTCTTTTGGACATATAATCACATGTTTCTGATTTCTGTTAAATATACATGTAGGAGTGTAGAATTCAGACATAAACATTATGTGTTCACTTGGGGTAGATTTGAACAAGTAATTTTCTGAAAAAGTTGTACAATTTAGTGTTTTTACCAGCAATATCAGATATTGTTTCCTATCTTCACCTGGGCTTTCTGTTTTCACTCTTTGGGTAATTTTTGTTGGGATGTGGTGATATCTAATTTTAATTTTAATTGGCAGTCTGACAACTTATGAAATTTAGTCTACTTTCATGTTTATTAGCTAGTGGGCATTTTATTTTATTAATAATCTGATCAGACTTGCTATCTAATTTTCTTTTGTGCTTTTATTTCTCATGGTTTAGTACTTGGTACATACAGTACATAACTTTTTGGGGTATATGCCTTGAATATTTCTCTTCCAGACTGTGGATATCTTTTAAACTTTATTATTAGTGGTTTGGGTGAATATAACCTCCTAGTTTTAATGTGGTCTCTTTTTATTATTCATGTGTTTATGCCCCACTAAGTGTCTTTATTAATCACAAAGGCATGACAACATATTTGTATTTTTGGAAGATTATTTTTTACTATTAGCTTTTACAACTATAAAGAACAATTTAATTATGATTTGGATTTAAATGTTTCCTCCAAATTTTGTGTATTCAGTGATGAGACTTTCGGAAGGTGAATGGATCATGGAGACACTCTGCTCCTGGGTGGCTTACTCAGGGATGAGCTCATGACAGAAAGTGCCGTTTAGAGATGGCGAGTGGTTGGAGGTGGTCATATCAGTCATGATCTACAAGGGTGAATGCTCGTACCCCGATCCTCCTTTCTCTCTCTGCTGCCCTGCTGATGTGGGTTGACCAGCTTCCCTCCTCCATGCTTTTCCATCATGTCATTTTTGCCTTGCAGCCAGCCAATCATGGACCAATTCTCTGAAATTATGAGCCAAAATAAACCTCCTTTCAGTGGTGGGTGTCAGCGGTGGCAAAGTGACTAATACAGAAAATTGGTACCAACAAATAGGTCAATTATACCTGAGGACGAGGTTCAGGAGCATTTGGAACTGGCCTGTGGGAGGAGCACTGAAAGGTTTAGAGTTGCAAACTAGAGAAGCCCTAGAATGGTATCAGTTGAGCTTGATGGTTAATTTTGGTTGGAGTTCTGAAGATCAGAATGTTGCTAGGAATGCAGATGGTAAAGCCCAGGACCATGAGGTTTCAGATGTGAATGAGGGCTAGATTGGAAACTGGACTAGACATTATGCATGTTTTATTCTGGAAAAACTTTTTTACGTATTTTTCCCATTTCCTAAAATTTCATATAAGGATAAATACATGAAAGGCATGGAGAATGGAAGATTTATGATGCACACAGAAGCTTCCACTCAGGTTTCTTAAGAAGACCTTTAAGACTAGTCAAAAAATACGCCAGTTCCTGAAAGGGCAATGCTGAACCTCAGAGACTTCTCAGAGGTTGACTGAAGAGCCCAGAAAGATGCATATGCCAGAAATATTAAACATCTGCTGAGTGAAAACACAGACTGCAAGCAAAGCCATTCTCAAAGAGAGGCTATGTGGGTTTCAAACCGGTCAGAATATGGGGGCTATGCTTCCCAAATCCTTTGGAGTTGATATCTCACCACAGCCTTCTCGGTGTTGGGCACAGAGTTACAGGATTTAATGTTTGCATTGCTTGGTTTCAGTCTTGTTTTGGTTTGGTTCCTTTTTATCACCCTATTCTTCACTTTTGGGATGGGAATTTTTGTCCTGTGTCATTCTATATTGGATGTATTTAACATACTTAGTGATTTTCAGAGGCTGAAAGCTAAGAATTTGCTTTGATTCTCAAAGGAGACTGGATTCAGATTTTTCAATAATACCAGTACTGCAAAGACTTTGTCAACATTCGAAGATGGGCAAAATGCATTTTTTATAGTGATTCATGCTTCTGCCTTAGGTCTAGAATATCCTCCAATTCTCAAATGTTCAGAAGCAGGGCTTTAGGATGTGATTGGAGCAGAAGGGCACCATACTTATCAGTAGATTCATTCACCTATTAATGATTTCATGGCTAAATGTGCTATTAGGAGGTAATTCCTGATTGGAGGTGGTTCACTGAGGGTATGTGCTGGTCCTGAGCACTGTCACTTTTCTCTGCTTCCTCAATGGTATGAGTTGAACAACTTTCCTGTCATCACACTAGTTTTCCATCACACTAGTTTTGCCTTGGTGCCAGCCAGTCACGCACTAATCCTCTGAAAAGGTGACCCGAAATAGGCCTTTCCTCATTTAAATTGTGAGCTTTGATTATTTTTTCCCACCAACGGGAAAGTGGTGAATGCAGCACTTGAATTGATTTTTGTGTATGCTATAAGGTAGGGTCAATTAAATATATTTTTCTTTACATAACTAGTTAATCAGTCTTTATTGAGAAGATAGTCTTTAAATATTATATTGAAATATCACTTTGCTTGTATTAACTGACCATATATTTGTACAGATTTGTCCTTAGACTCTCATTTAATTTTCTTTAACTTTCTTTGATTACTATACTTTGAATGTTAACTTCCAGTAATATATACCTTTTGATTTTGTTCTTCAAGATGATCTTGGTTATTCTTATCCTTTTGTATACACATATGGCTTTGAAATTATCTTGTTGATTTCCATATTTAGGAAATATTTTCTAGAATTTTGATTGAATTTATACATCGTTTTGGAGAGAAATAGTATTTTTTCAACAATATATCATGTTTATAAATAGGGTGAATCCTTTCACTTGTAGTTTGATAGTCTTAAATTTCTATTAATGTTTTCAGTTCTGAATGTATAGATGCAAATATTTTGTTTTAAAAATTATATAATAAATCATATATATGTTTAAAATTCATTTTTCATTTCTAGTTATATATAAAAATTCACATCATTTTATTGAGTACATAGTTCCTTTGCAAAATTCATTTATAAATTCTGATTGCTTTACTGTCAAAGACTTTGCATATTATACAGATTAAGTTATGTCATCTACAAATAATATCATTCTTTTTTTCTTTCCAATATTTTCCCTTGCTTATTATGATGATTTGATATTGAACACTCATAGAAATCTTTGTTGCTCTCTGAATCACATGAAGTAAAGTTTCCATGTTTGACCTTTATTTAGTTTCTAGGGTTTAAGTAATTATTAAACCATTAAATAAATTTAAACCTATTTATTTTTTAAAAGTAATACAGGTAGATATTAATAAAGAAAATACAAAATCATTCATAATTTCTCAAAATAAAACAAACCTCATAGCAAGATAATTAGAGAATTGTAATAGTTAATGCTTTATATTATAATCTTGAAAAAAATGTCAAAGTGTTACTCAGAATACAAGTCATAGATAAAAAAGACCCTCTTAAAAGAAGAAACAAGCAGATAGCACAGAATTTTCTCTTCAATGAACTAAGAGAAAATAGTAATATAGATGAAATAAATCAGCATATATATCACAATATTTTTCAAACAACAGAGCAGATAACTTGGGGAATTATTTAAACTTCACCCTATTTCCTGTTACCTATGTTTTATTTTGCTCTCTGTATAGATTTCTTGAGTTTCTGCCACCCATTTCTTTGACAGAAGACTAACACCTAGAATAGGCAAAGATCTCAAAACGAAATCAGACTCCCTCAAAAGAAAAACCCAACAAAAATGGGCAACTGAAGTGAAAAGGTGCTCCTCAGAAGAAGAAGCACAAATAATGAATAAATACATGAAAAAATATTTAGTATCACTGGCCCCTAGAGAAATCTCATGAAAACTACACCAGGATAGATAGTAGCATTGAATAACTATTCAAGACAAAATAGCTATTCAGTGTTGATATCTGTCATGAAAAAAAAAAATCAAATGGTAACAAATTCTGGGCAGAATGTGAGGAGAAAGGAATTCTTTTACATTGTTGATGGGAATTTAAACTTGTGCAATCACTATGGAAATCAGTGTGGAGATTCCTCAGAAAACTGAAAATAGAAATTCCATTCCTAGCTATCTTCCCCAAAAAGTCAAATTTATAATTTTACAGAGATACATGAATATTCATGTTTTCATTTTTTCATTAGTACAGATTAGAAGTATATAACGATTACATTTATTGTGGAGAATTTCTGTATGTACATACCACAGCTTAATTCTTTTTCTGTTCCCTTCCCCTCTCCTTTCTCCTCTCTAATTTGATGTGATACAATTTGTTGAATCTTGGTATTATTTTCTGTTAAATAGGGTTTTGCCCACAAGTATGTCTTATCTATTTTATCTTCCATCAGATTAAGTGTTTCTGTTTTAATATTTAAATCTTTAATACATTTTGATTTTAGTTTACTGCATGGCAAGAGACAAGAGTCTAGAGTCAAACTTTGACATGTGGGTAGCCAGTGTTTTTCAGCACCATTTATTAAAGAAGCTAAGAATCTTTTCTCTAGTCAAGGTATTTGGCCCCTTTGTCAAAGATAAAATTACTGAGTATGCCTAGAGTTCATTCTACATCTTCTATTCTGTTCCAGTGATTCACAAGACTGTTTTTTTCCCTTAATACCATACTGTTTGTATCACTATAACTTTGTAATTCAACTTGAAGTATGGGATTGTACTGTATCCCTGCTTTGACATTGTTGGCCAGAATTACTTTTGCTGTATTAGGACTTCTCTTCTGTATGAATTTTAGGATTGTTTTCTGTTGCTCTGTGAAGAATACTATTTGTATTTTGATTGAGATTTCATTACATGTGTATACCAGGTTTAGAAATATGAGCATTCTCACTATATTGGTTCTGCCTCTCCAGAAACAAGGGATATCTTTCCATTTTATGTCTCTTGGAACTCCTTTTTCAGAATAGTACAGTTTTAATTGCAAAAGTCTTTTACTTATTTACTTAGGTCAGTTCCTGTTTAATTTTTCTTCATGATATTGTGAAAGTTGTTGTTTTTTCTAATTTCTCTCTCAGTCAGTTTGTTATCAGTGTATTAGGAGTACTACTGATTTTTAAGGGTTAACTTTGTATCCAGCTCTGCTGCTGGACTTGCTCTTTATTTCTAGGCGTCTTATGGTGAAGTTTTTGCGTCTTCTATGTGGAGCATCATATTGACATCAGGTAAATGATAATTTCACTTCTTCATTTTCTAGCCTTATCCCTTTTATTTTTTTCTTGTCTTATTGCTGTTTCCAGAACTACACTGAAGAGGATGCTAGTGGTTTTGTTCCTAATGTTAGAGGAAAATCTCCATTTGGCATGATATTGGGTGTTGCTTTGTCACAGATGTCTTTTATCAGATGGAGATAAAGACCTTTTATTCCTATTTTCTTCAGGGCTTTTGGCAGGAATGAATCTTGAATTTTGTCAAATGCTTTTTTGGGTCTATTTATATGATCACTTTTTTTTGTCTTTGCTTCTGTTGATGTAGTGTATTACATTTATAGATTTGCCTATATTGAACCATCACTGCATTGCAGGGATGAATGCTACTTGGTCATGATGTGTAATGTTCTTGAGGATTTTTTGCATTTATTTACCAGTGTCTTATTGAGGAGTTGTATTTTTTCATGTACAGTGATTAAAATGATTAATCTATAGTTTTCTTTTTTGCGTTGGTCCTTTGTTACTTTGGTTCCAGGGTAATGCTTGCTTCTAGGAATGACTTTGGGGCTATTGCTTCCTTTTTACTTACATTAAAGCCTTTGAGGAATAGTGGCACTGAAACTTTTCTAAAGTTCTTAGATAATTTGGCAGTGAGTTCTTTGGTGTCTGGGCTTTTCTTAGCTCACAGTTTTGTTTTGTTTCATTTTGATTTACATCTTCAATTACATGGACTCATATTGAATTATCCAGGATTTTTACACCATCTTAGTTCAACTTTTGTAGTTCACATGCATGTAGGAATCTATTGTTTCTGAATTTTCCATTTTATTAAAGTACAGATTCTCAGAGTAGTTAACAATGATCTTCTGGATTTCTGCAGAAAGTATTATGATTTTTGCCTTTTTCATTTCTAATTGCATAGATTTGAGTCTCTTTTTTTCCTTATGTTGATAAACTTTGTTAAGGATTTGTCCATTTTGTTTGCTCTTTCAAAGAACAAACTTTGATTCACTGATTTTCTGTATTGTTTTCTTAGGGTCAAAGCTCCCAACTCCATGAAAAAATAAATGAAGAAAGAAAAAAAATTGTGTCAAAAGAGGAGAAAAATAATTCTATGTGTTTTCAAGTGAATGTTTTTTCTTTCAGAACCTGTAGTTTTTACACCAGCAGTTGCACTGCTCTCTGCTTCTCTTTATAGCCTGTGGGTTTGTCCCTCAGTTTCAAGGAACTACCATCAGTACACCCCTATCCGTCACTACTCTATCACTACAGAGAGGGTGTAAGGCAATGGGCTCTGGGTGAAGACTGAAGTAGATTATAGGCCCTTGATGTAGATTTTGGAGGGTTGGGGACCAGCTCTAGTGCCAGATAAGGTCTCCTGTGGTCATGGGACCAGCTCTCAACACCAGATGGAGACTGTGCAGGTGTAGGACACCCAGTGGAGATGCAAATGCACCCAGGATTGATGCAGGGAGATACCAGTGGGCCCAGAGAGAACTCCAGACAGTGAGTAGAGACTTGCATAGACCAGGATATGGGACAGACTTGGCAGGCCTGTAACCAGTGCTAGTGCCAAAGACTCCAGAGTGCATGGGACTGGCCTGATGGGCCAGGTGGAGACTGTAGATTATGGACCAAAACGTGCTCAGGACTGTTGTAGGGTGCATGATGGAGACTCCCACTGTGCCCGGGGAGGAAATGGAATGTCTAGCATTGAGTGGAGTTTCTGACAGGCCAGGGCACTGAGTGGAGACTCATGAGTATTTGGGGTACCCAGTAGAGATGCTGGTCACCTAGAATCAGTATCTGATGCCACATGGAGCAAGGAAGTGAGGGTTGAAGTAAGTGCTCAAGCAATCTTGATGTGTCAAAGATAGGCTCAAACAGGTCCTGTGTCAGCTGTGGGTGTCAGATGTAAGTCCTGGGAGGTTTGGGACCAACTTGAGGCACCTGACAGTGACTCGGGTATGCCTGGGGCACTCAGTGGAGTTTGATGTGCCCATTACTGATGCAGGGAGACAGATGGTGACTAGAACTACAAAGGAGTTGCAAAAACCCCGGTGATCAATGTTCACGTGTTCATCCTCTGCTACCTGGAGTTGGTGGGTATGGAGGGGGCTTCTCTAATTCTTGGTAAGCACTGGCAAGGATGCTGGAATATTGCAGTTCCTCAGTGTTTGGAGAAGAAATTATAGGCCTTGAGGGCCCATATACTCAGTCTGTTACAGAAGGCTCCTTGGTTCTCTTTGGATTCTTGGAATGATCTTAGGACACAGTAGCTGTTCCCAGGATGTCAAGGATGGAGATTGTGCCACTGTCCTTGGTAGATTTTTTTAAAGACTATCTGGGGTGTTTGCTTTGATCTATATGCATGTCTTTTCAAATTGATTTTCTGTGTCCGGGAGTAAGTGCCTCCCCTGTTCCAGTGACCGGGCCTTATAGCTGAGTATCTTAAGCTCTGAGTATCTCTGAATGTGACTTCTTCTCTAATCAGTCATGCTGAGAATCTACATACCCATAATCATAACAGCATAATTTATAATAGCTAGATCTTGGAAATGACAATATCATTTTAGATGTCCATCAACAGATGAATGGATAAGGAAAATGTGACCTTTATGCACAATGGGGAACTACTCTTCCGTAAAGGAAGAGTTGAGTTGAGGTAGTCATAGTCAAAGGAATACAACTTGAAAATATAATGTTAAGAAATCTATTTCCTGAAATGCATTGAAGTGTGCATTTACTAGCTATCTTTTAAAAATTCTTTTTAAAGTGAATAATAATGAAGTTGGAAAATGCTTCACCATTTTAAGTCTTTTATATTTGTTGAATATATACCAATATTGACTAAAATGCAGTCTATTTTGGTATACATACTATGCTCAGTTGAAAGAACGAATATTGTATCACATTTGAAGGTTGTTCTAAATCAGTAAATTAGATCATGGGTGTTCATTTTCTTGCTAAAATACTTTATATACTGGCTGATATTTTATGTACTTTGTTATTACTAAGAAAATTATATTAAATTTTCCACTATAATGTCCATTTCTTATATATACTGGCTGATATTTTATTTACTTTGTTATTACTAAGAAAATTATATTAAATTTTCCACTATAATTTCCATTTCTTAGAAGTCCATTTTTCCTATCAATTTACTTTTGTTTCATATATTTAGGAACAATGGTATTACATGCATTTCAATTTAATATTGCTATACTAACCCTTTTATCATTGTCTCTAATGAAATTACTTTATGTCTCCTTTTTATGTCAGTATTCTGTCATTTTTGATCAAGTTACACAATACATGTTGTGCCATTTTTTACTCTCAACCTCTCAGCAATATTTTATGATGTGTGTATTTCTGTGAGTGTGCATGTTTGTGTGTTTATGACATAGGATTGTGGTTTTCAAAAAACAATCTCATACCTTTGTGTTTATGATTTATTTAGTCTATTTATATTTAAGTATTTGCTGATACATTTGAGTTTATATTTATCATCCAGTTTTTCTTTATCCAGTAAGATTTTATATTAAATTTTTTCAATGATCCTTTCTTTTTGCTACTAGATAGTTTAGTAATTATAGTTTCTTACAATTTATAATGAAAAAACAAACTTAGGGATTAACATTTTCATTCTATTTTATAAAAGTGTATTTTAAATTTGTACTTTAACCACTTCTCAGAAAAAGCAAGATTTACAGAACAGTTTCTCCCCATTTACCCATGTCTTGCTTGAATTACTACTGTCATATATTATTTTAATATAATAATACTTTTTAAAAATTACATTTTTATGTCTAATTGATATGTACTTAGATACACATATGTTTACTTCTAACATTGATCTTGACTTTTCTCTGCATTTTTTACTATTTTCTTTTGGATTCATTTTCATTCTGCTAAAATAAATCTTTTTAGTAGTAGTTTATAAATGCAGTTGTATTGCTAATGAGTAATCTCAGTGTTTTTTTTTAAATCTACAGTTTTGAAAGCTATTTGATCTAGGTATAAAATTTAATTCAGTAGATTTCTTTCTTTTTTTTCTTTCTTCTCTTTCTTCTCTCTCTCTCTCTTTTTAAAATTTCTCTTTGCTTTCATCACCTTAAGGATATTCAATGATTTTTGGGGTTTTCTTGTTTCTTTTACTTCTTTGAAAGTAGTGAGGTGACCTTAATATTTTTCTTACTATTGTTTATTGGTTTTATGCTGAAGAAACTCATGAATTTCTTTAACAAAATACGTTGTTTTGTTTTTATTTATTCTGCTTTAGGTGCTGAGATGTTGTGTTTATATATCTCCCCAAAACCTCATGCACCTCTAAAAATGTCCACATTTTAAAAATGTGGACATTTTTAGAGGTGGCTAAATCTAAAGTGTGTGACTGATTCATGGTGCAATAATTAAGGGTGCCAGGATTACGGGTGGATGATTACTAAATCAGTCCATGGATTGCTTTGGAAATCCTAATCCTAGTAACCTAAATAAAATATAAGGGACAGAAAGAGGCTCATCAACTCTCTTCCTTGCTTGCTTTTGCAGTCTTCTACTTCCCATGAACTGATTTTCTTTGCATAACCCACTGCCATGTGCCTCTCTGCCTCAGAACCAGTTGATTATGGACTGAAACCTCTAAAAGCTGTGAACTAGATAAACCTTTCTTCCTTTACCTTCGGGTGTTGAGTATTTTGTTTCAGCAGGGAGAGAAACGTAACTAAGATGAAAGGGCATCGTGGATATTCTTGGCATGTTTCTTCAGTATGAAGAAGTTATGAGTAGCAATACACAAGATTACATTTTCTACATTATCTCTATGCTCTCCCAGTAGTCAGGTTACATACATGTTAGACCTTTTTTAATCCACATATATCTTACACCCTTTTCCTGAACTTTCTATTTTTTTTCTCCTTGCTTTGATCTGCTCATTTTCTGTCAACTTACTTTACAGCTTTGTTATACCCTGTCTAGCTCTTTCCCAACTACTGATAAGCCTATATTTGCAGTCTGAATTTTACTTAGGATAGTTTTTAATGTATAATTTTTATTTGATTTTTTTTGTAGGTTCCTGTTTTGTGCTAAAATGTCCAGATTTGTTAGTTTCTTACATACTGGCCAATTTAACTCAAATTACATAGTAATTTGTGACAGCCAATAGTTTTATTTCTATTTTTTTCTTGCTATTTGTTGTTGTTGTTAGTTTGAGATAGGGTCTTGCTATGTAGTCCAGGCTGGCCTTACACTCACTATTTAGCCAAGATTGGCCTTGAACTCGCAGCAGTCCTCCTGCCTCAACCTCCTGAGTCCTAGAATTATGCCACCAATCCTGGCTCTTCCTCGTTATTTAATATTTTACTTAATAACACTGTAATTTTAATAACGCATCTTAGACATTGTAGATTGTCAGCATCTACTATCAGAGAAGATTTATCTCCTATTCTGCCAGTCCATAAAGGAATAGTTCATGATGAATTAAACTGGCTAAAGGCTGATATTTTTTCTTCATAAAGTTTATTTTTCCTATTATTTACTTCTTTCCAAGAGTCTAATTTTCCAGGTTGTGCTCTTCCCAAGACCAAGAGAACACAAATTTTTCCTGCTTTTCTATCTTGTTTCTTATTCTACTGTTCAGCATAATTTCACCTCTTCTTTGAAGAAAAGAGTCATACTAATTAAGATTCGTCCTTTTTCTTTGGATTCTGGGTCTTAAAGTTTCTTTGATGGTAGCACAATACTTAGACATTATTCTGATTTCCTTGCAATTTTCTAAAACATCTTGACTTATGAGCAAGTAGCCTACCTGCTTTCTTATTCTCTTACCCTAATCCAAGGATCTGCATGTGCTGCAAATGGAAAGGAAGCATTCAAACCTGGGCCTGCCTCAGCCAGCTCCTCCTCCTCCAAAGCTTGCCTCTCAAGTCCTGACTCTTAATTACTCTCCAATGCCATCACATTTTTTGTATTTTTATGTTATTCTGCATTTCTAGTCATTTTTAAGTAGACCTTTATCCATTATGTGGTGCTCCATGATATTTAAAAGTGGAAATAACATGATTATTAGAAGGAAATGTTTTCTTTAGGGAATAATGTTACAGGACACTTTCAAAAAGACATTCTACATATAGACTGTTAAAAATTATTCAACATGCTATTAACTCTTGTGTTTCAAGTAGCTCTGAAGTATAACTTTTTGAAGATCTTTTTCTGATTATGTATATTGTGCATCTTAATTCAGATAACTTGGAACTATTTAAAATGTATGCATTTTATACTATGAGCATAATTATATTCTGCAATATTAATAATTCAGAACTTTGATATGTGACATTTTACATACTATGGAGCAATCACAAAATAGGAGGAAAATCTCCCTGAGGAAATTATTATAATATATTTGATTTAGGGAGTACATGATATAACAATCTTGAAAAGAATCTTAATAACTAGATTATCTTAGATGAATTAAGGAAATTTAATTCAATGATACAATATAATGGTAATAAATGTTGTTTAGATGAGTATTAGAATCATAATTTTCAACTATTGGTTAAAAACTTACATAAACATTGTAAGTTATAAGTGTAAAATATTTCACAAAGTGAGTGAACCTTTGATTCCTTACTGAAGGGGAAGGTGTTATGTTAGAATCTGTATTAGGTGGGCTATTTTTAAAGTTCTATTTTCAACATCGATTTCTTTTTTCATATTCTATAATAACTGGTTGCAATAGAGACCCATCTTAAGCATGTTATCAAAATCAACAAGGCTACCATTTCCTCTGTATCTTAGTAGCTTCATTTTCAGCAAGATTTAACAAAATTTCAAGATTCAGCAAGATTCAGAAAAATTTCACAAAATTTCATCAGATTGTATATCAATCTTTTCAAGACTTGCATGAAATAGTTGATCCAACAAACTTTTAATATAAAGATACATGTTTTCAAGTGAAATGCTTTAAAAGTACCTCAATAAAATTACTTCATTAAGATAAAATTTGAATATAAAATAATCTTAATGGTATTATGACATACAAACAATTTCAAGGGTGACATTACTTTTTTGCTTTAATCACTTATACAAGCCTTTAAATTATATCTTTCTTATTATAGGTAAACAGGTTTGAATAGATCCTAAGATTTTTTTCTCCATAAACCAATTCCAACATGGAAGGTATGGTATAACAACTGTCATAGTAATTAAGCTATTCTTGTGCTTTGAAAGGCTTCTTTAAACCAGGGTAGCATCTGGTTTTCTTTATTTGACAATTGCAGTCTTTAAGTTTCAGGGATTTTTACATTTTCCTTCAATTAAGGTTTCATGAGAACCTTTCAGATTTCATGGTTTTCATAATGCCACTGAATGTTCTTACTAGAAATTACGCACTTTTATTTCATAGTAGACTTTTAAGAAGCATGTTGTTTATAAATCTATGAAAAAGCTAATCCATTTTCACTCAGATCTATACATTATTTTATTCCATCCATTTTATAAAGGTAGGGTTGTCTCAATGACATTTAAGATACATTAGAAAGAATAAAGCACTCGCATTACCATTTGTATTCAAAAGCCAGTTTTGAAGTTTTTTATATGATTCGGAAAACAAAATTCAAATACAAAAATTAAAATGTTATTATATCCTTCATGGCCTTTATCTTCAAAGTATACTATCCCAATAATATTGTAATCATTATATGTACATATTACTCCTTTTTTCATAAATTACCAGCAACAGACTGATATCACTATGGTTATTATTATTTTCTGATCTGTATCATCAAGCACCATGATATGTAATTATGATTTCTAATTAGTGTTATTATAAAAACGTTATAACTTAGAAACATTGAAAATTTCTGGTCTAGCTGTTTTAACACCATGCCTATGAGATATAGCTATATGCCTCTTTTATACTGCACTTATGTTTAAATTTAATGCCAACATTTTATTGCTAAGAAACATGTTAAGTGAGGATAGAGACACCATATTTATTGAAGGGCACATCTACATTGGCAGGTGTTTTCTGACTTAAACATTTGTTTCAGATAATATTTTATTCAGGAGCATCTATCAGCCAAAATGTTTTCTCTTTTTTTTTTTCCAGTTTTGAAAATTGTAGTTTCCTTACCACATATTCTAAGCTGGAAATGTTTGAGAGGAAATATTCTTTTCCTTTGGTCCCAAATGCATCAAAAGTCTCATTTCCTTATTGGAAAATCTTTTGTCCAGGTATAGTACTCACAAAGAATGCTTCAGCTTTTGAAAAATTTTATTTTAAAAAATATTTTCTCTTTACAAACAAATGTTTAGGTTTGAGATTGTTATTTGGAGCTGTAGAGAGAGTACACAAACTCAGGCCAATGTGGAGGGACTTGAGAAGGATCAGATAGAATATGGTCCTTGTCTAGGACAATTTTTTATACCACTCTCAGAAAGATGCAAGATCAAGGTTCTTGAACCCAGTGACTGCTGACAATGTCTGGAATAGCACACTTAATTCTAAATCTGTGCAATTTGACCTTAATTTTTGGAAACAAAAGTTATGCTTTGCACTAATTTGAATTGCTGCTACTATTATTTTACATTGGAATTTTTATCAACCACCATCTCTAAGATACCTCCTGTTACTCATTTCTAACGTGGATCTTCTCATTAATATGAGATTCACAATTGCATAGATTAAAAGTTATCTGATTATATCTGGTTCATCCCATGTTATATCATTCTGCTGCTGTATTTGGTAGATAGTGATTTAACCATGACAACATTAGTATAGAAAGATAATGAGTCAGATTATAACTACTGGAAGAATAATTTTTTGGACATCTAGTGATACTTGTATTTTACAGGATTTTTCATTATTAAGTGGTATCTTTTTTCCTAGCAATTTTAATTGATAGAGTAGAAAATATACTTTTTGTTTTGCAGTGTTATAAATAATAATGACTTATACGTAAATAAGATTCAAATAAGAATCAAAAGAGTTTTCTAATTAAATATTGTGTATTTCTGAACAATACATTTTTTTCTTTTTATGGTTAATCAGTTTCAAATCTCTTTAAGGAATGTAAATTTGCAGCTGATAACCTTTACAAACACATAAAACATCACAGAAAGTGCACTGTTTTTAAGAATGTTTGAAGATCAAAATACTGAGTTAATAAGATGTAAGAGACCTCTGGAATACATTTCCCACAGAAGATCATAATGCTTTTAATTGGTTGTTTACATCAAGGACAAAGAAACTAACTTTATCAACAAATATAAGGGTACAGTGAAATTCAAATGCTTTAAGAGTTGGATTTCAAGGACTTTGGATTTCAATAAATACAAAAAAATTCTCCCTATAATTTTAGACTTGTAATAGTATCTGAGCCCACAAATGCTCAGCCTTGATTCTACTTGGAAACTCTTATCACTTAATCCTTTATTTGCTTAAAAATTGGTTATCTCTAACTTTTGCATAAAATCTTAACTTTAATAAAACCATGGCTTTAAATCAATGATCATTTATCAAAGAATTGAAGGGCTTCTGATATGCCCTGGTTTCTATCACGGCAACCACTTCCCATAATATAGTGCCTATTTTGTCCATCTTGGCCCTCACCTTAACCTATCTTGATTTTTCTCCTTTGCGTGTTAACTCTGAGAGAAACAAGCACATTGATTAGTGCTTCCTGTAAATTGTGACTGTTTTCTCTTTAGGAAAATAAAAGGTGACATTATCTTCCAAATCATTACCTATAATAAAAAATGAATCTTATAAAAGAGCTCAGCCTAGTAGCTTGTACATAAATATTAGTTTATTTTCCTTCTACCCTCTTCCCTCTAAACTGCTGTGGTGATAATTGGTGCTTTCGATAAGGAGAGGCTTTGGAGACGCTGCAGGTCTATTAGGCCCTTAGCATGCAATGGAGAGAACCACCTACTCTTTGTAGACTTCCTTGATAGTGAAGCCCTGTAAACTCCTCTGTTCCCAGCTTTTCTTATGTTTATTTTACCTTCTGACTTAATTGGAACCTGAAGCTAATCAGTTAGAAACTCTAAACTATTCTTAACAGCACAACAAATGCTGAGAAGAGTGAAAAAAACAAGTTAGTATAATGACCCTGTAGAACACAGAGTACACCATGGCGAACCAAAAAGAATTCCTGTCTGAGTGGTCAGAGCATTTTTTTTCCTTTCCTTTCTTAAGTGGGACATACTAGTAGGGTATTTTAACCTTTGGTTAATAAATTACAGTGTCAAAGTATTAAATTAGACTTGGTACAAAGATTTCCTTGGAGCAATAATACCCTAAGGTACTTTAAGAAAGTGTAATCAAACATGTTTGAAAACTGTGTTGTGCGTACAGAGCGTACACATACTACATTCCGCTTTCCATATTCCCAACCTCATAGTCACACAATAGCATTCACAGAACAACTCTGAATTCCTGAAAAGAGGAATCGGCTTGAGAATGTTTATTTCAGATGTTCCTCACAAATTATTATTATTTCTTAAAATTTATTCCAGAAGACATGATGGATGTTTCTAGCTCCATAGAATGCTGATTTAAAAACATGGAAATTCTTAATTTTTAAAAGAATTTTTAGTATATATTGGCAATGCATAGAGACTACACTCATGTTTTGGAACTGCTCCACATATATATTGCATCTTGATCATTTTATTCCTCTTTTCCCTTACAACCCTCTTCCTCTCCTCGCCCAGCTCCTCTGCCCATCCTCACAGTGCCTACCCCCAGGTCTCATTTATTTTGCTCTTTAAATTAGTTACATTTTACATTTCTCATATTAGAGACATAATTCAATGTTTAACCTTCTGTGTCCGATTTATTTCAGTATCTATTTTCCTACAAATGGCAAATTTTATCCTTTTCGATTCTTAGTCTTAGCCAGCCATTCTGCTTGATATAAAGTAATCTATTTAATCAAACCCTTCAATTTTCTCTGGAATCTCTTTCTCTATAGAAAGTGCAGTTCCCCTGGCCATTTGGCTTCTTGAGAGTAACAGAGTGACACTAATTATTGCAGAAAGGTGAAAGCAGTGTGGTGTGAGTACAGGTAGCCTGTTGCCCTAGAATGCCATTTTCCTTGACCAAATCCTGAAATCTGAGATATATGCTTACGAAATGGTGATTGCTCTGCCTTATACTTGACAAAGAGTTTTTTTCTCCTTATGGATTGGATATAAAATTTTATTAGTCAATAGTGATTAAATTAGTACCAGTTTCTTCTGAACTGCTTTTTTTCTTTTTCTTTCTTTCTTTTTTATTTTGTTTTTTGCAATGCGCTGTGCTTCCTTCTCTTAGGGTGAAGCTGGGAAACCTGCAGCGGCATCAGAGGCCTAGAAAGGGTGAGCATTTTCCCCCTGGCCCCCAGCGTATTGAAGAGCCTCAGAGGCGACTTCCTACTCTGATACCTGGCTGGAGGGAGAGTGGCTGACGGGATTCTTGATCTTCCTCTGCTACACACAGCACAGGCTCTTTGCTGTCTCTGTGTCCCCTTCCCCATGATGATGAATCAGGTACAACTAAATCCCAGAAAGGGTAGAGTCCTGTCACATGTTAGGCATCCAAGGAACTCTTCAGCTAGTTAATAATTCCTTTTCATCATAACAGAACTGCAGAGCATAATTTTCATCATAGTTAAGCACAGTGCAGTCAAGCAGAGTTGATTCATAGGCATCTTATGTTTTGTACATGAGGATGAGCCCAGCGATGGGTGTGGTAGGCATAGTATCGTGGGGTATGTATGTGCACTCAGATGAGGAAGAAACAAATGAGGGCTGCATAAAAAGGAAAGAAAAACATCTGAGAAGCACGTGAAGGGCAGTGATTCTAACCTGGCAGAGAACGGCGCTTCTTTAGAGTGGAGACCATGATTTATAATTGTCATTGAAGGAAGTTGTTGTCAAGTGTTGAACTGAAGGAATTTGTAAAGTGCACCTAGTGATGAAAGGTGGGAATTTAGTATCGAAAGTGCCTGGTGGGAACCGAGCAATGACTGAAGCATGTTTCCAGCCTAAGTGACAGGCAGGTGAATATAGTTTTTGCTATTTCTGACTTATAAGGATCAATAGTACAAATGTGCCAGCCAATAAAAAAGGAGATTTAGATTTAATACCGAGTTTCAGAGATTATTAAAATAAATACTGTGTTATTTTACCTATCAACAAATACAATACAACTTTATTCCCTTTTATAAAAATTTAAAGCTTTGATTGTTGATGTTAAATTTGACACTTTGTGTTACATTTTGTATTAAGTGAGAGAGCATAGCCCCCACTTACGAGGGTGGCTTCTTTGATCGATAGTGCAGAAATATCACATATAGAAAACACCTATATAATTTGTTGATATACAAGTCAGAAAATTACACTAATCGTTTTAATTTACATTCAACTCTAGCCTTCTATTTTACAGGCAGAAAATTTGTGCTTCCTTTAATTGCACAAGCAATTAGGCATTTACACTCTAAAAATTAAGAGAAAATGGCTAATTGTGTATGCAATATCTGTGCCCACAACACACAGTGGCTACAAACAATCATGTTACCCGGATGAAAGCCAGGGATGAAAAGCCGGCCTGAGTCACTGCCCTTTTTGAAGCTTGGAACATGCTTTGCTCATAGCTTCAGTGGCTTTGAAAGTTCTGTTTCTGGCAGATGTAAGCATTGGCCTGTAGTGCTCCTTACAATCAGAAGTACAGATTATTATCATTTAAATAAAGAGGGAATGGTGACAAATTCTGAGCAACTCTATTTTACGATATATTACATTTGAAAATTTCCCCTGAAGTGTTTTAGGCCAATCAAGTTGGAAATTTATGTTAATAGGAGTGCATGATTCTTAACATTACATTTCCTGCCCTCAAAGCCCACCCAAAATTCATCTCTAGTCATTTTACACCTCTTCAAACGACACCCAAATATTTACAACCCCAAGGCACCACAGGAATAAGCTAAATATATTATGTTCATAAAAATTGTTGTAAAAATGAACAAAGGATGCATCTGTGGCATTCCACTTAAATGTCTACTTCGTTTATATACCACTGAATTTAGGTTGCGTTTTTCTCACTGTAGTATGTAAAATATGCTTTCTGTGTTTAATGTCTCTCTTTCAAAGTAAGAGTTTGGACGTAAACAGTGTCCATTTGCTAATAATGAATGTATTATTCAATGTCTCCAAATAAGAGATACAGATTTTTAAGACCCTTTACCCAAGTTAAATGCCCTTCATGCAGTAATCAACTTCAGTGATTTAAAAAAAAAAACAAACCTTTAATGACAGCTGTTAAACACAAAAATTCATGAGATTAAATTTTGTTATCATCACATACTGAAAAAAATAGAAAAACTCTTTCCTCTTGCTAGAGCTGTTTAGAAGCCCATGAAAGTAGCCAAGCACAGCCAACTAACTCTTAATTCTGCTTTAGTCTCTAGTCTGATATTCTAGCCATTATTTTTGTTGTTTTTCAAAAAACTTAACTACCCTTTCACTTATGTCATAAAAAATTCTGCCTTTTTTCCCTTTTTTAATATTTGTATTCAAGACAAACAACAGGAGGTTGAAATCAGGCCATTTAAAAGAAACATCTGCTGACATTTATTCATATGCTACATGTTCCACTTTCATCATTGCATGTAATGATAAACACACATTCCAGTCAATAATGGCAATTCCCAGCCAAGCTTTACAAATGGTCTCTTTAACACCTCAATTGACAGCTCGGGAGATTTTGAGATAGAAGCTAAATATGGTACATTTGGACACTGTTTGCCTAAGTCTAGGATATCTTGAAGACTTTAATAAGCAGACATGCGTTATCAAATGGAAGAAAGTCTTGCCTGTGCAGGTACTGGCACAGTTAAGTTTGACACTTTTTGAGCAGATTAAATGCAGGAGAAAAAAAAAAAAGAAAAAACCTAAAAACAAACAGTCTCTTCTACAAGAAATATACAGAACAACTCTGGGCTACAGGATATAGAGAACAGTTTTCTTTAAGAGAGAAAACAAATTGCATATTATTTGAATTATGGATCATAATCGTGACATGCTAAAAAATTAAATATTTATTTTGATTCTCAAGTTAATTGTAATGAATACTGCTTTAAGTTCAAATTGTTGCAAGAACAATTTAATAAAATATTAAATGTGTTTCATCTCTTGTTTCTAATGGGTAACTATGCCAGCTTTTAATATGCTAAGGATTTCTTTTAAGACTATGCCATAGATTTTGATGTATGGTCCTAATTTTCCCATAGAAGGGGATATCTTTCAGAAAAGCCAATTAACAACACTCAAGGTAGCCATTAGAGATCTCATGATAGGATGGAAATTAGTTTGAGTCTCTACTCAAGGTCATTACTAGAGACATTTTATGTGTATCTCTTATGTGTGTCTCTTTAGATTTTACTTCAGACTGATTAACCTTATAACTGAATCATAGACTGTTTCAGTCAAGCGGAAAATCACAGCTTTGCCCAGCTCCATCGTGTGTAAAGAGTTTTTCCTTTCAAAACTCTGTCTTTACTGTGGTTTAAAACAGGTCACTTGCTACTTGACCGAAAGGAATCTAGACATTTAGCAAACTATCTGTGAAACATAATGAGCAGTTTGTAAAGTTATCTCATATAATACCATCCAAAGAACAAGTCGCGCCTATCTATAGTTCTCTGATCAATGGTAATTTTTTCTCTGAAAGCAGCTCAAGTTAGGAGACAGCTTGAAATTGCTTTTTTGTTTTTTGATTTTTTTGTTTCTTAGTGCAGGACAAATGGGATGAAATTTGGAATACCATATTCCGATGTTTTTATCTGATCCTGAGGCACGTTGAGAAAAATAGCAGATTATTACCATACTATGTGGGAAAGTAAAAAAAAAAATCAGCCCTTGAATTTACATTGCTGTGTGGCATGTGTCACAGCAATAGAAGGCATTTCTTTATTATGGTGCATAAGAGCAAGTCACAAGAACTTCACCAACACAATGACAGAGGTATGGATTGAAACTACGGTTTTTAATGTCAACATTGAAGTTAATAGTGAACATACTATAGAAAAACTTTAACATCATAATGTTTGTTTGTTTTGTTTAATAAAATCACCTCTCCCATGAATCTGTTGAAACTAATTCAATAAGATGTTCCTCCAGCCATGCACTTCAAGTCTCTGCTGTGCAATAAAATTACAGTGGATCAACCAATTTGTTTGGGCTTTTAGGCAGAATTTAGAAGAAACAGTTGATTTCTAATATGCATCCTAAAAGCTTTTTAAGTATGGATATTTGGTGGATGTGTAACCCAGACCTGCAGCATGTATACTTGAGTATACTTAATGGTGGAAAGAAAAGAAAGTAGTATGCACTCTCTCCCAGGCCCCCAAAGCCAGAGCGGAATGAAGATGGGACGCCAAATAAATCTGCCAGTGATTACGCTAAAGGAAATTATGATCTTGTTATAGAAACCATTAAAGGAAAACCAGAGTTGGTATGTAAATATTGTTGCATCATTATACCACTGAAAAAAACAACCTAGTGCAACATTAGTATGTTATGCAATTAACAAAATGAAAAATGAGCTGCTTGAATTTAAAGCTTTTAATGTTTTTCAAACAGATAATAAGCATTTTCAACACCAGTGTGAAATGTAATAGAAAAGGTCTCTCTCAAAGAGTGACATATTTCATCAGTGCTTACCATGTATTAAAGAGTTATCTAAATCTCTGTTATTTATCTTTTAACTCATCAAATGGTAATCGTATGTAAACTGAAGCAGCATGATAATAAAAGGCTTGCTAGATGATCACAAAATGTGATGCTTGTGATACGCTCAGAGATTGTTGTCCTATGTGTGTTTCTGATTTTTAGTAAAACGGTTCGGATCACCAAATTTGTTTAGGTGAGAGTCTATTATTAAGTGGTGTATGAAAAATTTTCAACCTAGACTTATTTCTGAATTACTAATATAATTGCTCAGAGCCATAGAATTGTAAAATATAATTAACATTTAGTCTATTATTTAATATTTATTGACTTGGAAAGAACCAGGAATTAATTTATATATCCAATTATTCTAGTAAAATCTAAAGAATAATATAGTAGAGTTACTGCATGGAAAGTAGAAAACAAAAACTTTTTCAGAATATAGCAAAACAATCTCATGCACTAGATATTGTGTAAATAATATTAAATGATATACATTATATGAATTGTAACTTTTCATATTATTGTGCTACTATTTATAGCTGAACAAAAAAGAACCCCACGATTAATTACTATTTGAAAGCCAAAGAATTGCTCAATCAAAAACAATTTCATAAAAATGAACTTACATTGCCAACAATGAAACCATTTATTTTGTAGGTGGTGATGAATTTCCAGTATCAAATTCGGAGTAGTAAGGAAATTCATAGGGAGACAATGCAACTATTACACATTCTAAATGGATATAATTTACTGTAGGCACTAGAAAGTTAAAATGTTCTCTAAAGATTTCTTTAATTTAGTTGTTGCTAATTTATTCACACTAATACAGAAAAAATACTGCAAAATTTTTCATAACAAAAAAACTGTGCATATCTCTGTGTTTTAGCTGGCATGTGGTTCTACACAGATGGTTTGGGGCTTTCTTCACTGCAAAACAGATGGGCCTGAACTGTCCCTTACCAATCAAAAGAGAACTTGAAAATATAGGAATATCTTTACCTATGCTACGTCCTTTAATTCAAGAAATTAAAATACTCAGAAGTATAAATAACTGCCTATGGTAAATAATTTTTGAAATGGGATGTCATATGTTGAAATTATACAGTAACCTAGTTCATGTTTAATGCAAAAAACACAAAAAGTTTGGCTTGTATGTGATACTGTTTTTAACATACAACTATTAGCTTCAGAAATTTACAACTATGGAATGACTGTTATCATGTGTTCACCTTGCCTAAAAAACACTGCTGTTTTAAAACTTCAAGTGTAGCTAAGCATATTTCAATTCAAAGTGATCATTCTAGGCAGCATCATCCATTGAACGAAGTTAGCAAACACATATGAGTTTAGTACACTTATAACTGACATACTTTGGAACCAAAATAGAAGCTAAGGCAAAGCTCAGAGTTAACCTAAATGCTTTCAGAACTACTTTAATTAGTCACAACGGAAACTGTAAGGTCTTTTGTACTTGTAATCAGAATTGTGTCCTACCTGAAAAGGTTTCAAAATGTGGATGCACAACATTTAGGGCTATTATAAGCACTCTCTTTGTTTTGTATATTTTGGTAAATTTTTACAAACTAATGTGGCAGCACATGCTCTTTGCATCACCATGTGAGAGACAGACATCGTGGGCTCATGAGCTTAGAATATAGTGTTGCTTATAGGAAGAAATCCTGCTGCTTTTATCTCCAATCTACAAATAAAATTGTCAACCTGTGATTCTGCCACAAATTTTTTTGATATTTTGTAAATATGCACTCTAACAAGGAGTAATTTTTCTGAGGGCTGTCAAAGTGATAGTCAAAATTTAGAGATTTGTTTTCCTCTACGGTATTATACACAAGGGCAATTGGCTGTTTGGTCTACCTCTACTTACCCTGCTTAGTTTTTAAGAGCACTATATAGATCTTATTTTACTTAATGTCCAAACAATGCATTTATGTAGTGTATAACCTTTCCACGAAAGGAAAAGTGATGAGTTATTTAATGTTGAGCCATAAAAAGAATATGTCTATATATATATATATATATCCAGATTTACATATGCATGCATATATTCATACATATATTTACATATATTCACAACTATACATAAATAACGGTATATAGCTATATATGTATCTCTATATATCTGTATCTATAGGTTGCAGCTACTTCATCCCTTGCAGATATTTCACCAGCGAAAAGAGGAAGATTTGTGCTCTGCATACAAGCATTGCACCTTAAACTGATTTCATCTTTAATCTTCAGTTTCTAAAAAGAATTGAGTATTTTGTCTGAGCAGTGCAAAATAGCAACTTTGCTTGATTTTTTTCAATTACTTGAAAGCCAATGTCTTTTGTAGATCTATGATGAAAGATTCTGCCAGGCTAGTAAATGTAAATAAAACTGTAAAATAAATATATTCAAGAAATAAACTGTTCTCAAGAACTTCTAAATACTTTGGCAGTATCTGCATAAATGATTGCTACAATAATTAAAAATACTTTTTTCCACTTTTAAAACAAGTTTCTAAAGATGTTTTCTAGTCTGAACTAGATAAAATTACTGTAGTTAATTAATAGCCACACATTAAAAAATGTTTCACAGCTTTCTCTTATATATGCATATATATGAGTACATATATGTCTGTATTGTTTTTCAGTTAAGACAGTTTTTCAGTGAAATATGAATTTTAAAGTTCTTTGGCTTAACATTCAGTCAGTAAATATTAACTACACTAGAAAATTAAAAAGTATAATTTAAGCTAGGCTCCTTAAGTTAACAGAATTTTGCAGCATAGTTAGGAAAGCAATTCAGATCATTGGGAATATTTTGACTGTTCAGGCAAACCAATAAAGGCCAAGGTAAATGTTTAAGGAACTATGTGAACAATTTAGGAATCACTTCCTCTGCGTATTGTATAGAGGATATATCTACACAATTCCTTAGCTTTGGAAAATTTAGATTGTACCATCACAAGTGTTGCCTTATAAGGAACACTTTCCTGACCATCTAGGAACAAGTCTAGGAAACACAAAACCAAATACATATTTGTACCTATTACTTGGAAAGTTATAATATTCCAGTGCTTCTCTCTCAATTTAAAAATATTCTGGTAATTGTGTAGCCTAGATCCAATTTTGTCAAGCCACACTGACATGGACAGAAGCTTAAATTCTCTCATTTGCCTTTTGTCAATAGTAAGATTATGGAATTATGTCAAGTTTCTTGCCAAAAGATACTCATTGTACTAGGAAGTGGAAGTAACTCCTACGATTTCTCCTCAGTTCATCTATTGATAGTTGTTGAAAGTGCAGGGCAATTCAGAGAAGGCATTACTGGTATTTGTCCGGGTTACAGGTTATGTTTTGTTCTCATTATTTGTAACCCCTTCCTGCAACAGAAAACTGTGCCTTATAGACACCAGGCTTGGTCAGAGGACTTTCTTGTCCAGTGGTCTGTAAGCCAAAGTTATTTACATCAAATCTGAATTGAAGCTTTCAGAAGTACAATGTGATTCTGCATTACTCTTTTCTCCATGTAACAGCTAAAGAGTAATTTTTCCATATGAATCCTGGAATGGAAGACACGGTAGAGTAGCGGTGGCCACCAGATAATTTGTAATATGATAAACAGATAAAACTGCTTTGCATTCCCTTGAGATTAAGGGATTATTTATGACTACTGCTTAACTTAGAATAAACTGGTTAATAAATAGGAATTGACTTTACAAAATACATTATAACATTTCAAAACTTTTTCTTGTAGTACTGAAAATTGAACCCCAGGTCTAGTTCATTTCAAGTGAACACTCTACTAACAATTGACATGCACAGAACTTTTTATTGCCCTTGAAGCGGGGCTTCACTAAATTGTCCAAGCTGATCTAAAACTTTTAGTGCTTACCTCAAACTTTTCAGTAGCTGGAATTGTAGGCATCACCACCATGAGTGACATCCCTAGAAATTTTTCATTGTCTTTTCTTTTTTTTTTTTTTTCACAAGAAAGAAAGTGCTTGCAAGGTGGGTGGGATATGGGCAATTGAAAGCTATTAACAAAGCACACAAAGAGGAATAATGTTCCAACCCTGCTACCAAGTTGCTGACAATTTAGTGGGAGAAACACATAAATGTGTAGTTTCTAATAAGAACTCTGAGAAAGGGGACTGGAGAGTTACATAAAACTTTATGCAGAAGATGTGTATAAGGAGGAAATTATATTTTATACAAAATAAGGTATAGTAAAATATATATATTTTGAGTTGTATTGAGTGGAAGTGAACAGCAAGAAGAGGAATAGATCATTAAAGTTTTCTTGGATGATCTAACAGTTCAGATTGAGTTACTGAATTTAGTTGTTTTCTTTATGACTGAAAACATAGTTTCATTCACTTGCTGGAATTAAACATGCTATTCATAATGTCCTTTATTTTCTTATTTTAATTAAGACTTTTATTACTTTATTGTAAAATATAAGCATTCTATATATACAATTTGGAAACTGCCTCCAAGGTCCTGTTTCTTCTCTAGCACTCAAAACCAAACAAAATTCCAAATATTATTACTTAAAGTTACCTTTAAACATACTGGTCATTTTTTAATGTATACTTTATAAAAATATATATTCATTTTATTGAAAAATTATACAATAATACTATTCTATAATTTGACCTTTATATTCTCTAAAAAATTTTTATCATTAAACATTAGTTATTGAGGCAGCCGTGGTGGCATGTGCCTGTAATCTCAGCACTCTGGAGGCTGAGGCAGGAGGATTGAAACAAATTCAAGACCAGCTTGAACAAAACAGCAACACACTGTCTCAAAAAAAATCAGAAATGAATATTAGCTATATTATATTGTTAGAGTTCCATTTATTCACAAGTCAGTGCATTTAATACATTGTCTATCAGTGAATATTTAATTTATTTTCATTTTTGTATTATAAGCCATGTAGTACACAACAGTGTTTATACATATAGCATTGAATATATTTAAGCTATTTCAAATATACCAGTTATCAGCAGGATATGGTAATTTCTATGTTTCTCAATTAATATAGTCTCATAATTCAGTCTCATTTATCAAACCATAGTCCCTAGAGTATGAACTGTGGACTTCCAATCGCAGTGGAAATTGTCTTATTAGACTATCATTTTTTTTTCACTCTTGAAAGCTGCTTACCTGCCTTGTACATCTTTCTCTAGTAATCTAAGAGATGTTTCTGTCAAAGAAGGAGAATCTCACGAGAACACAGTTCTGTCACCTGGTAGGGTGAACATGCCCATCAGGCAACACTGTGCCACATCGTCTGTGAAATCCCTCAACACAAGAGGATTATTTATCTACATTCAGCTGTATTTGAAAGTGACAATGTTAGTGGTCATGGTGGTGCATGCTTGTAATTCTGATACTTGGGAAGCTGAGGTAGGAGGATTGCTATGTGTTCTAGGCCAGCCCAGACTGCATAGTGAATTCAAGGCCAGCCTGAATTACATAATGAGATCCTGTCTCAATAAACAAAAATGAAGACAAAATTCATGAAATATAAAAACAAGAATGGCCGTGCAATCTCCAGGCAGAAGTTTAAAAGCCAGTATATGATAGTTTATTTTATTCCTTTGCTATGAAACTAGGTCTGGAAGGTGACTGTCCTGGCAATCTGGCTCTTGAAATGCACCTTTAAATACAATCACAGCTGCCATGCCCAGGACGTGTGAGTGAGAAATAACCTACTGCTGTAAAGCACTGAAACCTGATGCATTTGGTATAGCACACTGCTTACCCTACCTGACTAAAGCAAGTAAGAATAGCGAGGTATCCACTATACGAAGGAAATGATGGGCAGGGAATGGAGTAGTGGACTAAGTCACACTCCCTAGGCTGACAACTTGCTTTGACTTCTTCAGAAACGGGGAAGCTTGAGACCACCTTTTCTAAATTCTCTTACCCTCATGGTAAAATAGAAAATAATACCTGCCATCACATAATATAAGAATTGAACAAAATGTCAAAAGTAGTATATCTGATAATACTTGGAAAATTATCAATGGAGCTCAGGCATTATTTTAAAAAGTAATATTAGAATTAGTAATTTTAAGTAGAGATCATAGTAGTTAAGAAACTTGGGTTTATGTAAAAGATAGCTGGGTTCATATCTCAATTCTCTTTGTGAGTTGTGTGAATTTGGATCTCTTACTTGAGTTTCTTTTTATCCTCTTCATAATGAGGATAAGAATGTCTACCCCTTGCATCACTGTAGTGATGCAGCAAGTTTAGAAGAATATGTAAAGCATGTGGACCACAGCAGTAAATGGTGGCTGTTAGAATGATTAGAAATCAATAGTGTCCACTATTTAAAATCCTCTGGATGCTGGAAGGAGATTCAGAGGCTTCATTTGATCTTTTCTCCTGGATATTAGATTCTTCAATTGCTGCTTTCAAACATCTGTAGTATTCCTAACTCACTGCATCAAATTAAATTTTATGAACAAATTTCATGAAGCATAGCTCCAGAAATCTTCATTGATCTGATAAAAAAAAAAGTCACTCAGGAAAACATAGCTGTGCTAAACTATATAATAAGTAAGTTATAAAAGTCTAATCATTCGTCTGACTTAGTGAAAGGATTTCACAAATACTCTGAGAGAAAAAGATCATTACCATACCATCCAGTATTTATTCATTTTCGCCTTCATTTATGTTTTGCTTTCTTTGAAAAATTACTTCAGAGTCAATTTTACAAAAATAATGTGCAATATCAACACAGTATATTCCTTAAATGTTATACAAAAGCAAACTAACCTAAAGGAGATGAGTGCAAAAGAGTCAGCATATGCCCGTAACCCCAGTGCTTTGGGAGGCTAAGGCAGAAGATTGCAGGTTTGAGTGCTGCCTGGCAACTCCGTGAGACTCGTCTTAAAATTTGAAAAAAAAAAAAAAAGCATCGGTGATATAGGACTAGAAAAATAAGTATCAGATATTAATATGAAAGTAATAAATTAATAGAAGTTTAGTTTCTGTCTTATGAAGCCATCAAGTTTCAGAATTCTACTTTCATGACCTCAAACATCATGAAGAAAAAGCGAAAAACAAAAGCACCCAATATCCAGCCCAGCAGCCGAGTGTTTACAAAATTCTTATTTTTGTATAAATAATGCACAATTCAAATATGTTAGTCATATTTGTTATATATTAATGCTTTTCTCTTCTGTTTAGAATTACAAATAAGTGGAAAACAGGAGAAACATTAAAATATTACAGAACCATTGAGCAAGAAGAAACCTGCAGACATCGTAATTTATTGGTTACCAAAATAACAAATCATCTTTCAAATGACTTAAAAATTCCCATGCAAACAGAGCTCAGTACAGCGGAATGCATTTACCTTGTGGACCAACACAGTGGTACCTATCAGTAACAGCTGCAAGTATTTTCTGCATAAGGTACTAGCAGGTGAAGTATGAAACAGACACAAAAACTGAAAGGACAGGAACCAAGAAGAATATGAATGACAGAATGAAAAACTGCTTAGTGATACATACGGGCACTTGCTAAGAATACTCGAGTCTAATAAGGGCTGTTAATGAGCCTGGTATACAACTAACCGGGAGAAGTGGTGCTGAGTGGTTTAGAGAAGTACTGCGGGGGGCTTTGAACATCAAGTCAAAGAGTGAATTCTGTTCTAGAGACAGTGGGAACCAGAGACAGCTTGCGAGCAAGCGCTGACATAGCAAAGCTGTGGCATGGGAAGATTGATAATCTGGCAGCAATGTGAAAGAGGAAAGTGCACGCAGAAGGTTTCCTGGTTTTCAGATGACAAGGTGTCATCAAGACACAAAGGAATTGGGGGGAGGTTTTTAGCAGAGATCTTATGGTTTCAGTTTTTCTTTTAAGCTTTAAAATCTATACCCATAGTAAAAACATAATGTTCAACATTGAGGGATTTCTTTTTACTCTAACAAAAATTGGTTGTCTTATGGCAAATCTTTCCTTAACAAAAGAAGAAAACAGAGACAAAGATTTCTCTTGTAATTAGTAATACACAGCAAAAGCATAAATTATATAATGATGTAAAGATGTAAAGCAGGAAACTAGTTTATCCTAAATAGACTTACCCAGTCTCAAGAGCATAAGTTATTCAGAGATGTAAAGGTGTAAAGCAAAGAACTACTGTATCCTAAAAAAGACTTATCCACTCTCTCTCTCTTGCAGTGTAAAATAGAAAAAAAAAAAACAAGACGCAAATACTTTACAATGCAATTCCATAGTAATTAGGAAAAGCCTATAACAAATTTATATAACTGGAGAAGCAACATATTATTATAGACTATATTTCTTTCTAAAGATGTGTTATGTACATGTACCAACTCTCTATCCTCATTATAATCATTATGTATTGCAACCAAGTACCAATAGAAATAAAAATAAAATTAAAAGAAAAAAAATCTTGTTGTTTCACTTACAAATTGATAATATTCATTCATGTTGTCCACTGACATTCAAAGTTAAATGAAAACTCATACTGAAAGTGAAATGAAACACCGAAATATTTGCTACAACAATCTTTAACATGCTTTTGACACTTCAAAATCTAATAAATGTTAGCTAAATTCAACAGATAGGTAATGTAATCTTCACCTTTCCTAAATAGCATCAAAAAAGCAGGAGAATTTTGAATCATTAAGAAAATAAATACAATTATAACCTTTCTTATATCATCATTTAAAACACGTTTATATTGCAAATGCCTTATGTGGATTTAAAAGGTACAAAATCTCTGGCACGATTGAGGTAAATGTCATTTCTTTTCTATTTTTAACTTGCCTACCTTTCAGAAAACTCCACAGAGAAACGTTTTGTCAACTAATAATATAATAAATTTGACTTGTGATTTGAAGTGTTAAAACAAAGGATGTTTTTCAATACAAGTAATGCAAGAGGATTTGTGCTGAACTGTTTCAGCACTTTTTCTCAGAAAAGAAATCTTATCTAATCCTGTTTCATCCTTTAAAACTGCCTACACACTAATCTCAAGGGACAAATTTAATACTTTGCAACAAAGGGAATATATCCCTTTTCAATGTGAATAGAGGAATTGTCAGGACACCAGTGAGCTATGAATAACATTATAATGCTGCCATTTACTTGGCAGAAGAAAAAGAAAGTTTCTTGTTGCAACCCCCAAAGCAGTCCTTCTTTTTTGGGTTAAATTTTTTGACCCCTGGTATTTCCCCGGACACCTATGTTAGTGTGCTATTTGGGTCTCCCACCTCTTGCGAAATAAACACTGAGCAAATCTAAGTAAACAGTTTGTTTTAGTTGAAGATAGAAAGACTCCATCTAATTGAGTTTTGATGATAGATGTGCTCCAAATGGTGCAAACAACTTTGACATGGTAAAATAATATTGTCTTATGGCATGTGTAACACTACATAAAGAATCTTAGCTTAGCACTTTCTGAGTTTACAACATTTAAGTGAGAAAATGACAAAAGAAAGCCAAACTGTCAGAAACAGAAAAACCTTGAACAATCCTAAAATACAGGCTATGATTCTCATCCTCATTCATTTGATTTTGGGAATAGTCTTTACAAAAGAAAGAAGGAGTGAGAAGGCAGCCAAACTTTCTGCCATCTGATGAAACTTCACTTTGTTGTGGTCCACTGTAAAAAGCTGAAAATGATGCCACTCTTATACTTGTATGTTGATTATGTGAAGAAGCTGTGGAAGAGTAGTCGAGGCAAGTCAACATGTCACAAAAAGTAAACTCTAACTGAAACAAATCCTTTGTATCTGTTTTGCTTACTATTACCATTTATGGGTTGTATTACATACAGGTACATTGTCATTCAATCCATGTGTAGAATGTAAACATTCAACCTCCTATAAGTTTCTGTATATTACCTATTTGAAGTGTTCAGTAGAAAACAATGTTCAAGTGGTAAAATATAGCTGTTACTAACTTTATAGGAAAATATTTAAATTATTTTACTTTTGCAGTAAGGGTAATTCTTCTGCCAATTCTGGGTAAACAACACACTTTATATAGTCTTACAAAATACAGGTTATATATTCATTTTATAGTATTTAAAACAAATTTTTGACATATGAAGTTCATTGGATTTAATTTATAACTGTTTTTGCATATATACTACTTTGCATTCAAGTGACCAAGCGGTCCTTATTAAATTGGAGACAACAGTTTCCTTGAGAAAAGGATATAAAATGTCATGCAATTTCAAAACAATCTGTAATACAAAGTATAGCTTTTGATAATTATACATTATCATCTGAGGTTTTCTAGATGTTTTCAAAGTTATGTTGTCAGTTTTAAAATCAGAATATTTCTGAGTCCCTAACAAGATTAGAAAAGTAAAAATGTCAATATTCCAATATTAGTAATAGAAGTTACTAACTTGCATATGAAGTTTTCGCTAGGAATTTATACTACTATTTGTATTTTCAATTTCTTCACTCCTGATTCTTGGTTTTATGCATTTAAATGTTTTCATACTCCCATGAATACCAAAATCTTTTGGACAAGCACTTCACAAAAATATATAAACAACTAATAAGTTCATAAAGATGCTTCCATTTATAAGTTATCGGTGAACTAGAAACTAAAACTTTAAAGCTTTAGAATTACTAAAATTAGAAAAGACTTAAAGTGAAAAGTGCTCAAAAGGATGTAGAGTAAATAGTGCTCTTACAAACTCTTGGTGGGAAAGCAAAATGATACAACCATGGACAAACGATTTGGCATTTATAATGTTTAAAATACAACTAACCTATAATCTAATAGTCTTAGAAAATAAGTTCATGAAAACACTTGTTTAAGCATAAGAAACTTAAATATTTATCGACAGATGCATAGATAAACAATAGGTAATGCAGTTAAGCAATGAAATGCAGGTAGTCCTAGGCTTAGCCATGATTCAACAGTGAGCTGTCAATTTCACGATGCTGTGACAGTGATGCTCATTCAGTAGACTCTAGTCTTAAAAAGGCTTTCGATTTTAATTTTTTTCTGGGCTAGCAATATGGAGTAGGATACTTTGGGCCAATGCTGGTCAGTAGCAGTGAGCCAGAGTTCCCAGTCAGTCACACAACTGAGGTTACAACCCTCGCTCAACACTGTCTCTTGCTAACCCGCGGTGCTCAGCAGGTAAGGCGTTTTAAGTGCAGTGTTGTCTCTGTGACTTGACTGTCAGCAGGTAATCTGGTAAACCAAGAAGTACTTTGCTACTCACCAACAAAAAGGAAAAAATTGCTCATACATACCACAAGTTGTTATATCTCAGAAATATTATGTTGAATGAAGCAACCTAGGTGAAAATACTGTGTATTTCTGTTCATATAAAACTCTAGAACTGCAGGGCATGGTGGCGCACACCTGTAATCCCAGCACTCAGGAGGCTGAGGCAGGAGGCTCATTGTCAGTTCAAGGCCAGCCTGAGCTGAGTATGAAACCCTGTCTCCAAAAGACAAAAACACAAAACAAAACAAAATAAAACAAAAAACCCAAGCAAACAAATAAAAACAAAACAAACAAACAAAAAAACTCAAACAAACAAATAAAAAAACAACCCCAAAACCCAAAATGCAAAGAAACAAAACTCTAGAATGAGCAAACAATCTGTGGTGGCACAAACTAGACTGGAGGTTTCCTTGAGAGACTAATTTAAAGAGGTGTGAGGGGACCATATAGGGTATAAGGTTGCTGTATACCTTACATGAAGCTGTGATTACAAGAATGTATCATTTTTCACCATTTAGTTTTTTTAAGTGTATATTTAAACCCTGCATATTTTCTCGTATGTAAGTTATAACTCAAAAAAAATATTTCGTTTCCTCATTGATCTTCAGATAAACTCATCTTTTCTACAAGTCACACTTCTTGAATAAATTTCTTCCATTTCTATTCTCCATTTCCTTACCTGCACTCAACTTTAAATTATTTTTTTCACTACAATAATACCTCTGCTCAAATGCTATTCTGTCTGTCAAAAATACTCTTTCTTTGAATGATTTAGCCTGACTCATGTTCATTTTCTTTAGGATTCAGACTGAACTTCACCATCTTGGGGCCCTGTGGGTCAATTGTGTGCTATGAATATGTATTTCCTCCTCTACTTTCATGAAATAGTATTTGGTGTCTCTTCCTGGGATTGCTTTCTTAAATTACCTTTCTTTACACTAAGTCCTGTTTCTTTATTTTGTTCTTTCCTGAATACTTAGATCCAAGTAAAGTGCTTGGTGCCTGATATTTGAAAAATGATGTATCAAAAAAATAGAAAGAAAAATTGATGTATCAAATCAATCAATGGATCAATTAATTGGTAATTTTCTTACATCTCACAATGTCTTACTATCATTCTTCCTTTATTTCTATTTTCTCTTGCACAATTCTGGCCTAAGACTTTACTGTCTCTTACCTAGGCCTTTGTAACAAATTCCCTACAATTATCTCTGCCTTTTCTCATCTTGCCTTCTAATCCAGCATTCCTATTATCACATGAAACATCTCCCCAAAATGTCTGTTAGTCAAATCAAATTATTTTTTCTCCTTTCCATATCTTTAATTACTCATTAAATCAATTTAAAACTTGTGATATACTTGATCTGCCATGTTAGTTCTCTTGATAATTTTTTTTTCTGAAATTTTTACTTTGTCTCTTTCTAGAACAGAAAGCCTCTTATCTGGTTTAGACTTTCAGTGCCTTTCCTTACTACTGCAGCTTGCCCACAAAAGCAAGCATTTTCTCCTTCTAAAATAAATTTGATTGTATCTCTTTAGAGTTAAAAAATTTTTTTTCCTACTATTATCTACAAAATGAGATTTTTTTTCTTATTTTTGAAGAGGAAAAGACTTTTTGTATTGTGGTTTTTAGAAGCATTTGTACATACCTTTATTTTTCTAGAATGACTATTTCCCTAAATGCTCAATGAAATAGCACATCTTTTGTGGCTCCATCCAGCCCCATGCTTGGTTAATTTCTCTGCTAGTTTTTGTTTCCTCTCTGCTTAGTTTATATTTCTGCCACAACCTTCCCATGTTTTATAAGGATCTTTCTCTCTTTCTGTGTTCCATTTCTCTTGTTACAAATATATTTTTTCAAGGATGCAACAATGTGTTATTATTATACTTTTCTCTATCATTAGTATTCAGTTTGGGATAGAAAGATGATCAATAAATCAATAAATCTCAATTTTCTAATGAATGGCGAGTCTATACTATTCCTGAATGCTTTTAAACTTTTCAGGAGATGTGTTTCTGCTTTCACAGTTTATTCAGTCTGGATGGTTCTAATTCTGTAGTTAGTTAAAATATACATATTTTTAAAAATTTATTTAGTTTTTTTAAAATTTAGTTTATTGGTGTAAGATTGTGAATTTTTTATTAGCACATGCTTGTTATATATAATAATTACTTTCATTTAGGGACATTGTTGCATATACAGGTCTCATTTTAATGATTTTTATTTCCTCTTTCCCTCTCTACCATCTCTCTCACTCCCCAGATTCCCCAAATTCTAGTTCATCTGATTCCTTTCACGTGATGTTCTTCCAACCTCTTGCATAAGAATTAATTATTCCTTCCTGTGTCCTCCAGGTGCCTGTAACCTACTTACCTGTCACTTAATAACTATGAAAATGTGCACTGACTACATGGCTGGCAGCAATTAAGCCTGGGGCTAACTAAAGAACTTGGCCTGGTAGCTATCACTGACAAATTCACATTATATTGGAAAGATGTACTTGTACAAATATAGATAAACTTCAATCTGTTAAATGCTATAATCAAGGAAGAATAAAATGCTGTAAGATTGGGAAAGCTTGGAAGAATTAATTTGACATGATTCCTAGGCAATGATTCATAGAGTGGTTGAGATTTGAACAGGTACTTTGAATAGGCACAGGAGTTTGACAGGCAAATGGGTAGTTGTAAAGATATTCCAGGCAGAAGAAACAGCCTTTATATATGCACAGGATCATGAAAAAGGATTCTGGCAGTCAATTCACCTTCTTTTCTTCTACAATGATCTTCTAAACTACTTGTCCAGACATGTAACACTTTTGAACTTTAGCGAACAACTTATTACCTCTCAGTGCTACAGGCTCTCTGATGACTGTATTTTAGATTTGGTGTTACCTAGAAATGTGAACATTCTACAATTCTTAAAAATATTTTCATATTCACAATTGTCCTATTTATTTTCGCTATGCCTAATTCCTGTGCTTGTTGTGACCTTATGACCTTTTAGCTCACATCATGTGTCTTTGGACCCCCTTCTTCCATTGATTTTCATAACAAAATTGTATTAGTCAGATCACTTACACACTTACAGTAAATCTTATTGTAAACACTTGGACATTGTAGCGTTTTATTTTGGAGCTTGCCTTTTGCCATAGTTAGGTGTTTCCCAGTGGTTCCAGTTAGAAAATCTTGGGTTTTGTAGTTAGAGCCATGAAATTTTCCCACCATAAGAATATAATTCTATAGTCAGCAACTTCCTGGAGACTGAAACCCAATAGCTTTCACAACAGCACATTTAGGACTTTTTTGTCTCCCCATGGTAAGTCATATAGTTAGTCAAGAAAGTTCTGAATAAAAAATGAATATGCCTTATTAGATCAAATTTATCTCACTTAACTGGATGAATAAAAAAAACCTTTCAACATTGGAAAACAATGTTACACCCACACAGATACATATATTGAATGTCGTGTAATGTTTCCTTAATTAGCTTTAAAGTTTGTGACTGTACATGAAATCACTAAGAAAACACATTAAAGGTGATGTTCCAACACTATAAACAGCCTAATATTGTAACTTAGTTTGTGGTTAGCACAACTGTTAGTATCATGGTGTTTCACAGAGATGATAAGTTGGAGTAAACTGGGATTTAGAGTAACTGAGCCCATCTGATTACAGATCCTGGCTTTACCATCAACAGCTTTGAAGGAAAACTAGATACTCGAAGTCATGAAAGCTCTGCCAGTTTGTACTTGAGTTGTCTTGAGCATGTTTCTCAATCTCTGTGAGCCTCAGATTCCACATATCGAATCAGGATACAGAGGCAATGTCTGAAGATTGTTACAGATGTTAAAGTATATAAATGATATGCTTAATACTTAACATTATTCTTGGAATGTAATAAATTCTTAAAAAACCTATTAATTACCTTCTTTGTTGTGGTGTCACCATGCCTAACCTCAACAACTTAAATAAGCCAAGGTTTGAATTGGTTCGCAGTTTCAGGGGATCAGTCCCATGGTTAATTGCTCCAAGTTAGAAATATAGCAGATGTGTGAGTCAGAGAAAGGATGGATCGTTCATAGTGACTGACAAGCAGAGCTGGGCAACAGAGGCAGAGAAGAAGGGACCAAGAACTACGTATAGTACCCATGTCCATACTGTCATGACTTACACAGACACAAGTATAACTGTACTCTAGCAATCCCTACATGGCTACCTCAGCAATCAAACGTAACCTTTACATGTCACCTGTTGTCAGCTTCACTCCCAACCACATCTCCTTAAGCCACTTCATCTCCAAATACGGAGGTAAAAAGTTCGTAACTGTACCTAAAATGTTATAACCATCTTGAATACAACAGATCACACAGTTTCATCTTCCCCAGAGTCTCAAATATGCCTGTGTTTTCAAACATTCTGTCAAAGTGTCTTCTGATACTCAAGGTAAAACCTTAGGAAATTGGGTACAAAAATAAGTTATGCGTTACAAATATAAACTGCTACAGCATAAACTTTTCTGTTTCAAAAAGAAGAAATAGGGGAACAGAAAAAAATTGGACCAAAGCAACACTGAAACCCAGCAGTGAAAACATTGCTTCTTTATCTCCTTGTTTAGCACTTGGGGGATATGAACATGAGACTTAAATTGCAAAAAAAAGTTGTCGATTGCTGCCCCCATGATCTCTGTCTTGGGCTGGCTCCACTTGGTGCCTGCAGATATACTTGGCAAACATTCCATGCTTCAGGCATTTCTACCTTCCTGGAGTCTCTGCTGTACCTTTAACTTCATTCCCCAAGTTTCACACACTGCCCTTTTAGGAGCTCCTTGCCTGGCCTCCCAATCCTTCCTTTGAAATATGAAGGGGAACAGTGCAATTTTTGTATTCTGCATGCCACTAAAATGAGCAACACATGGATAATGTAAGGTCTTCTGCCACTGGGAGCAGTAGCTAACCTTGCACCACAAACCTGCTGTGCTCGGATGGCTGGGCACTGTGGAGTGAATTCCAGAAAACCAGTTTCCTAGGAAGCCCTTTTTGAGCAGGGCACCCAGGAAATCTATTCCCAAAAGAAGCATTTACACATTGATAATCTTGAACCTACAGTGGGGGGCTGATTTCTGAGTTTTCCTCAAGGCATCTTTCTTGTTCTGGTACAAGTCTTGATTTCTTTTTAATGGCAATAATCTCTTCACCTACATCTCCTTTAATGCCACTTTTATACATAGTTCCATCTGGACCAGAACTGAAAATTTTCAAATTTTTCTATTTTCTTTTTACCCACAATTCTCATTATAAATCTGGCTAAAAGAAGTTAGCAGTATCCATTCCTCAATCTGAATGTTGGTTTGCTTTTGAATTTCCTCCACTAGAACATTAACTCACCACCCATAATCTCAGATATCTGCAAAATTTCAGCACATGGGTGAAATGTTTGCAATATATTGCCAAAGTGAAGCACATATACTTTGTAATCAAATTACTAATGAAGCCCTTGTTCCTACCTGAAAATTCCTGTGGCTGATACTCTTAACAGTATTGTGGTTCGATTAGCCATCCAACTCATCTTACAGCGTTTTAGGACTTCAGTATTCTGCATCTCCAAACCTTTTTAAATTCCACCACCGACCAGTTCCAAAGGCTTCTTAGTCACATGCTGGATGCAGTCACAGCAACAAACTTGTTTCCCTGGTACCAATTTCCTGTATTATTCCACTTCCCATGTTTGGGACCCAATATCTGATACAACTTACAGAAGCAGATTTATTTCAGCTTGCAGTTTCAGGGAATTCAACCCATGGTCAGCTGGTTCCAATACAGCAGCAGAGCAAAGACACTTAGTTCATGGTCGCTTGGAACCAGAGCAGAGGAACAGCGCCAAGGAGGAAGGGATGAAGCAGCAGAAATAGTACTCTTGGTCACACCTCCATGAACCACCAGACACACCCAGAAGTATGTTCTTCCTGCAATGCCCTTGCATCTTCCAAGCCAACTGAGCTAACAAAGCAAGCTTAACCATCTGTCTTTCTTTGTTACTGGGATAAAATACCTGACAGCAATAATTTGGGGAAGGAGAGGTTTATTTTGGGTCACAGTTTAAAGAGATTTCAGTCCATAGTTGGCTAGCTCTAAGGTAGGATGATGAGAGGATGGGGCATGGCAAATGACAGATTATGACCTGGTGTACAGGAAGCAGAGAGCAATCAAGGCACATTCTGTGTGACCCACCTTCTCCAACCAGGCTTCACTTTCCAAAGTCACAAATAAACTCTTCTACTGATGGGTATAATACCCGTATGGTCCAATCACCTCACCAAATCCCCACCTATCAGCACATGGGGTTTGGGAGAACATCTGGATACAAACCATAACACAATCACAATATGTGACACGTATTATATTTTGTATTTTGCACTCATCCATGTTATGACTTTTAGAATAATTATTTTGCGAAGATTGAGCTACACTGTGCACATGAAAGGAATTACAAAGTTCAAGCACTTGGCACAAATACAATTTTATTTTAACATTTATTTTATTTTTATGACCATATTTAAGCATATATATAGCCTTCCTGAAATTCAATATTTTGAAATGTTTCAAAGTTTAAAAAATCCTCCACACTGCCCCAAGTATTTATTAATGAAATTCTGAATAAATTCATTGTATTAACGAAAAATTTAAATTAAAAATCTCAGTTTTCATTTGAAACAGTGAAAAGTTTGCATGAAGTTAAATCCCGTTTTACTTGAGTAATGCCAAGTTTCAAGATAAACACATTACAGCTCACTAGGATGATACTCTATAAGTTACTTCAATGCATCATTACTGCTTTAGCTCCATAATGGATCTACTAAATGGAAAGTGAGATGGTGTTAATGGCAAAGGAAAAGAAAAAAGAAAAGAAAGAAAGAAGAGACATCCAGTTTTGGATTTGAGGGGAGAGAATAAAAATGGCTCTTCATATTAAGAGATAGAAGAGAAATAGGAAAATCAGGATAAGGCTGCGATTATTTTGGGGAGAAAGTGGGGTGAGCTTAACATTTTAGTACATCATCATGATAGGGCTCACTGCAGATCACTCTTTTCTGTCCCAGTTGGCATCAACTGATCCAGCTCAAAGATCTGGGACTGGAATCCTCTGAAGACTGGCTCATTTACTTGTCTAGGAGATGCTGGCTCTCACTTGTGATCATAGCTGTGGTTGTTGGTAAGAACATCTATAAGGAGCTTTTCTATGTGGTCCTGGCTTTTTCACAATGTAATGGCTGAGTTCCAAGGGCAAGGTGTTATAAGCCACTCAGAAAACCCATATCCTTTTAGTATTAGCCTTGGAAGTTTTAAAAATGCCACTTCTGTCACATTTTGTTCACTATGCAGCTACAAAGTCACACCCTGATTCAAGGCAGTCACACCCTGCCTCTGGATGGGGAAAGGACCTGCTCTGCAAGAGCAACTGGAAATATAACTAGGACCATATTTGGAAAATGCAATCTGCCATACTCATAAAGACTGCCAAAATTTTTAGCTGCAAGGAACACATTTTGTTCTCTTGGTTGAGCTAGAGCTGCAGTATAAAGGGAACTACACAAACTTTGTACTTCTACATTTAATCCTGTACATAATTTAAGAAGTGAGATTTTTATTTCCAAATGTCAGGCCCATGTCTGATTCTTCAGTGAAATAGAAAAATTTATAACTTTTCCTGCAGTCAAAATATTACCTTTATATGTAAGAAAATTATTATTTTAAATTTATTCCATTCATAGTCAATTTAAATCTTTCAGACTCTTTCTCCAACTATTGTCTACCTGGCTTTTCTTAGTTTTCTATACAGCCCATGCAGCCAATATCCAAGCTCAGATAAATGTTACCATCTACATTCTACTGGCAGTGTTTTCCAGAAATTTGTCCTCACTGTTCTCTTGTTTTACTGACTATACTTTTTTCCCTGCTTCAAATTAAATAAATATCCTAACAATGCCTGCATTTCTATTGCTGTAAACTTAAAACCTTTGTCTTCACCTTGTAATTTACAAATACATATACTCTCCAGAACAGAGGACATAGCTAATCTCCATGATTTGTTCAAATATAACTCATTTCCTCTATTCCCAGATACTCTTTTTATATCTTCTCCTCCCCATTATTCATTTCTAAGAAATTTGGGAGGTTTCCTTGTCAATGTAACTTCTTATTCCCCGCCATGATGAACTGATTCTAGCTCTGTGGTATATTTCAGAATGGTGTTCACCTTTCTGTCAGTCTAGGCACTCAAACTTCTTTAATCTTCCCAATTACTCCTCATATTTTTCACCTGAGCTATTTTTGAATATATAAACCTTCCTATGTTGTTCTTTAAAAAAAATAATTACAATAAATTCTCATAATTTCTGAATAAAATCCAAAATTTGTAACACTTCAAAACAGGTCTCTAAACTTCTATATTCTAACTTTCAGCTTTGCCTGTATGTTGCTGGTATTGCTGCAATGCTTGCCAATTTTTTTTTTTTTTTTACATCAACGTGCTGTGTCGGACTCCAAATCTTTGATAAAGCAGGTGAATTTTGAACTTTTCTTGGTAACTCCAGACAGTTTTTATTTTTGATATCTTAAACCTTACTCCTCCCAGGAAAACTTGTTAATGTTGCAACTTGAACTATGTGCCCCTTTCTGGCTCCTACGGAAGCTGGTGAAAATGTGTATCAATTAAAATACCATATGCTAATCACTATGCTAGTTTATGAGATTATTTAACAGTAGGAACTGTACATCATAACTCTCTTTTCTTTAGTACCAGTTGTAGTTTCTGCCCATTATTGCAGATTGACAAGTGTAAACTGATAAATTATTCCATCGATTTCCCATTTTTTTTCTATTTTAACTAAATATTTAGTAAGCTTTATTAAATTTTTTTTCTATCATTATGTTTCCTTAAAATATCTTTATTAAAATATTTGAACCTCTGCCATGATGAAAAACTTAGATAATAAACGCAGAGACTAAGTGAAACATAGAGCAATAAATATTGCTCACACATCTTGTTTGGTCCCTTGTGATGCACTTTAGTTCTTATCTGGTCTTGCTCTGTGTGCCTGTAGGTGTTGGTAGCTGCTAGCTAATTTATGTGGCCTCAGGTGTTATACTGGAGCATCTCAACCTTGCTACAGGTGTTTCTGGCAATATTTTTCTAATGGAGTTTGCAGATGTACAAGAGAACAAGCCCAGATATATAAACTATTTGGTGATGACACCTTTGCTCACAATCTATTGGCCAGTGCCTATTATATGACTAGGTTTAGTGACGTTAAAGTCCTTACCTTGAAAGAGAGCTTCAAAATCAGACAGAAAAGGATGAAAATGAAAAATTTAAAAGTTGGCACCAGTATTGTAATCTATCATGTGCTATTCAATTAACTGGCTCATCAATAACTATTAATTCAAAGAAAATGACATATAAATTATGAGGGAAAATGAGATTTTCCTCCCTAGGAATTTTCACATCTTTTTGGAATTTAAATTTTAAAAGTATATTTGACTGACAAGAAGATGTGAGAAACAAAAGATATTTTGTTATTGAAGAAGACCGCCGTCACTAGCAGTAAATGCCATTAAAGTCCTTGAGGAGCAGAATCGAGAGCTAGATGCAGAAATAATGCTGGGACTTTGCAAGAAGATAAAAAATTTCATAAAGGACAATGTTCTTTCCTTTTCTTTTCAGGAGCATTACTTTATTACATAAGTTGCTTGGGATTCTTTATGTGGAAATTTACAGGCATTATTCTTAAATTGGTCCCGTTATGGGGATTGGTGCATTACAAGTGAATAACAACAGTAAATAATTCATAATCAAATCTGCCTTGAAGACACAAGTGTACATGTAAATAACTATAATAAATTAAAAGGGAACAAGTTGACTTTGATTTGATTGACAAAATTACCTGAAGCTTTGTCTCCAGGGAGACGTCATCAGTCAGGGTGCAGATTCTCCGCTGTAAATTAGAATTGCATGCACAACATTGTTCTGAAGCTCAATTATCTTTGAAATTTAAAAATGATTTAGGGTGCTGGTTTAGGCTGATGACAAGGAAGTTATTAGTTTTAACCACAAAATGGGATATTTTACAAACTATGTGGAAAATCTGAGATAAACCAAAATGAAACAGCTTTCAGAAAGTAACTAAGGTATCCAAGAAAATGATGATGATCTCATTCATTTGTTTAACAATTTTAATTTATTTCTTTGTTTCCTTTTTGTTATTTCACTTCTAGTTTTTCTTAATATATTGTATCCATGTAGCTTTAGATATCTTTATTGCCATAAAAATTTTATTTTTGCCAATAAGGGATAAAAAGAAATTAATTTTTATAGAAAACTGTTTATATTTTATAAAACAAGTCATAGTGAAGTAGTCTTTAAGAATACTTGTCAGGAATAAGACAAGTATGCTCATTATCACACTTCTGCTCAACACAGTAATAGAAATGTTAGCCATAATAATCAGACAAGAGGAAAAAATAAAAAGGATACATATAGGAATAGAAGGAGTCAAAGCATCATTATCTGCAGATGACTTGATACTCTACATAAAAACTATTATGTCTTGAATTTAGATGTTCCCCCAAAGCCTCGTGCAGTCATATATAGGGCTTTTCAAAGGTGGCTGGATCTAGGATATGTGATGCTGAGATTAAGGAGTGTGTTTACTAAATTAGTTAACTGATTGGTTTGGCACAGTTCTAGGTGTGGAAAATGGGAAGGCCCACCCTGAGTGTGAGTGGCACCAGTCATGAGTAGGTAACTTGGAAGAGATGAAAGGGACAGACAGGCTGCCATTGCTTTGCTACTTTGCTGCTTTAGTGCTTTGCTGCCTGCCATGAACTATTTTTCCTTTGCAATGGCCTCAGCCATGCCATGCTGCCATGGAACCAGCCAAATGGGAACTGAAACCTCTACAAACTGTGAGCTACAATAAACTTTCCTTCTTTAACTTTGGGTGTCAGATGTTTAGTCTCAGCTGCCAGAAAAGTAACTAAGACAAAGACCCAAATAATACCACCAATAAAACTTTCAGTATTAATAAATAATTTCAGAAATATAGCAGGTTTAAAAATCAAGACATAAAAACTAATACCATTTCTGTATACCAGTAGTGAACTCCATGGGAAAAGAATTAAGAAAATAATACTTTTCACAGAAAAAACATAAAGAAAAACTAAATGCCTAGGAATTAGCCTTACCAAGGAAATGAAAGTCCTCTACAACAAAAACTACAGTACTCTGCAAAAGGAGAGTGAAGAGACCCTTAGAAAACGGCAAGTTGTCCCCTTTTCTTGGATGGACAGAAGCAATGTTGTCAAAATGGTCATACTCCTAAACCTGATACATAGATTAAATACAATCCCAGTCATTATACCAACATTTCTCACATAACCAGGGGAAATAATCCTAAAATTCATATGGAATCAGAAGAGAGCCAGAATAACACAAGCAATCCTGGTCAACAAGAGCAAATTGGGAGGCTTCACAATATTTGACTTCAAGTTGGATCACAAAGCAACAATGATATGAAAAAACAAGGTATTAGCAGAAAAACAGGCACATGAGGGAATCCCAGCTCATGGAAAGGGACTTTGAGCCTGCTCCCAGGCAGTAAGACCACCCGCTGAGTCCCAGACCACCCCGGTCGCACACAGGGATGGGAGCCTAACCAGGCCATGCCCTGCAACCACCAAGCAGCCAGTGGGACCCAGATTCCAGCTTTGGGCCCTCACTGAGCACTTGGGAGGAATCCCAGTGCATGGAAAGGGACTTTGAGCCTGCTCCCAGGCCGTAAGACCATGCACTGTGTCCAAGACCACCCAGGGCTTCACACAGACGGGACAGGGGCTCTACTGAGCCACACACAGTGACTGCCAAGCAGCCAGTGGGACCCAGATTCCAGCCTCAGGCCCTGACCATGCACTCTGGCAGAATCCCAGCACACTGAAAAAACTTGGAATTTAGCTTCCAGGTGGTAAACCTTGGAATACAGCAGATTAACTGTGCCAGTGTGGTGAGTATGCCTCAAAAATAGAGGTGTACAGTGGATAAATAGGGCCAGTAGTAAAGCCCCTTCCAACTAACTGTAAGACTTTGGTGAGTCTGAAAAAATGTGGGTGACCACCTCCTACAAACAGAAAACTTCAGGCAGAGTGAAAATGGCAAAATGAAAAACCAAAATGCAGTCTCAAACATCAAGTCCACCAGAAGCAAGTGCAGGAGACATTGAATAGAGGACCCCAAAAGTAATACACTGGGAACCTCTGAAAAGATAGCAAGCAAAATAAAAAACAACTCCATGATGCTGTAGAGGAAATCAATTTAGAAGTACTCTCCCAAGTAAAGACAGAAATAACAACCTTAGTAAAGGGGTTGCTGAGCACAGTTAAAGAAGAAATTGAGAGAAAAATACAGGAGCATGGGAAACTGATTGAAACCTTGAATGAACATTATAGAAAACATGCAGATTTCATGAAACAAACTGAAAGAGACATCCAAGAAACAAGAAATTCTATTCAAAGCTTGCAAAAGTGCTTAAATGAAGCCGAGGATAGGATTTCAGATGTTGAGGACAAGATCACAATTAGTGATCATGAAAGGATAGAACTTTTAAAAATAACAAAGCAGCATGAAGTGACAATCCAACAACTGCAAGATGATGCCAAGAGCAACAATATAAGATTAAAAGGCATCAGTGAAGAGGCAAGAGTCAAGGCAAATGACATAGCCAAAATATTCACAGAAGTAATAGAAGAAAATTTCCCAAACATGGGGAAAGAATCTGATATGCAGATATGTGAGGCATATTGAATGCCAAACAGTCACAATCAACATAAATCCATACCCAGACACATAATAATTAAGATCTCAGACATGCAGTGTAAAAACAGAACACTAAAAGCTGTTAGAGAAAAGACACAACTCACCTACCAAGGAAAGCCCATTAGAATCACAGCAGACTTTTCAGCACAAACCCTCAAGTCAAGAAGAGCTTGGAGTGAGGTATTTCAAGCCCTGAAAGAAAACAACTTTCAGGGCAGACTGATGTACCCAGCAAAACTTTAATTCAAATTTAATGGAGAAACAAGATACTTCCATGACAAAGAACAACTGAAGAAATTCACATCCACCAAACCAACCTTAGAAAGAGTACTGAAAGACATACTACGCGGAGATAAAAATGATCACAATCCCCAAAACAACAACAGAAAGAAACCACCAGGTAGGATAAGCAATTTAATAAGGGCAAAAGCAGAAAGCAAACAACTGGAACATAACATGGCTAAGTCAAGCCAGTACATAGCAATAGTATCCATACATGTAAATGGCCTCAATTCACCTATAAAAAGAAATATACTGACAGAATGGATCAAGAAACATGACCCCACAATATGCTGTATACAAGAATCACATCTGACCCAAAAGGAAACTCCTAGATTAAGTCAAAAGATGGAAAACAGTATTCCATGCAACAGGAATCCAGAAAAAAATAGGAGTAACTATTCTAATTGCAGACAACATGAACTTTAAACCTAAAGTGATTAAAAGAGATAAGGAAGGTCACTACATACTCGTTAATGGGAAAATTCAAGAGGAAGAACTAACAATTATAAATATATATGCACCAAATACAGGAGCACCCAACTATGTAAGACAGATACTAATGGACATGAAAGACCAAATACACAAGGACACAATTATAACAGGGCATCTTAACAGCCCATTGTCACAAAGAGAGATAGATCAATTAGATAATAAGTCAGCAAAGAAATAACAGAACTGAATCATACCTGTGAGCAACTGGACTTAGTAGATGTTTACATAATATTCCACCCAACCACATCAGAATACACATTCTTCTCAGCAGAACATGGTACATTCTCCAAAATAGACCATATATTATCCCATAAAACATTCTTAAGGTATTGAAATCATACCTCATACCATGCATAATATCTGACCATAGTGCACTGAAATTGGAAATTAATGGCAAAAGAAATAGTAAAACCTGCATAAATACATGGAAATTAACAGCCTTTTGAACAACCAGTGGGCTGCAGATGAAATTAAATAAGAAATAAAGCAATACCTACAATTCAATGAAAATATAGAAACAACATACTGTAATCTGTGGGATGCAAGGAGAGCGGTCTTAAGAGGGAAATATGTAGCAATAAATTGTCATATCAAGAAAACAGAACGAGCACAAATAAACAACCTAATGCTCCATCTCAATCTTCTAGAAAAGAAGAGCAAACTAAACCCAAAGCTCATAGAAGAGGGGAAATTGTAAAGATTAGAGCAGAAATCAATGCAATTGAAACTAAAAAACAATACAAAGAATTAATGAATTGAAAAGCTGGTTTTTTGAGAGAATAAACAAAATCGACAAACCCCTAGTTAACCTTATGAAGAGTAAGAAAGAAAAAAACCCAAATTCACGGAATAAAAACTGAAAAGAGGGAAATTACTACAGATCCCATGGAAATTCAAAAGGTCAGGATCACCTACTTTGAAAATCTCTACTCACATAGAATGGAAAACACAGAGGAAATGGACAGATTTCTAGAAACATATGAACAACCAAAGCTCAATCAAGAAGCTATAGCAATTTTGAACAACCCAATATCAGCTATTGAAATTGAAAATGTAATTAAAAAGTTATCAACAAAGAAAGGTCCTGATGGATTAACAGTTGAATTCTACAAGAAATTTAGAGAAAATTTGATGCCAATACTCCTTAAACTCTTCAATGAAATTGAGAAGAAATCAATCCTCCCTAAATCATTCTTGGAGGCAAGTATTACTCTGATACCAAACCAGAGAAAGATTCAACCAAAAAGGAGAACTACAGACCAATCTCACTAATGAACATTGATGCAAAGATTCTCAATAAAATACTAGCAAATAGAATGCAGAAAATCATCAAGAAGATTATAAATCATGACCAAGTGAGGTAAATTGCAGTAATGCAAGGATGGTTTAACACATGCAAATCAATAAGTGTAATACACCACATCAGCAGAGCCAAAAACAAAAACCACATCATCTCAATAGACACAGAAAAAGTTTTCGACAAAGTCCAACACACGTTCATGATAAAAACCTTTCAGAAACTTAAAATACACGGTGCCTACCTCAACCTTATAAAGGCCATCTATGACAAACCAACAACCAGCATTATACTAAATGGACAAAAACTGAAAGCTTTCACTTTAAAATCAGGAACAAGACAAGGATGTCCACTATCACCACTCCTTTTCAATATAGTTCTGGAAACACTAGCCAGGGCAATCAGACAAGAGAGAGAAATAAAAGGAATAAAGATAGGAAAGGAAGAAGTTAAATTATCACTATTTGCAGATGACATCATACTGTATATAGAAGACCCAAAAAACTCCATTAAAAGACAACTAGAGGTAATAAACAAGTTCAGCAGTGTACCTGGATACAAAGTCAATGCTCAAAAATCAATAGCATTCCTGTACACAAACAAAAAACTCACTGAGAGAAATTATGGAAATATCGCCCTTTACAATAACATCTAAACAAATGAAATACTTAGGAATCAACCTAACTAAAAATGTAAAAGACCTCTATGCTGAAAATGTAAGGATGTTCCTTGCTCTTGGCTAGGAAGAACTAACATTATGAAAATGGCCATACTCCCCAAACTGTTATACTGATTTAACTCAATCACAATCAAAATACCACTGACATACCTCACAGATATATAGAGAAAACACTCCTAAAATTCATTTGGAAACAGAAGAAACCTAGAATAACAAAGGCAATTCTGGGCAACAAAGGCAAGGCAGGAGGCATCTCAATTCCTGACTTGAATCTATACTACAAAGCTACAGTGATAAAATCAGCATGGTACTGGCAAAGAAATAGACCTGAGGATCAATGGAACAGATTAGAAGATGCAAGCACAACTACAAAGACACTCAGCCACCTGATATTTGACAAAGGGGCTAAATATGTCCACTGGAAGGATAGCCTCTTTAATAAATGGTGTTGGAAAAATTGGCTCTCCACATGCTGAAGACTGAAACTAGATCCATGCATATCACCATGCACAAAACTAAAGTCTAAATGGATCAACAACCTAAATATTAAAACAGAAATACTAAATCTACTGGAAGACAAGGTAAGTAGACGTCTTGGAGACATAGGAGTATGCAGGGAATTTATGAACAAACCGCAAACTGCATGGGAAACACTTCAAAGAATCAACAAATGAGATCTCATATTATTGAAAATTTTCTGCACTTCAAAGGAAATCAACAGAGTGAAAAGAAAACCCACAGGGTGGGAAAGAATTTCAGCCAGCAACCCCTCAGAAAAAGGATTTATAAAGAATTGAAAAATATCAAGCTCCCCAAATTCAAAGACCCTCTCCAAAAATGGGCATCTGAGATGAACACACAGTTCTCAGAGAAAGATATACAAATGGCAAATAAATACATGAAGAAATGTTCACCATCACTGGTCATTCAAGAAATGCAAATTAAAACAGAATTGTGATTCCACCTTACTCCAGAAAGAATAGCTGCCATCAAGAAATCAACTGATAACAAATGTTGGCGAGGAACACTGCTCCACTGTTGGTGGGAATGTAGACTGGTGAAAGCATTATGGAAATCCATATGGAGAATTCTCAGAAGACTAGGATTGGAAGCCCCATTCAATCCCGCTATCCCTCTCCTGGGTATTTTCCCCAAAGAACTGAAAATTTCATATCACAGTGATATATGTGCATTCATGTTCATAGCAGCACAATTTGTAATAGCTAAATCTTGGAAACAACCAAGATGCTCATCAACTGCAGAGTGGGTGAAAAGACGTGGTATTTTTACACAATGGAATATTACTCAGCTATAAAAAAGGATGATCTTGAGGCCTTCATAGGTAAATGGAGGCAAGTTGAGACTATTCTCATTAGTGAAATAAATAAGAATCATATTTATAAATATCACATTGTGTCTCTAGTGTAAAAAGTGATAAGAACTATAAAAGTAATAAAACCCAAAATGTGTAATTGCTATTGTAAAAAAGAGAGTAAAAGAAAGGGCTCTAAGGGATATAACTGCATGTATGTTTGAGTGTGTAAAATAGATGACAATATTGCTGAATCTTTGTTGGATCTTTGAGCAGAACTATTTGCAGTCTCACTGTTTGAATGTCTACTATGTATCCGTTAATTTTGTAACTTGAACAACTACATCCAAGATGACAACATGTAATTTATCAACTAGTGATTTCTTAATGTTTTCTCTTTTTTCTTTTAGCATTCTGTATTGTTGCTACCTTTTTTCTTTTACTTTTTTTTCTCTTTAAATAAAAATTTTTAAAAATGCATAATTATTATTGTAAAAAAGAGAGGAAATAGGAAGTGCTATAAAAGATATAACTGCATGAATATTTAAGTGTATAGGATTGATAACCATACTTCTAAGTTCTTGTTGGATTGTTGAACAGATCTGTTTGCAGTCTCACTGCTTGAATGTCTACTTTGTATGCTCTAATTTTGTAACTTGAGCACTATTTCTAAAAGGACAATATGTAATTTATCAACCAGTGATCTCTTACTGTTTATTCTTTTTCTTGAAATTCTGTAATATTTCTACCTTTTTTCTGTTTTTTTCTCTTTAAATAAAAAAAATTAAAAAAACAAGTACATGAATTAGTGGAGGAGAAGAAAGGATGCATAAAAATTTCCAGAGATGTTCAACTGTTTTATCTTCAACAAAGACCCAAAACCTGATGGAGGAAACATGATCAATTTAACAAATGTACTGGAAAAACTGACCTTCTTTAGGCAGAAGATTGAATCTAGATCCATCTTTTTCACCAGGTACTAAAATAAAATAAAAATAGATCTACACATCAAACCAGAAACAAAGAAGTTATTGGGAGACAAAATAGGTAAAAAAGCAACAGGAAATTATAGGTGTAGCTAAGAAGTTTCTGAACAGGGCTCTAACTGAACAAGAAACAACAGTAAAAACCAACAAATGGAGTTGTATCAAGTCACATAGCAAATTGCACAGCAAAGAAAATAACTAGTAGAGTGAAGAGACAACCTACAGATTGGGAAATATTTTGATATCTAGAATATATAAAAAACTAATAATATCAGACCTCCCCCAAAGAAAATTCCAAATCATAAATTGGGCCAGTAAAATGCATTTCCCAGAAGGAGATGTACAAAAAACCTAATAAACATATGAAAAAAGGTTCAACATCTCTGGCTACTAGGGAAACATATTAAAACATTATTAAGATTTCAACTTACACCAGAAATAATGGCAACCATAAAGAAAATAAATAATAGCAAATTCTGTCATGACTGTAATGAAGAAGAAATCCTCCTACTTTTGTTGGTGAGAATAAACAATTATAAACACTATGGAAATCATAATGTAGCTTTCTCAGGAATTAAGTAGAAAGTCTATTTAACTCAATTATTTCCCTTCTAGATATCTTTCCTACAAGAGCTAACATCATCCTATTACAGTGGTACATGCATATCAATATTTATAGCAGCACAATTTATAGTACATAAATCCTGGAAGCAGCCTCTATGTCCATTGACAGACAAATGAGTAAAACATGTGGTATCTATATATAATAGGGTATGCTTGGCTATACAGAAGGATAAATTCCGGACATATGTAGAAAAAAGGATACACTGGGAAAACATAACGTTAAGTGAAGCAAATTAGATACACAAAATTAAACCCTCCATGCTCCTCTAATTTAAATAAGACAAAGTACAAATAAAGAACAAAATAAAGTACTGATGGAAAGTAACAGGGAAATCAATCCTTTTTCAGATGGGAAGGGGATTAGGAGACCAGAGCAAGGGGATAGGAGAGGGGAAGGTGAAGGAAGAAGCATTAAAATATGTCATGGACCACATGTACCCATACTAAAGTCCCACATGGACTGCAAACAGTATGTGTCATAACATGAGCTAAAAATAACAATACTAAAGAAGATGGGATAATGGAATTTCCAAGTGGAAGGAAAGAGGACACTGAGGAAGGAAAGGGGATTAAAAAGGAATACAGATGTGTTATACACGTCCTTGCTCCCAAGAATCCAAGTAAACTTCATGTAATATAACAAGTAATATCATCCAATAATAAAAGAAAGCATTATCTACTTTTTCTCCACTTAATTTTAACCATGTATTAAACATTTTGTTATTTCACCTGTGAATATGTTGGTATTAGTCCCACAAAACTAAGATTATACTATAATCTTATAGTATAATAAAATTTATACTATTGTAATATACTTATAATATACTTACATTACATTAATATGCATTGTAATGTACTTATAATAAAATTATACTATTGTAATCATAAGTAAAAATCATTTCTATCATTCTTTTCTATCATCATTTCTATCAATCTTTTCTAATTTTATCTTATATCTTAGTTATTTTCCTTTTCATTCTTCACCATGGGAAATGAGCCTTTTTATGATTGTGGTTAAAATCACATAGAATCCACTGTTTATCTTTTATGTGTTCCCTTTCCACCTGAAGATGCCAAGTGAACATTACATTACATTAATAGTACATAAATCCTGGAAACAGCCTCTATTACATTAATCTAAAGGGTACACTGCATTTGCTTACTTATTCAGAGAAGATGTTAGTAAAACAACAATGAAGTTCATTCAGTTCTGACAGCTGTTTCTCCTGGAGAGAGAAGTGACTGACCCAGCATCAGCAGCAACAAGAACAACAACACACTCCCAGAGTGAGTTCTTTCTTAGGACCTGCTTTCTAGGTTATAATACACTTCTACTTACATGTTTAAGAAACATCATATTCTACAAAGGCTTGTCTTATTTATAAATAAACATCTGGAATAATATTTAGCAGGAGCAGAAAATAGTGTAGATTCAGAGATAATAGAAGGACTTCAGATAAAAATCTGGATTTTAGCATCTGGATTTGTAGGCCAAATTTTGCCCATCTTTAAATGTAATTTATGAGTTGCTTAGGTTCTCTGTAAATTTTCTTCAAAGAACAAAAAAGAGAGCAAATAGCACTGCATGTTTGTCATAGTGTGATTAAGAGAAATGAACATTCCGATGTACATGGAAATACATTGTACTTTTTATTTAATACATTGCAGTGGAAAATTTCATATCCATAAACACAGAAGAAGCAATGTGAAGGAGCTATATCAAGCATTATGAAAATCCCATAGTCATAAACACATAGAAGGAGCAACTTCCACGTACTCATCCTAAACTTTAATGGATATCAATTCATAAACAATTTTAGTCACTTTTCTAATGACTGAGACACAACGCCAGGCACATAAGTTAAAGAAGAGACTGTTTGGGCTCACATTTTGTGGAGGTTTCAGTCCATCGTTGGCTGCCTTCAGAGGGGAACAGTGTGACACAAGGGCACAGCAGGGGAAAGGTGTTCAAGGCACATTATACCCAGGAAGCACAGAGTGCAAAGGGAGGGAAGAGGGAGGAGTGTATAGGCTTCCTTGCCATTTCCCCAGTAACTGGTGACCCAACTCCACCAACCAGGCTGTACCTCCCAAGATCACATCTAGCTTTAAACGTTTCAGTGAATTAAGGCATCCACTGATGCATATAATCTTCAGATAATCCAGTCAACTTCCCAAAGCCCCACTTATGAACGTAGGAAACTTTGGGGTAATGTTGAGACAAAAAACATAACAGATGTAAATTTTATCACTTTTAGATTTCTAACCAGTTTGCTTTCCATAATTATTTTAAGCAAACCCTCAACATTTTTCATCTATAAAACATTAGCATATATCTCCAAAAACTAAGGTCTCATTAAAAATCATAGTGCCATCATCACAAGTAAAAATCATTAAAGAATATTTCAGCATATCTAAAGTAGTAACTCAGTACATGAACTAAATATCATGTTCAAATTTTCATATTGGACAATACATTTTTGTAACACTTTGATTAAATCAGTAAAGCTATTTGCCTAAATGTCAGACAAAATAAAATGTCTAGTGGTAAATCTTTCTATAAGGTCAACATTAATGTGATAGAAAAATCATGAAAGGACACATATAAAAGGAAATCTCTAAATCAGTATCCTTGATAAAACAGAGGCAAATACCTGAACCAAGTATTAGCAAACTGAATCCAACAACAGTATGTTAAAAATTATTCATTGCTATTAGTTGAAATTCATTGCAAGGATGCAAGATAGTTCAACATATGCAAATCAGTGTTATATGACTTATCAATAAAAATACAGGACAAAAAAACCTGAACGAACAGTCATTTGATAAAATTCAGCATCTCATGATGAAAATTCTTACCACATTAAATATTGAGGGAACATAGCTCAACACAGTGAATATCGTATATAAGGAGTCCACAGCTAAAAACACTGAATGTGAAAAGGTGGAAACTTTTCCACTACCATTTGGAACATAGTAAGAAAGTGCAGTGGTACCACTTTGTGCAACACTGTATTAGAGTCCTAGCCAGAGCAATGCAGAAAGAGAGGATTTCCAAATTGGGAAAGTAGTCAAATTGTCACTTTTTTTGCAAATGGCATGATGAAATGTGTAGAAAATCTCAGTGACTTCACCAAAATAAAACTGTTACAATCAGTAAATTCAACATGTTTCTGGATACAGTCAATATATAAAAATCATTGGTATTTCTATATGTCATAATGAACTATCTAAAGAAGAAAGAAATCTCATTACCAACAGGTGTAAAAGGCAAAAATACATAGGAATAAATTTTTAAAACTTTACAAGAATAACTGAAAAAATAGATGAAAGAAATTGTACAGGATAGAAAAAAATGGAAAGACATGTTCATGGATTGGAAGAATCAATATGATTAAAATGTAAGATAGTACACTGAAAATACTATCAGATTTTAAAAACATGATCAATTGTCTCACAGGTTTTTGAAAAATTTAAAAAAAACTGTAAAAGTGGTTGTTTTGTACTATACCTTTGTTACAGTTGAAACATTGTGTCAATTTAAGAAGTTTAGAAATTTAACTAAGAGACTCAGCAGGGAGTCAGGGTCTTTACTTTATAAACATCTTTAGCCTATGCTAGAGGAGAGCAAGGAGATTTTGCTAGTGATATATACCTGCCCTAGGGAGCCCAGGGGTAACCTGCTTACAATATAAGGGAGGAAAAGAGGCTTGTTCTCCTCACTTTTGCTCTTGAAGTTTTGATTTTGCTGCCTTGAAGTGTTGCCCCAGTGCCATGCCACCCTGCTTTGAAACCAGCTGATTATGGACTGAAGCCAAAGCCTATGAGTTAAATAAACCTCTCCTTCCTAAATTTTGGGTGTCAAGTATTTTATCCCAGAAAAAAAAACCCAAAGCAAATAATAATGACCTTAATTGTTTAAAAATAAATTGCAATAAGCTACAAGTATCAAAGAAGCAAAGTTGTCAGGAGTAGTCTATATAGGAGCTCTTTGGACTTTTTCTGTTGAGAAGGAAAGGTCCAGACTTTTCAAAATTTCTTATGATTTGTTTCTTTTTTTTATTTACATAGGGGATGTTGTTCATAATTGTGTGTACAATTAATATAACCATTATGAAACACAATATGGAGTTTCCTCAAAAATTTAAAGTTATAGTTATCTTACAATTCAGCAATTCCATGACAAACTGTTCCTTCAAAGGAAATGAAATCAGTATGTCAAAAGGCATAGCCAATCTCATGTATATTGCAGTACAATTAGCAATAGCCAATAAATGGAAACAACCTAAGTATCTATCCATTGATGAGAGGGGAAGTGCACAATGGAATACCATTTAGTCTCAAAACAAATGAAATCTTGTCATTTGTGACAAAATGAATGGAACTGGATTAATTAGGGTAAGTGAAGTAAACTGGGCACAGAAGTAGAAGTACTACATGAGCTAGGTCATGTGTTGAACCTAAAAAAAAATTGATTTCATAGGATTTGAGAGTGGGATGGTGGTTACCAGAGGCTGGGGAGGGTATAAGTAGGAAAATAAAGGACATTAGTGGCTGCTAAGTTATAATTAGGAAACTCTAATGTTATGTGGTACAGTAGGATGAATTTATAGAATGATGATGTGTATTTCCAAATCTCATAAAATGGAAATAGGTATATGTACCATGATTTAAATAATATGCATTATGTGTATGTTTTCAAGTATATGATAACTCAAATGTATGTAGAATTTTATCAGTGTAAAATAAATGTAATTATAAAAATTTAAAAACCCAATTATGCAATCATTAAAAATATAGAATCTAAAACATATATCATATTTGTTTCTTTTGGCAGGTTGAGTAATTGGAATACATTTAATTATGTATCTATTTTAAAATGTGTTAGAAGTTTGTCAATAGTGCTTTGATTAATTTTGCCTTCAACAAACTTGAAAAGAAAGATAAACTAAACCTGCAATAAATTTTTCTAAATCACATTTAATTATAATGTCCCAATTAAGTTGCCTATAAAGCTATGGACAAAATGAACAATTAGGTTATTGCTATGTTTTTCTTAAACTTGTCTCTAGATTAGTAGAAAATAACCTTTAAAAAAGGTATGACTCAGGAAAGAAAAAAATCATCATGGCAATTTGGAACAAATGAAGTAGAACAGCACTCCAGAGACAGTATATACAGTTAACATATTTATGCTAGGTGAAATCAATATATTTACATTGTTTTATTCAAGAATTATCAAGTTCCATTATGAAGCAATGAAATGCAATTAATATATTGTCAGTTCACTTTTTTTATTTGAAAATGTTACAGCATATTTTAGCATATCATTTTTAGAGTAGCAAATAACTCTAATGTATAATATTAATAAACGGTGATAGACTTTACTATAAATACTGCATTTTTTGCCAAGAAAAGTTACATACAAAAGCAGAACATTGCAAACAGCAGTTGAGTAATTCTTTTGGTAGTACAGACCTAGGCCTTCTGTATCATTTTAAGTTTCTCTGCACTATGTGACCCTCTGTACTTTCAGAATATTGTTTTTATACATCAACAGTTTGCTGGGCTTATGGGACTAACACCATATATGTGATACTGTGAGAGACTAGAAAACTAAAACTGAGCAGTCTTCCTCCCTCGTGCTTTATTTGAGGGAGAGAAGATGAAGACTGAGGAAAAATTGTGACAAACTTAGTATGTATTGTTTTTTAGCCAGATGTTCTTACAAAGTATAACTTAAAAAGTCAAGGAGATAAAATACTCAGAGGTAGCACACACACACAAACACATATTAACTAGTTCTATGAAAGTAATTATCTTCTAATATTTTTATTCAAATAGTGTTGTTTGAAAATAAACATGTGAGTAATAAATTATATAGGAGTTCGAATATATTGCTTTCTAGTATAGGTTGTCATGTCAAAGCAAAAACTGGTTTTACTTATTTAACTAGTTCTGTCACATAATTATGAGAGTACACTCTGAATTTTCTATGGTTTAAATCTTGTTTATATATTTTATGCTAATTTCAAGGAATATAGGTTATTGGAAAGTTCATAAATATCACAAAATCAGAAAACCAGGTCATACACTGTTATTTTTTCTCCTATCATCTTTTTTTATTGATGTTTAAAGGAAATGTAGTAAAATATTATAATTTTATTTTACACTAGAGGAGATAGAATATTTTCTATTTTGTTTAACTCAAAAGTGAGCCAAATCAGAATGTCTAAATGATATTTTTATTGTCTTAGGAGATATTTAGGTTGACTTCTAGTGCAACATATTTTTTAATGTGTGAATATCAAATTTCTGCAACTATCGAGTAAAATAGATCACATGCAGTGAGCGAAGGAGACGAGGCCTCTGTGTCTTGTAAAGTGCGTTAGGAATGTAGCTGAGCAGTCCTGTTTGCCTCCTTGGCATCTGCTTCAGCCTATTCCTGTCTTACTGGCTTGCTTGCCTAAAGGCATAAAATTCTCAACAAGGATGCTTTTTTTTACTGTAAAGTTTTAAAACTCTATTTAAAATACAAATACAAGTTTTAAAATGGTAACAATAGTATTAGAAGTCTATTTGCATTTACAAATATGAGCAAGTCAGTAGCTTTCAGTTTAGTCAGATAAGTTAATGGTAGGAGGAGGACACATCTTACACAAGGATTTTGCCTTGACAGGGGTAAACTTAGGGTTTTCTGTAGCAGACACACTTCCTAACATGAAGGATGCTCAAAGCGAGAACGCATTCAGAGAAATTTGCTAGAAGGCCTAGGCTTCTAACATATTCAGTTTTTTATTCTCCTTTGCTTTCACGTGTTCTTCTCTCAAAAACAAATTTTTTTTTAAGAAACAAGTGGACCAGTAATTTTTTCACTTTTTAAGTTAGTGCATGTTTGCATACATAATGTTTGCATTTATATATATATATATATATAATCTTAAGTTGAAATGATTTTATTATTTACCATATAACCTCTTTCTTCACTTATTGGAAAATTTTTATACTATGTGATTAATGCTTGTTTCCGTTTTATTGATAATTATCATTTTATAACACTATTGTTTCACCTTTCAGGCTCAATAATGGTACCAAAACTTCTGAAATACCTGAACAGCCTGTTGTTTTTTCTGACTTATTTCATTTTGGTTTTAATTAAAAACTTTTGAATTTATTTTAAAGAATAATCTTCAGTAGGTTGAGCAAGTCATATTCCCTAGTACCTGGCATATTTTCACTGATACCTGAAAGGTGCTTCTTTTATTTATTGTATTTAACCCACATGTTTTATTTTAATTCTTTTCTTCATTCATAATAGACTTCATTCTTGTATGTTTTATGTGTATCTATTTTTTAACGTGTTATTCCAAACACATATATTGTTTACGCTTATGTGTTTCATTTATCGAAATCGCAGCATGCACATTTCTCAGTTTCCTAGTTTTTGAAACAAAGTGATCTATTTTTATGCTCTGTGTCACTTTGTGTACATGTAATCTGTTGCTCTCTGCTGATGATTAATACAGCACAGAATATCAATCACACTTCACCTGTCTCTTTTCCCACTGCTTGAAACCCAGGATGCCTACAATTCCTTGTCTCAACAAATACACTACACATAATCTCCTTACACATACCTTTTTGACTTGGTTTGAGAATCCCTGCGAGTGTAGCTGCCAGATCCCAGAATACAGACACTTCCTGTCCTATGTAGAGTCAGATACTTTTCACTGTGACCTGAACAGGTTGTACTCCTACCGGCATCACTTGTCACAGTCAGCATTTTCATTTTTACTGGTCAGTTAGACATCAAGAGATACTATATTCTGTCTCAATAATCATTGATCATGTCTCTGTAATGCCATAATTAATTTCTCTATATACTTCTTATCTTCCCAGGATTGACTTTCTGCAAATGGACTTTTAATAACTTTTGCCAGTATTCTGTAAGAGTACTGTTTGCTATTGTTGTTCGTTTACAAGGTTTCTCCATTTTTTAAAAAAACAATTGTTTGAAAGTATTAATGGTTCTATTTATCTGTCAATAATATGATAACACTTATTTACTCAGATTGCTTATTACTGAGACAAAATACCTGAATCCTGTGACTTAATGGAAGAGAGACTTATTTTAACTCATGGTCTTGTGGAATTCAGTCCACGGTGGCCTGGCTGCAAAGCATAAATCATGGTGGAAGGACTGGGAAGGAGGGAGCTACTCAACCATGGCAGCAAGAAAGAAAACAGAGGAAAAGAGAGAGACAGAGACAGAGACAGAGAGACAGACAGACAGAGACAGAGACAGACAGAGATAGAGACAGAGACAGAGATAGACAGACAGAAAGACAGAGAATGCTAGGGAGAAGAATATACTCTTCTATGTCACATTCAAAATGTGTCACATTGTCTAATCAGGTGCCACTTCCTGATGGTACATTAAGCTATGCACTCAATAATAGATTAACACACCGATGAATATGTTGTCCCCCAAACCAATCATCTTCCAAAGTACCACACACAGTTTTATGGGGAGCAATTGAGATTTAAACAGCAATAGCTCTTGTGCCCTGCTTCACATCCGCTCAGCTGTCTTTATTCCTTCCATTATTGAGACAATAAGATTGTGCAGGTTTGACCTGAAAGCATTTTGCATTTGGTGCCTCTTGCTCTTAGGCAAAAGATTCCAGATTGCATAGATTGCCTGCACCAACTTGACAAGTTCTCATTACTGCACAAATTGGAAATGCAAATGGATCAACCTCTGGATAAATGTTTTCTCTTTTTGTATCTGAGTGGACAATTTTGAGGCATATTCTGCATGTCTCCTGATAGGATCTTGGAAAAGATCATGTGTATTTGATTGGAAAGTACCAATTCTCTTGACAATTCATCCTTATATTCTTAAAGTGATTTTACTTTTTCCCTACTTAATTCTTGTCAGACACTGCAGTAATTTCCTAAGATCACTTCCTCAAATAAAAAACCTACAGCAAAGTCTTTTCCTCTGGTATACTTGTCTTTTGTTAGAGGTGACGTTCACAGTGTATCATGTTCCCTAACCGGGTCCCAACTTCTAGTGGTACATTTACCTATGAATTCATATTAAACCATTTAATGCTATAAAGTTTCTAGAAAGTAGACCCTCTGGGTATGATCCTAACACAGCATCGCTCATTAGTCAGCAATAATGGCCTAATTATTAATAATAATAATGCAGATGATGATCTCCAAGTGCATCATTACAATTTATACAATACTTCATAAGATTTTTGAGAAACATAAAGAGAATATTAAGAACTGGCTATGCACTGATGGCACATGTTCAGTGAAGGGCAGGTAATAGTAATTATAAAGATGCTGAAGTTAGCTGATTTTTATTATTGGCTTCAGATACTTTCAAATATAAGCAACAATCTCAGATATGCAGACTCTCAATTTACAGTACATAATGAAAGATGACATCTATGGTGGGGTTAGATTCTTATTCATACATGAGGCAGACTCTTATCAAAACCAGCAGTAGGCTCAAATTATAATGGTAGCAGAACAACCACGCAAAACCATTCTCTGTATTAAAGCTAAAGCCCTAACAGGAATATTATGTGACCAGGCAGCCTGAAATATAAGTGCCTGCTGGACAAGTTAGAAAACCATAAGTTTTCAGATATTCCTGAACCATCAAGGACAGAAGAGGCAGATCCTTGGCTACAGTGTCCTCTCTCCTGAAGGTATTTGAGAGCTCTCATCTAAGGCAGTTATTTTTTCAAAGTAATGCTTCTTCTTTGCAATATCTCATCTTATTTCATCTCTGCCAGACCAATAGGATTCAGATGGTAGCACAACTTCAGTAGGAAAAAGGTAGAACATTCCCCAGGAGAAAATAACATCCATTTACAAATCACTAAAAGATCTAACTAATATGTGTTGTTAGCAATCAGGATGCAACAGTAAGAGTCACACATTGTTTTCACATAAGAAAAAGTCTAATATAAAGCTACTTGGAGGAATGGGCAGACATATAAGGTAGACAACGCAGTCACTATATCTCTGAAGCAATTTTTGCTTATCATTATGAAGAGCTGTGGTTACAGGCAGGAACAAGTATATGTAGAACCCAAGATATTGTTACATCCTTGATTTTCCAATCCTCTGTGACAGCTGCAAACTGTCAAACTGAGTAGTTGGAGTGACCTTACTTTAGACTTCATTCCAGTGAACTTATGCAGAGAAATTTAGCATAGGTAGTAACGCAAAATGAAGAGTGTTAAGTGTTTTCTAAGGAACAGTTGACCTAACAGAAATTATTTTCTTCAACTTGCAAGGCACTATCTGATGAGTGATGTGATGGACTGAATGTAATGTAGATATAAGTCTAACATAAGGCACTTAAGTTGTATGACTTACTAGTTGTCCTTTATTTTGAAGGATGACTCAAACCTAATTTCTAAAGGTTCTGGGCCATTAGAGGTCCTTCTGGATTCAGTAAGTACAGTTTTTCATTGACTTAAATCACAGGGTGTCATAATACAGACAATGTGAATGCTATGGTTTAAAATCTGGATAAAATGCAAAAATCTGGATTCAAGGGTAGGACTTTGGAGAAGTGATTGGATCATAAAGGAAGGGTGTGCTATACTCATTAACTTTATGATGCATTGATTACTTAATAAATACATGTGTTGGTAGGAAGTAGGTTCTGATTGGAAGGCATGTGCCACTGGAAATGTGACTTTGAATGGCATATCTTCCACCTCTGCTCCTCCATTCTCCCTCAGTTTCTTATCTGCTATAAAGTAGAGTGCCTTTCTACCATGACATTCCTGCTCTGGAGTTAGCTGACCATAGACAGAATGACATTATAACATGAGGCAAATTAAACCTTCCCTCCATTAAGTAATTAATATTAGTGTTGAGCCTCAGTGGTAGGAAAGCAGACTAATACAGAAAATTGGTACCAAAGAAGTGGGGTTATTGGTCTGACTGTACCTCACTATGTGGTGCAAAAGTCTTTGGAACTGGTTTGTGCAAGGAGTCTGAGAAAGCTTGGAGCTGCTGGATAGAGAATATCTGTAACAATGCAAATAGCACTTGATGGCAATTTTTGGTAGAGCTTGGAAGATCAGAGTGCTTATAGAAAAAGTGAAAGTAAAACCCAAAATCATGACATTTAAGTTGAGAACAAGGATTCCACTGACATTTACATTACAGGCCATATGTGTTACACACTGGCAGAAAAGTCATCCATATTTTAGCCCATTTCCTGAGATTTTGCTCCTCTGATTAGGAAAGTGTATCAATTGATCCAATTGAAGAAATTTCAAAACAACCCAACATTCTGAATGTGGCATGGGTACCATTGACTGTTTTTACCAGATTTATCGTGAAAATCAGGTGCAAAATACAGAGACAAAAGATGTAAAAATTTTTCCTCCTGGCCAGAAAAGAAGTATGTATAGAGTTGGGCATTTTCTTTTTGTTGAAAATATTAGCATTAAAAAAAGCCAAATATTTTGTTTCAAGACAATAAGATGCCCTGAAGGCATCTCAGGAAATGGCCAGACATCATTCAAAGAAGGATTAAGGATGTTAAAGCATAGACTCTATTTAAAACCATTGTTTTGAGAAGAGAGCAACAGGGCTTTCTGCTCTCTCAGTGCCTCTTAGGGAAGCATTCCCTCAAGTTTAGTCATCCAGTACTCAGAGACCACTACAGTCATGGTCTAAGGGTGTCAGGTAGAACTTGGTGCTATCTATGTGATGCTGGTTTTTCAAACCTGCAGAATGAAAGAGTTATGGGGTGAGGAAGATCTCAGTCCTGGTTTAAATAAAGGTCTGGGAGGTCAAACAATATTCCTCCAAGAGGGCAGTGTGTGAATCTGTAATAGTGAAGTCAATAGTGTGGTGAAGACCCCAGAAAGTTGCAGGTTATTAGAATGTGGAACATCTGCTGAGAAAACTACAGGCAGATGTGATTTGAAACTAGTTAGGCTATAATGGATTAACTAACTTCCCCTGCCCTTCTGTAATTCAGATCTCAACACAATCTTCTCTAGGTGTCGTACTTGGTAAAACAAGATTTAATGTTTGTCCTGTTGAGTTTTGGCCTTGTAGTGGTTCAGTTTCTTCCAAGTTCCCTATCCCTTCCTTTTAGAATAGGATTGTTTACTTTGTGTCATTGTATGCTGGAAGTGTTTAACTTTCTTTTTGTCATATTTGAAGTAAGACCTCTAGCTCAGGAGAGTGTAAGAATTTTGGGGTAAAAAGCCATACTTTTGGTATGGGAGCCTTCGGGCTTTAATGAGTGGTACCACTCCTAATTTGTCCCATGATTCCTAGACCTGTGAATCTTGGCTACGAGAGAAACAACAGTATGTATCACATGCTGATTGTAAGCATATATATCCTCTTACAGAAATTTGCTCCAGCCCTGTGAAGAAGCATAGTTCTGTAAGTGAGTCTTCTAAAGGTCATTACACTGTTCTGTGAATCTATTTGCTTTATGATAGTGGAGGACGTGGTAAGATCAGTGAATTCTAACATTATGGACTTATTGCCATACTTTAATTGCTATGATGTGAGTTTCTGGAGCAGAATCAAGGTAATGTGGAATAATTTAGTAGATAAGGCATTTTGAGTAGCTAGCTGAACATCATGGGAAATGCCACTGTATTTGGGATTCACTGTTACTCTTTACTATTGTCAAATTAGGTGCTTACTAGTGGTCATACCTAGGTCACCCTTGGAATGTGGACGTCCACATTACAGAGCTAATGCTTAAGTTTTTACCACTTTTATTTTGTTCATAAATCTCTAGATGATAATAGTAGTCTCTGGGAAAGAATATCCAAAGAATGGGTCATCCTATACACTTTACTACTAAAATAAGCCTCTAGGGATATTCAGACCCTTCAGAAAAGATCCAAATGGGACACAAATATCTTCATCGTTCTTGCCCATTCATTGAGGCCTAACTATGTATCTTGCTCCAAAATTTATTTGTCACTAATTTTCCAATCATGTTCTTTTAAAGTTATAGCTCACAGATTTGTACATATTTACACATCTGGCCATTTCTCCTCTAAAGTAAAGTGAAAAATCAGATGCACTGTTAATATTCTTTCATGAAGATCTCTCCTCAATAGATACTTTTAGGAATGTCTAAGAAAAGGACTATGGAATTGCGGTCCACTTTGGGTTGGTATTTCCCTCTTATGTAGAACCTATTCATTCATAAAGTAGGCCTAAGTCTTGGGGAGTCATGGAACAGGAATGTGGATCAAGCATTTGGGGTGCTTCATGTAATTTATTTGTGTCATTAGAACTGGTCAGACTTGACCACATATATACTACTTCCATTTGATGATGGAATGGTATGTACACTCAAACTTATGGTTTGATGGATTAGATAGCACATTCTTCATTATCTGCAAGAATAGGTTATATGATGAAATGGTGGCCCTTTTTATTTATTCAATATAGAGTGATGCTTAATAGTAGGCTGATAGCTCCTTTTTATAAAGAAAAGTTGGCTAGCTCAGTAGTAGCAGGCACAGGGCCCTGAGTTTTATCTCCAGAAGTACACACATAACACACACACAAACACAAGCAAAGCTATACAGAGAGAAAGAGAGAGAGAGACATAAAGAGACAGAAATAGGAAGAGGGAGGGAGGCAGGGAGGGAGGGAGAGGAGAGAGAGAGAGAGAGAGAGAGAGAGAGAGAGAGAGAGAGAGAGAGAGAGAGAGAGAGAGAGAGAACTGAGCTGCTAGGGGCCAAATATCCCCTGAGTCATAGCTGTGGTTCACCTACAGGATTCTGCCAAATGCTCCAAACTGGATCCCTGTCTGCCACGGACATTTCAGACACTGTTGCATTTCCTGAATCAAGAGACTAAAGTGGCAGAGGTATTTATACAACAGCCTGGACCTTGGCAGAACCTTTGTCTATTTTGGTTTTTAACCTAAACTAGCAGCTTTTGAGAGAGTTGGAACAGAGGCCAAAATAACACATGCAAATGAGGCACATTTTGCGTCTAACATCCAAAAATGTCCTTCTATGTGTTGAGCTTCTTTTTTTGTTTGTAGGGAGCATTTGATGTGACAATTAATCCTTTACCTTAAAAAGTATTTCTCAACATATATATCACTTGACTTTTGAGAAAATTCACTAAAATAGAAGGTCCCCAAATTTCTGTCAGGTTTACTTCTCCCCTTCTGACAAATGAATATCTTGTTGGTGCGTCTAGATTAGCTGCTGTTTCTTACTCACTAGATAAAATTGCCCCATATGCGTCAGTGTGAGGGGGCAAGCATGATATGTTGAGGTGGGGACATGCAATCAAAACTCCTGTGAAATACATTTTTGCATAGGACTGGAAAATTTGGTCTAACTCTGAGGTAGGGAAGCGAATGGTTCTTGTAGCTGAAAGCAATCTCTTTCAGTCTTCTTTCTTAACAAGTATGGAGAAAAAGTATTTGCTAATTAATAGCTGCATACTAGTTACTACAGAATATGTTTCCTTGTTCAAGTAATAAAACTACATCTAGCTCTGCATCCATAATTGGTCCACCTGGTGAAGCTTATAATAATCCACTCTCATTTGAAAGGTCCATCTGCTTTCACTCCAGGAAAGTAGATGAGTTGAATGGTGATATGGTGGGAATAAGCACTCTTGTGTTTCTCAAATCCTTGTTTATGGCATTAATCTCTTTAATCCCTCCAGAAATGTAATTCTGCTTTTGGGCTCCTATTCACATAGGAAGAGAGGATTTTAGTAGATTCATTTGATCTCACCCACCATAATACTCTCACTCCACAGGTTAGAGAACCAATGTGGGGATTCTTCTAGCTGCAAAAATACCTATTTCAATTATGTACTTTAAAGCTGGAGACACAACCACAGGATGGGTTTAGAGATTCACCAGTGCCACTGGGAGTTAAAAGTCTATTGTCCTATTCTCTGGAACCACTATTCCGAGCAATGAGCTATAACAATGTTCTAGACCTCCTAGAATCAATGTTTGTTTATAGACAGTATGTATTGGTCCCTGAGATTTCTGATTATTTATTTTTCTCATATGCATAATCACTCTAGGAAATGGCCAGAGACATCTTTGTGCATGTCTGGGAGAAATATTAACAGTATAAATTTTCCTATTTAAAACACTCTTCCTCAAAGAGCCCTTGAGAAGTCTTGACACTCTGTTTCAGGCTACAATTTTGTTCATTTGATTTAGCATTTTCTGCTTATACATATCAAGTTAGTGGGTTCTTACCTAGAACATTTCTAACAAATTTATGATTGGTTAGCTAACATAATACAACTATGTGGATCAGAATATTTTGATTATTGATTTAGCTTTATTAAAATCAGCAAATCAATATCTCTGCTTTTGTCTTTTGGGGCTGCTATACATAAATGCCATTGGCTGGGTGTCTTAAATGCAGGCATCTATCACAATTCTGGAGCCAAGAAAATCCAGGATCAGATAATGGCAGAACTGATTCCTAGAAATGGGCCTCTCCTTGCTTTTAGGTGGCCCACTTCTCTATTTATGCTTACATGGTTTTTCCTGTGACCTATACTCAGAGAAAGAGAATTTGTTTCCCTTCCTCTTCTTATCAGAGCATTCATGCCATCAGGGGGTTTCCATTCTCACAACCTCATCTAAATCTAATTACCTCCAATGGTCCTACCTCCAAATAGCATCACTTTGGTGCTAAAGACTTCTAAATTATAGTTGAGAAGAATACAACCACTAAACCCAGAACTTTACCTTTCTGATTATTAAATCTATAAGTCTTTTGGTAGAGTTTTTGATATCTTCTGTGTGGAGTACCATGTCATCTGCAAATAATGATAATTTAGCTCCTTTCCTACCATTATTCCCTTTATTTCTCTTTCATGTCTAATTGCTCATGCCAATGTTTCCAAAATTATATTTCATAGGAGCAGCAATAGTGGACATTCTTGTGTTGTTCATGATTTTAGAATGAAAACTTTCAGTTTTTGACCACTTACTAAGATATTGGCTGTGGGTTTTTATAGATGACTTGTATCATATTGAGATAAAGACCATCTATTCCAATTTTCTTTATGGTTTTTGTACTGAAGGGGTATTGGCTTTTATCAATGCTTTTTCTGAATCTGCTGAGATAATCATGTGATTTTTTTATGTTTTCTCACAGAGCTAGGGAAAACTTCTTAAAATTCATTTGGAACCAAAAAAGATCTAGAATAGCAAAATCAATTCTAGGCAAGAAAAGCAAGGCAGGGGACATCAGAATCTTTGTCTTGAAGCTATGCTACAGAGCTACTGCAATAAAAACAGCATGATACTGGTAGAAAGAAAACAGATTCAAGGATCAATGGAACAGACTAGAAGATGCAGAAACAACTCAGCTACCTGATCTTTGACAAATAGCCAAACAGGTTCACTGGAAGAACAATCGTCTCTTTAATAAATAGAGCTAGAAAAACTGGCCTTGTATATGCCACAGGCGAAAATTAGACTACCATCATGCACTAAATGAAAATCAAAATATCTAAATATTAAGAACACTAAATATCCTGAAAGATAAAATAGGTAAAGCTCTGGAAGACATAGTGTAGGCAAGGACTTTATGAACAAAACCTTGATTGCACAGGAACTATCACAAAGAATCAAGAACTGGGATCTCATCTTATTAAAAACTCTTTGTACAGCAAAAGAAATCACCATCAGAGTAAAAAACAAAATTATGCCAGCTGTTATTGAGACAAAGGACTAATATCTAGAACATGTAAACAACTGAAAAAAAAAATCAGACCCTCCAAATCCGTAGACAAATCCAAAAATGGAACACTTCTCAGAAGAAAAAGAACAAATGGCAAATAAATATATGAAAAAATTTTTCAACATCACTGATTATTTCAGAAATATAAATTTAAAAAATGTTGAGATTCCATCTCTCTCCAGAAAGGATAGCTTTAAAAAACAACAAAACAAAACAAAACAAAACAAAACAAAACAAAAACTAACAGCATGCTGGCAGGGCTGAGGGGGAAAAGGAGCTTTTTCCCACGATTGAAGGTAGTGTAAACTGGTGCAACCACTGTGGAAATCAGTGTAGGGTCCTCAAAACATAGGGTTGCCAGTCCCATTTGACCTGCTATTTCCCTCCTTAGTGTCTTCCTGGAAGAATTAAAAACATCATATCAAGCAATATATGTGCTCCCATGGTTTTAGCAGTGTAGTTTGTAATAGCTAAATCTTGGAAGCAACCCAAACACCCATTAACAAATAAATAGTTAAAAAAAAATTTATATAATACAATATTACTCAGCCATATTGAAATATAAAATTGAGGCATGTGTCGCTAAATGGGTGGGCCTTTAGACCATAATCGTGAGTGAAATAATTGGACACATATATAAATATCACATTATCTCTCTAGGATGAGAAATTGAAAATGCAACTAAGAACAAAAACATATTCTGAAATAGCAAAGGGTTGTTCAAAAGGAAAAGGGAACTAGGAAGGGGAAGGGGAAAAGGAATAAAGGGAAAGAAAAAATGAGAAAAGAAGGATGAGATGAAAACCAAGCTTTGCGAATGAGGAGGGGAAGGATGCTTGAAAGGAAGACAGGGGAGTGGGAAAGGAAAGGAGGGATCATGGTATGTCATATACAGATCCAAATCCCCTGTAATGAACGTGGTCATTATGTACACCTAAATTACAGCAAGAAATTTACGTTACAAAAAAATTCCCCCCCAAACCCAAGACACGACAACAACAACAAATATTTCTCACAGGTGGGAAGAAAGTTACGACTTTGGGACCCTCCTAGATTGGTGAGTTGGTTTTAAATGATAAATCTACTCCAAAATTCCAGTCTCCTTAAATTTTTGAATCTCTTCCTCTAGCATAATTGAAGCCAAGTCTGGCATTTTTAACCCTCATTGTGGGCCATGTTTTGGTTCATGTTTCAGTCACCCAACAAAACACATGGATAGAGCCATTTCTAGTTCCTGATTAACATGAACAGTGAATGCAAAATCTCTACGGGTGGACTTTATATCAATAAATTCAACTTCATCCAACTTCAAGTTTTTTCCACCATTATTTCATCTCCTTCCTATTCATTTTCACACATACTCCTTAGGTTTATGTCTGGGTAGTTAGAAAATCAAGTAGCTCTTTTGAGTATAACACCTCCTCATAAGTAATATTTTTGTTATTTTTATTAGTGCATATTTTGCATGCAAAATGGCCACATTCCTCATGGAAACCTGTATCCATATGTAATACATTTTAATTTTTCCCATACCCCTTTCCTATCACCCTTTCTCCTCCTTTCCATTTACAAATGTTCTGTTTCTAATTCTTTGCTTCAATTTTTTTTATTGTTCCCTTTTCCATTTCTTCTCTTCCCTTTCTTCTCCTTTCTTTGTTTACCTTCCCATTTGAATAAGTTCTTCCTACTTCCCAAAATCTATACTCCATTTTGCTCCTTATTTACCCTTCGGGTTTCTCACACAAGGGTAATAATGTAAGTCAGTTTAAGGGGACTACTGGGACTTGAATCTAGTTACAGGTCCAGCCAGATGCAAAGGAAGGTGGTAGGTTTGAGTTCTGATGAGGTTCAGCGCTGTATGTCAATGGAAAACACATCAGGGGAGTTCACTACATTTTCCCTGCACAATGCATAGTTATTCTCAAGATGAGTAGAGAATCTGCTTTTATTGGAATGGAAAGATCTCTTCTAGATAGAGTGAAGAGACCACTTCCATTAACAAAGAAAACTTCTCAGAATTAAGGAACCAAATATCACTATCTTCATCCAGAGTTTCTACAAACTTCATTCCAGTTTTCAATACTGCATTCAAAGCCAGTCACTGCCCCACTTTAACAGGACATACTGTGTGAGGCTGAAAGCTCATTTACATTGTAATTCAGCCAGTAGTAGCATGAGATTAGGTTAGGTTTTAAGAAGTCAGCTATGAAGCTTCAGAAGATAACTGTGTCCTTCAGGTCATTGAAGCTTTCAGGTCATTTATATGGCATTTGAGCTGATAATTTAAATTCCTATTCTCATCCTTTTCTCATTTTGTCTAGCGATACCAGGCATAATCAGCTAATCTCATTATATTCATTAATTTGTCAAAAATGTTCAAAAGTATCATATGCTTAGTTGCTCATAGTGGATTCTTGTATGTAGTTGATCAAGGGTATCTAATGATGTTATTTTGTATCTCTATTTGCACAAAACACCCCACTATCTTTACTAAGAGATACACTCATTAGCATGTTTAATTAAATGAAAAATTCAATTTCAGATCAATTAACATTCATCTTTAAAAACTGTTGATAGCAACACTGTACATTTTAAAGAACTAGAGAAAAGATTTTAAGCTTTCACTTTAAAGTAATGACAAATATTTGGGAAAATAGATATATAAATATTACATTATATATAGATGTATTTAAATATCATATTACCACATTAATATGTATGGCTTTTACATTTCTGGCATCACTTTAAATAAATATAACTAAAATTCTGTTTCTCAAGAGCCACTCTTGGTACCAAAATCTGTACTATCCAAGTGTTCTCCAGAGAAGCAGAACCAATAAAATTATAGGCACTTATACATATTATGAGAAACTGACTTGCAAAGTTACAGAGATGAATAGATACTAAGATCTCCAGGCTGAATGGGCAAACTGGGCATGGACTGATTCCGTGGCACTGTTCCAGTCCAGTCCAGTTCTAAAAACCTGGGGAATTAAGGAAGTCAATGGTATAATTACATTCCGAAGGTCAGGAGGCTAGGAAGAACCACTGTTTACTTCTGGTTTGAAGAAGTAAAAAAGCCAATGTTTCAGTTCAAAGATTACTAAGTAGGAAGAATTCTGTCTAACTCGGAGAAGGGTCAGCTTTTTTGTTCCATGAGGATGTCAAGAGATTGAATGAGATACACTCATGTTACAGAGAGCTATCTGCTTTATACAGTCTATTCATTTAAATATTAGGCTTATCTAAAAATATTCCCACACAAATAAGCTGAAAATAGTTGGCCAATATCTGTGACTCTGTTGAATTAGTAAATTATCCATCACATCTGCCTTGGGTGGACAATTTTGAGTATTTCTACACAGGTCTTCTAAAAGTCTCAGTAGGATGCAGCCTATGACAGTGACTTGTACTGGTGGTCCCTATATTCAGCTTCTCTCTTCTTAGTAATCCATTCCTTTTCACTAGATAACAGAATAAACTGTAAGTATACCAGCTCTTGTACCAGAGTCTACTGTGTGACAAGATCCTATGCAGTGACAATCCATTAACTTGTCCATGTTGTCTTCCATTGAACTGAACTGCCTGTAAAGAAGTATATAATTGAATTAGTTATTTTTCCTTATGTATTGTACTTTGAATTTTGTTAAGAAATTGTACGCTACACATAAATTTTCTTGTATTTTAAATGTTTTTAGTTTTGCAGTTTAATCTTTCACTCCCTTCTTTGTCTGAAGCAGTGGTGATGAACCTATGACACGTATGTTATTGTGTTTCTTTTAAGATAAAAGATGTTACTGTCTGAGCTGTTTTTCAACTGAAACCTCAGTATTCAGGTCTAATTGCAGTTTTGGCACTTTGTAATAAGTAAATGAGTTTGGGTTGCAGTTTGGGCATTCCGTCTCTCAAAGATTCTCTAGAATAGATTCTAGATTCTCTAGAATAGATTCTCTAGATTGGTCTAGAGTCTTTTCTAGGTATATTAATATATAGAATTTTGGTTGTATATTTCTTCATATGGTGAGAATTCTGTGATGTAATCATCTAAGTGACTTGTTTCTTTATTGACTTATGATACCAACATTATTGTAGAGTAAGCTTCCAAATATGTAGTAGTGAGCTATTAGTCACCACATAAAAACACAGTATTATTAGTGCCACAATCATAAATTTTTATTTTTATATCAAAAAGTCACTAAATTTTCCTATTTGCACAGTTTATTGCAACAAAATCTTTGGAATTTATTCCATATTGCATAAAGAATTCTAATTGCACAAAGGCCTCAAGCTCAGTGTAGTGTCCTGTACAAGTCTGTATCAAGAGGCCCAAGTGTCTGCGTTGGAAGCCTGAAGGAGGCAGGGAGACAAAGTTCAGTGTGAAGGTGAAGACTGAAGCTCTTCCAAAAACACAAGGCAGCCCTCCTTCTTCGTTTCCCCTTTATACCATTCAGGCAACAAGCTGACCTAGACTGGGTCTTTTGTCTACAGTAAATTCCCTCAACCACAACCAAAACTATGCAAATCCAATTTAGTTGGTCATTTCTTGCTCAACTTGACATAATGAGTTAATTATCATAGATACCATAAGCATTAATATAGTAATTTGGTGTGTATTCTTCCTGTGTTTTTTATTATTTAAGCAGATTTACACACACACAAAATTTATGTTAGTTATTGACATAAGAGTCCTTTGAGAGAACATGTCTTTGGGAAAATTTCTTAGGAAGCTATTCAGGAGCAGGTTGAAATCCTGGGAAGGAGAGTCAATAAAAAGAGAGTAAACTGAAAGGTTCCCACATTTCAGAATATTAAAGTAAAAAGAAATTATGTGATCAAGAATAAATAAGAAAGATGATTATGATGGTAGAAAGGTGAGAAGAAATTAGAAAGCTAAAGAGAATTTGGAAAGTCAGACAGGGAACTACATGTGGGTAAAGAAGCAGTGAAAACTCCTCAAAGGTGAGGAGTGATTTCTAAAGATAGAAGGATCAGAGTTATATTTGGTTCTCTAGCTACAACTGGGCTCTACAAGGATTTGAGAAACTGAGGAAGTTTCTTTTCATTTTTATAATTATCTTTATTTCTCCACCCTGAGTTACAACTTGTATGAGACTTAATATAGCTGTTTAGTAAACCCCACACAGTCCTCCCTCTTTATGATGACTCTTTGATGTTAGTTCCTTCTGCAAGTTAGTGAACTTGTTTGTTGCAAGTTGGTGAACTTACTTGCTCAGTGAGTCTGTCCCCAAATCTTGACACGGAAGTTGGTACCAGTCCACATGTGTGCTGTAGGAATTATTTACTGCCAACCTTTGGTTCTG